>CM061536.1:37802238-38194923 GCA_030545055.2 Neoaliturus tenellus | reverse complement strand
AAATAGTAGGTGCATACCTACTCTTACGTATTAAACTTAGCCATGGTTAACAATCAGCGTTTTAAATAATGAATTAAAACACTTTTAATAATGAGTTAACACTTTTAAAGCTCTAGATATCTAATTTGATGACACTGAACTACACAATTTTTTGTTTGAGTCTTTCTATCCTATCTAGCTTTCTTTGGCTGATCAATTTTTTTTTTTTTTTTTTTTTGTATAGACAAAAACTTAACTTGGCGATTGCATATAAATTGGATATGAAACGATTTGACCCAATATACCCGATGCTTTTAATTCGTGATGTTGTTGATTTTAAGAACATGCACCTAAAACACAACAAAATATTTCCAATTAGCTTTGCGCTATATCATTAATGAAAAACAATAATTCTGCGCTAATCCACAAGTCTTATATCTGCACTAAATGTCTTTAGACAAGATGATCTGTCAGACATCTTTCAGAGTACATAAAATAACAACACCTACATAAATTACAATAGCCAACATAACAGGCTACATTGTTGAAGGTCTGCGTTTTTATGAATTGTGCAGGCTGAAGAAATCTCCAGAAAACCTTATAATTTACCATATGCTATGGGTTTATGCCAGCCGTAAATCAGTGCTTAGTTTAAGAGTACCTTTAACATTTCTTATTTTCTGAATTGACAAATGTGTTATCCGTTAGCTTAGGAGAAAAAAATTTCGTTGGAAATGAGAGAATGTTAAATATTAGTTTTTACCACTCACAGTTAAAAAAAAATTTAAAAGTAATTAAAAAAAAGTAAAAGTAATTTTAACGAGTTGAAACATGTTATTAGGTGGATTACCTACAGTATTTGTTTTCTTTTTTACCCTTTCCCCAATTTAAGTGACGCCAATAGTTGTATTCTATATTGTAAAAAAATAATAAATAACGATGACTTACAAACACGCTAAAATTTTGTGCCTAGCAAAGCCGAACGGATAACGTCTTGGGTTTTAATTCATTAGGTCACAGAATCGATCCCCTAGATACCTACAAATTTTGAAGGGTTTATCTGTAAACAAAAAGTCCATTATAGACATCTTCTTGTTTATATGGTAAACTTATACATTAGTTTCTTAACTTTTATAAACCGTTGTAATCCATCTTTAATTAGGCCCTCTTTGAGTGAACATTTTCTAATTAAAAGACAAAACCTATCTTTTTTAAGACATATGAAATAGAAAGATAGAGGTGCATTGTAACGAAACACGTTTATGAAACTTTGTGTATGGATCAGATAGACTACTTACTTATTCGCAGAATTTTTTTTCTGTGACAATCCTACTGTTGACAACCCTAGACTGGTTGGAGTCTAGGGTCAAACTATAAGCAACAAAACTAGGCATAACAAGGCGATACTCTGGCAATACATTGTTGATTAAGTTACACATCCAACTACATGTACAAGTTGCATGTCGTTTATATTCATTTCATGCAGAGTATCCAACTCTGCATGTATGAAAGAGCAGGATAAAATGAAGCATATTTATAATATAACTATGTAATCCAAATATAATTCTTTTAAAAACATATAATTCTTAATTTTGCAATGTATAATTAATGTACTAAGACATGGTTGTAGAGTGAAAGTTCATGTGTCAAATTAGAAAGCAGGTGATTATTTCTTACTTGAAAATGACTTTTCAATGTCCATTACATAAGGATCATCTTAGAAAATAATTTTACTCTCTGTAAAAGTATTCTGTTTTCTGGGTGTAAAAGATAGGGGATATTTTGAGCTGAATAAGACAAATATTAACTCTCTTGCAATGGTGACAGTATACGCACTTAGTGTGAAACTTTTTAAAACAATTTTGTAATTATATTGTTTTCTTATAGCATAATTATTATTAGAATCTTCTTTTCTTGCAATTTCATCCCAATAGAAGCCTTATCAAACTACAGTATATTATTTGTCAATTGTCAAAAAAAGAAATCATTTCATCTTACAAAAGTGATTTTGGAGAGCTATTTCACCTAAGGGTAAAAGCTAAACGTCAGAAATCTATAAGAGAAATATTTTATTTATCTGTCTCACTACCGCAGAGACACTGAAAGATTGATTTTGTATTCATATTTGGTTTAAATACTTTATCTATTTTATTACATGTAGTATAATTTTGGTACTGTATTTAAATTAAAACTTTGCTACATGTTATGCTTAGCCGTTTCTATTTGAATGAAAGAACAATTGAATTTGTTTATTTATTCCTAGAAATATACAGTTCATAGAATTTAAAAACCAATCTTTTATCCTAAAAATCATGGCTAAATAAAGAGATCGCATATTAAACTTATTGAAAAAAAATTCCATGGAATCAGTACTTAGACGCAAGCCAGTGTGTCTGCTGTGTTCCTTGAAAATAATGATTTTTATCCTAAAATATAAGTTTTTACTGAAAAATAAACAACAATAAATTAAATTAATTAAAGGAGTTGGGATTTACACCTGAATGAATAAATGAATTTCTATAGGAAATTGAGGAAAATAAATGAGAAGAAATCTTCATGAGCCTTGAAGTGCTCGGTATTGAACGCTACTAAAATGGAAGTAGAAACTGATGAAAATTTAATACTTTCTAACACTTTAATGCTGTACTCCGGTATTACTTTTAAGAAGCTTATTTCCAATTGAAGAAGCTCAAGCTAAGGATACATTTTCAAAGTTTCCAATACCATTTTTTATTAACTAACCTTCAATTAGTAATACTTTTTTGGTGTTGCAAACTAGTACAGACAGTAGCTTTCTCTTAGTATAACAATGCTTTGCACTGCAGAAAACCACCAAAACAATATATATATATATATATATATATATATATATATATATATATATATATATATATAAAATAACATAAAAGTTAATTTTTTCGAAAGTAGATTTATATTTAGTTTTTAACGATTTTGGGGCGATGCTTACAGTTTTGAAATAATGTTCTATAATAGTAGTGGGGTTTTGCCGGTTCTGGCGCAGGTCAAGGCCAAGCGGTTCGAACCGGCAGTTGTGGTTGACAGTGATGGGTGTGTTTTGTAAGTGGGTCAAGGCCATCCGGAGGGAGTTTTAAAAAAGTGGGAGCCGCAGGGGCTCAGTCGGGGCGGGGACTCGGGACGGGTCGGATCGGAGCGGGAGCGGGCGGGCCGAGGGAGGGGTTGTTTTTTTTTTTATTTTTTCGTTTATTTATTTTAATCGAACCCCATCAGTGATCGTAGAATAGCCTCCACGTCGTTTGCAGCAGTAGTGGTCACCGCATCGCTCTGTACCGGGCGGGAGCCGGCGTTCGTTGTAGGCGTGGCGGAACCGTCTGTCGGACGTGCAGTAGTATCCGTAGTGGAAGTCACGTCAGGGGACTGCACCGGTGAACCCTGTTGTGTGTCCATGCGTGCAAGAGAGAGAGACGAGAGGTCGTAGCTGTTTACCGTGTGAGGCGATAGAGCGCAATGAGACACGAGTCGGAGGATGTCCGATAATATAGACCCGGTAAGACGGTGAAGAAGAAGAATTGGACGGGGCCGTCAATAGGCGTGACAAGAGGGAAATGTTGGTACTTCACCATTTCAGTCAAGACTGTCTGTAGAATAGTATCAATAGTGCAAGCGTTGTCAAGTTGAGGTGGTGCAAAATACAACGGGTGAAACCTAAACCGTTTTTTAAGTCTAGCCACCGTACTACGCGGTTTTGAAACTGCAGGTGTAGAATGCTGTTGTAAAATATGTTTTGTGCGCAAAAGTTTCAGCTGTAAAGTGTGGGAAGCCATGATGTTACATGTGAACCGCTTGAGAGTAAGCCGGCAAATGGTCGGCGGCCGCGATTGTGTCCGAATATATAGAAACTAATTAGCATATAAAGCGGAAACACATTTTAAAGTAATAAGCGTTAGTTATAAAAGCGTCAGAGACCTACGGATAGTACCTCACCCGACCGATGCCGCCACCGAAATGGCACGCGCGCGGCGGCAACCCCCCTTTTTATGCGATCGATGAGTCATGTGCGACGCCCCTCCAACCCCCTCCCCGAGAAAACCGCATAAAAGAGCGAGGGTTGCGGGAGCTCGGTTATTTGTCAGTCGGCCGCGGCTAAGGTAACAAGAGTCGGAGGAAGAGACGGATAGTTTAAGAAAAAGTATTGGTAATAGCGGAAGTTAAGTAATTAATTATTCAGTTGTAGGATTTCGAGTATCGGCCTGTGGATAAGCAAGTGAGGCCGCAACTGTGATTGAACAGGTAACTACCGTATCATAGCAATAATTGTTATATTAGACGGTAGTAAAGTGTATAAGGTGTAGGTGTGCAAGAAATGCTCCGTGCACGATGAAGTAGGATTGCATTAACCATGTGTACGGCTTAATCTTATGGTGTAGTGATAACTATAATAGTAGCCGGTTGTAAAGTGTATAACCTGCAGGTGAGCAAGAAATGTCTCTTGTACTGTAGCAATAATTATAATAGTAGACGGTTAGCAAGTGTATTATCTGCAGGCGTGCAAGAAATGTCTCGTGTAATGTAGCAATAAGTATAATAGTAGACGGGTGTAAGGTGTATTACCTGCAGATGTGCAGGAAACATTGCGTGCACCATTGCACAGGTAAATCCTGTAGTGTAGCACTAACTATATTAATATGAGCGAGAAGTAGCGGTTAGAGTTTAAGTGTCGCTAAAGTAAGAGAGTAATTTGCATAGTAAGGAGGAAACAGGTGTGTAAGAATGGAACCTGCAATTAATCAGTGTGAGTTGCCTGCACGCGATGTTAATTAGCATATTTAGTTAAAACAAAAATGGAAAATAGACGCGAAAATAAAAGTGTGATTTATAAAATGATTGTTGTAGTGTTAAGAAATAGTGTAAAAAATTAAAATGTTAAGTGTTAAAAATAAATCATATGTTATAGTACTATATGCTATAAACTCACGGATTTGTTGTTTACCGCTGGGGTGCCAGCCCTCTATATGGGCGGCGCGCGAGCTTTCCTTCGTTTATATGCACGCGGATGGTTACTCATGCATGACACCCCCCCCCCTTCCGGACCGGAACCCCCCCCCCCTTCCGGACCGGAACCCCCCCCCCCCCCGACGTCACAACGTCTTAGGTGTAGCGTGTAAGAAGTACCGACCAGGCCAAGGATTATGTGTGCATTTGCAAACAATAGTCTATTGTATGTTAAAAACAAGTTGCGTGTACCGGAGGTTTACTTCCGTTGCAACTATAATTAAGCGTCGGAAGAGGGTGGATAACAATCGACGATAATTATGCTGTTATGCGATGGGGAAAGCTGCGGATGTAATTTGATGCTATCAAATGCAAATCGAGAGGTACAAGGCTCCTACTTGTCAGCGGATGTAATTTGATGTTATCTAATGCAAATTGAGAGATACAAGGCTCCACCTGCGTTTTGCCCGACCCACATGTAACAAAGCACATCCGTTTGGAATTTTCCATTGACGTTGCTGGAAGGTTCCATACCCCCTTAAACCCCTACCGCTGCCCCCACCACTCTGCGAACCGAGAACTACCCCGACGACTATTGCCGCCGCAGTTGGGCTCGGAACTCCGGACGCGGCAGTCCGACCCAACTCAGAGGGCAACTCAAATGTATAAGCGGCCGATATATATTTGAGTTACTCTTGTTGTTAGGCTATTACTATTTAATATTTGTTGTGTCTGTGTGTGTGTGTGTGTGTGTGTGTGTGTCTATGGTTTTTATGCAAAGCGTTATTTGGTTTTAGTCTTAAGATGTGTTAGTTGTAAGGTTAACTTGCGCATTGCGATGTTAGCATTAAGGTGTGTTATGGTATTATTTATGTTTAAGAAATGTGTTTTTTAATTTTAAGTATTGGGTTATGGTGTGTGTCCATGTCTGTGTGTGTCCATGTCTGTGTTTATCTGTGTACTAATAATTTTTTATATTCCACAGCTAGCTGTTAGGATGGGTAGATTAAATTAAAATGTAAATGTAAATTAAAGAAGTTCGATTGAACTTCATTAAATATGGGTGGGACATGCGTGTTGTGCCCTAGGCAGCGCATTTTTTTATTGTTTTTGATTTTTGTTTTTGATTTTGGTCAGGCAAAAATATGATTGGGTGGGTTTAGATTAAGGGTGGGAGGTTAGAGTTGCGTCTTGCATTACCTGTTCCAGAGTCCCTATTGTAAAATTGGAATGGTCAAGTCCAGTGCCCAGGCCCGAGGCTGGCCGCCCGTATCACAGACTACCAAACTGGATCGCCACGTGCGTGCGGGCCAAAAATCGGGATCCCTAGCAAGACGTAACTTTTTGGGTTGGGATTGGGAGTGTTTGAGGAACACAGGGTGGTGGAGACGGTCCTGGCCGCCTCCATCACCTTGGATCATTATTATTTTTTGGTGACCTTGACCTCAATTCACTCATGCATAACCCCCCCCCCCTCAACCGGAACCGGAACCCCCCCCCCCTCCTCCCCCCCCCCGGCCGAGGTCACTTTCACTTGTTGCGTGTGCTGTGTGATTATTTAAGCGAGGTCGACTAACGGGTCCGTTTATTCTGATTCCAGCCGCCAACGCTGCCGCATCAGAGCCATGTCGTCTACTTCCAGTACCACTGCCAACACTACCAGCACCACTACCACTTCACCACCTGTCGCACCAGCGAAGAGACTCCGTTTGAAGAATGTGCCGGAGCACATGCTGCAGCAGATGGAGACACCACCTTCCACATCCAGAAGTCCAGCTCCGGCCAACATTCTTCTGCAAGCGATGACAGTTCTTGGGAGCATCTTCTCCCCACCTCCGTCACCAATCCATGAGGAGCAGCCGTCAGAAGATGGATCTGCAGTAATGGCACCACCACCGCAGAAGAAAGTGACGGATGTGGCAAGAACTGTTGAGCCTCTTCGTCCTGATACACCTTCACTTCTCAATTTTATTCGTCCTTATATTTCCTTGCCACCACTAATCACCCCTATTTCTGAATCTACCCCTCCTCGTCCTATCATTCCTGTTTTAGAGCGAAAAAAGAAGCTTTTCAAAATTGCTCCTTCAGAGCGTTATCAATTATTAATGAAAGAGCGACGCAGGGCATTTAAAAATCCGCGTAAATGTCCTGAAGTGCTTTGTAAGGGTCTTAACAGTTTGTGGTAAGAAATGTGTTTTAAACGAAAAGTATTGCCGTTTACATGTCGTGAAACACATTTCTGCGCCACAACTGACTGTGGTCTCCCACAAGTCTTACCCTCCCACCAGGTTGAAGAGATTGAAGGAAGGTTTGAGGTACTTTTTTGTAAGTAGAACGGATAAGAGCAATAGAATTGTAATAGGGTGTAACGGCTATAAGTGGGTAATAAAGCTCTCCGTACCTCTAAGAACCAAAAAAGCGATCAATACACTTGATGCGAAAGACTTTCTCTTCAAAGGTGAGGATGGTTGGACTAGGTGGGGGCGAAGTAATTATTAGAAAATCTTAGCTTTTTTCAAAATTCCAAATTGTTGGCAAAAAATAATGGGAGAGAAACCAGCGCTATGATAAGTGCGCTGCGTTTCTCTCCCATTATTTTTTGGCCGCTCTAAGTCCCGTGACCTACTTTCATATGACCTTGACATTGACGAACCCCCCCCCCCCCCCGACCGGAACCGGAACCCCCCCCCCCCCCCGGCGTACGTCACAAACATCCTTCCCCTGCCAACTTTCTCTTATTTTGCATTGACCTACTTTCAATAAACAGTCGCACACCTGCTGTTGGAACATTGCTCGCCTACCCACTGTACAGCGAACATGGCTCCACTGGATGGTGCATCATTTTACAACAAATGTACTGAGTCCGAAGAAGTTTTGGAAATAGAGGAAGAGGAAGAAGAACAGACATCGGATGAAGAAGAAGAAGAACAACTGATTGATGAAAAACTTAGATGTATAAAACTTGAACCGGACGACACTATTGACCCGTACATCTGGGAAGCAGTACATTGGTTGGAGTCGGGCAGAACAATCGTGATTATATCTCCAATGTTGTTCCTTGGAAGCCCGATTGTGTACATTACACCGGACACTGCCGAATTCATCTGGCAATGGGGGGAGTCGTTTAATGAGTTCAGGGGGAATGAAGAGCATAATAACTGGTTTAACATCACGTTAGTCTAAGGAGGGGTTTGTGAAAACCCGAAAAAAAAAACGGTCCTTTTCAGGACCACCTAATACACAGATTAGGCGTATGAATTGTAAGATTCATACGCAAGATTAGTCATGAGTGGTCACTACATAAGTCAAACTCCTGTGTGACCTTGAACTTGAACCCCCACCCCCCCCCCCCACTGATTTTTCATTGACTTGGCTATATAAGAGTGTGGCGGTTTGTGTTGGAGCCATTCCTTGCTAATAATAGTTAGAGCGAACATGTCTCCCCGAGATGTTCCAATATTTTATAATAAATGTACAAAGATTGGAGAAGTATTGGAGGTGGATGAAGAAAACGACGAGGAAAACAATGAAGAAATTGAAGTGCCCTTGTTAAGTGAAAATGTTGTTACAAGAATATTTTTGGATATTAATTCTCCAATGGATATTATAGGAAGGTTTGTAATTGAAGCTATGACATGGATAGAAAACGGAAGATTAGTGAACATAGCATCTCCAATTTTAGTTGATGATAGACCCACCTTTGGTGTATATTGGCGTAACATTGATCTGTTATGGCTATGGGCGGAGGCATATGTGGAGTATTTGCAATTAGAAGAAAATATAGGGTTTAATCATTACTTTTCGGCTTTGGTTTTAAACTACTAATTTTTAACATCCCCCCCCCCCTAAATTTTTACTGTACTGGCGAACGTTATAAAAGCAGCTATCACATGTGTTTGCTCATTATTTGTCTTGTTGCTATACGTTCAACATGTATAAGAGACTGGATTCGTTTTTTGCTGAGCACACAGAAGTTTGGCCGCTATTGTATAGGTTATTTTTGAAAATTGAACAAAACATAATGAGGGATATGGGCATGGGGGTTAGTGTGTTTGTGTACCGTCGTGATGCGTACAAAGTATTGTGTGCATGTCGAGTAAGGATTGAAGTTTTAGAAATACTGTTTCCATGGATGCTGCACGTACGTAATCTTGTAGAAGGCATGAAGATAGAGGTGGAAGTGGTTGCAATGCAATACAAGCTGTCTGCGGAAGAGTAATTAGAGCAAGGCAAGTTACAAATTTTTATAAGTGACTTTACCCCTTCCCCCCCCCCCTTCCAGTCTCCTATATAAGCGAGGGTTCCACACAATCCTGTTCATTTTTCGTGTAACTGTTACTGGAGCCACATGTTCTTTTTTTTTAAACCATGTCTCCGAGAGATACCACTTTTATTTACATCACTGAAATTGTTATAGATCGTGAGATGGCAGAAGATGAAGAAGTAGAGCAAGAGGTAAATATTACGTTTGGACAGTTTTTGGAAGAAATAGTTGGAGAATTTTTAAATTTAAATGAACAAATGAACAATGATATTGGACCCCCTTCAAATTCAAATGTATCCTTTATGCACCAACCGGAAGAATTAACAGAATCTGAAGGTGAAGAAGAACAGCAGTCACAACTCTGGAATGCCGCTGCCCATGTTATTGATACTCCGCAACATGAGGAAACAAATTTGGAATAAAAATGGTGGGGGGAAAGATGAGGTAGTAGGCTATTTAAACGGTAGTCTGGCATAAGTAAAAATCATTTCAAAATGGATGAGCGAGCGAGAATGTACAAAGTGTTTTGTGAAGAGTGTGATAGAGTGTGGGTACCACCGGTGAACTCCTTCACATATTATTTTCCAATTCTGGACATAGATGATTGTAAGAAAATCCCAGACATTGGTTATAAGTTTGAAAAGGCTGGAATTCTAATTAGTGTTCATGAAAAATTTCATAATGAATATTCAAGGAAATTAGCATTTGATTTCATGTTGGCAAATGAAGATCTTAAATCTTGTGATATCCTTATTTTCTTTATAACCATCTTGTTACAAATGGTGCTAGCGTGAAACCGTTGAAATATGTATTCGTCATTTTTGGGACAACCGGTAAAGTGGTGGGGGAAAGGGGATAAATGTGATGTTGGACTGAATTTAGTTTTATTTTTACAATAGCAGCCGACTACGATGCAACGTCCAATTTTGTATCATACGCTTACCTCTGATGCAGAAGAGGAGACCAGAAGGAGAAGAAGTGAACAATCAAGACAAACCCAGGCTAATATCAACATGGAATATCACAGACTTCAATTTCAAATTCCCGGAATGCGACTTGGAGAAAACCGAGTGAAAACTGTCCACGTAGCCGGTAGTTACATTAAATATCTAAAACTACTATTGGAAGAAAAAAAATCAAAAATTAAACAATTGGAAAATGAAAACAATAAAATGAAGAAAGAACTGTTACGTTTGAAAAATGTGTGTAGTAACAAAGGTGTGGTTAAAGAAGGCGAAGAAGAAGGAAATGAAATTATAGGATTTTAAGTTAAAAAAAAAAAAAAACATAAAATGTTAAAAAAAAACAATAAAATTAAAAATGTAAAAAAAGTAGAGGTAGAATAGAGAGCGGGGAATAGATCACTTTGTGGCAATGGAATAACATGTCACTTAGTGCTCTATTCCCCGTTCTCGCGTTAATATTGTTTGACCTTGACCTAGAAAGTAGTAGTGGGGATAAGTTATTTAAGCGGGCGGTAGGCAGTAAAACAGTTTAGTACGAATGTTACTCTCATCTACAACACGATGGAGAGTCTTTTTGTTATTTGTTTGAGAAAAATAATTTGTGATGACTTTTTATTTCATCACATTATAAGATCAGGAGAATGTCTTATTCCCAATACGGTTAGAAATGCAATACACGAGTATCGAAGAGAACATTATGGATTCGGCATTATTGTTGCTTATAAATTTGCAGATGGGACCCAGCTTTGTCCAGATTGTGCACGAGTGGCTATAGATGATTGGGACGAATTTGAACTTGAAGGAGGGTACGTTGACCATCGTGTTAAAGCACCACTAATAAGATTTGAAGCTATGCGGGAAAGATGCACAATCTGTGCACAGGTCTTATGTAAATTTATTAGGTGTAGAACATACTAGAGTAACGGTATGGAGGGGAGGTCTAACAAAAAGTGGGGGAAAAAGTAGTGGGGGGAAAAAATAGTGGGGGAAAAAGTAGTGGGGGTATTGGTTATAAATGTTGTTTGGTAAAGGTTGATTTCATTACTGTCACAGAATAACTCGAGTAAAGATGTCTTTTAACATGGAAATAAAAACTTTTAAGATTCTCGATGAAGAATGGACATTTGTTGCAAACTTTATAAGATCAAAAGAAGATGATGGAAGTTTGATGAAAGTGTTTTGCTACATATTAGAAGGGAAAGATGAACAGGTGGTGAAAGATTATTTATCAAACAGGCAAATATCGTCATCCAGCTCACAATTTATTAAATTTCTAAAAGACAATAATGTGAATGCAAAAGTGGAAGTTTGGTTTTTTGTTTAAACAACATGGTGGGGGAAAATTGAAATGGTGGGGGGAATTGTGTTTAAAAGAGGGTTAAAACACAGTAGGAGTTTCATTTATTTGCTAAAACTCTTAAGAAGAACATTGCAAGAAAAATGGCTGAACCAGTAGAAGATTCAACTCCATCAACAAGTAATGTTTTACATTTCTCAAGTAAAGGAAAACGAATAACACATCCGGAATTGAGTGCTTTAGGTAAGGAACGGTGCAGGAAAGAAAAAATGGCGTTCTATCAATTGCAACTTATAGTGCCTTCATTGACTGTTGGCAATACCAGGATACAAACATTGATCGGTGCAAAGAAATATATTTTGGAACTGTTGGACAAAATTGAAGTGTTAGAAAACAAACTGAAGACAAATAAAACTACTGGTGTATGGAATCCGCCTAGTGAAATTCCTGTTTTAAAGATGGAACCTAATGAACTTCCTGATACTTATGCGTGGAATGCATTTAATGAACCTGATGAAGACTCTCCTATAAAGTATGAAGCTCCTGCTGTGTAAATAATGACGGGTAAAAAAAAATAAAAATATTTAAAAAAAAAAATAAAACAGAAAAATACAAAAAAATTAGATGTAGAATAGAGAGCGGGGAATAGATCACTCTGTGGTAATGGAATAACATGCCACTTAGTGCTCTATTCCCCGTTCTCGCGTTAAGTTTATTTGACCTTGACCTATAAAAACATGGTGGGGGAAAGCGTTTTGGTGGGGGAAAGTGGATAAAAGAGGTTCGACGCGTTGTTGTAGTCATTTCGCTCATAATATTCTTGTTTCTCACATCTCGCAGTAGAACCAGAATCATGGCAAGTGGAGACAATGTTTTGGACCTTAGTACAACAAAAAAGGATCAACAACATTTGAAAGTCCAGAAAAGTCATTTTAAAGAGTCAGCTCAGGCAAGAGAGGCGAGAATAAGACAAAAATACTACAAACTGCAAAGGCTAATACCAGGAGTTCGATTGGGAGAAGTTAGGACTAGAACTATCGATATGGCCGCCGACTACATCAATCAACTACTTGTCGAGTTGGCCATAAAGAATGAAAGAATACAGCAGTTGGAATATGAACGCAAAAGAATTCTACTACAAGAAGATGAAGAACCTATGAACTGTGTGATGAAAGACAGTGAATAAAGAAGAAGTGGAAGAAGCTACAAAATTATTTAAAATTTTATGTGTTAGTAAAAACAATTGGACTTAATATAAACAGTAATAAGGTTAAAAAAACAATAACAAATTGACATTTAATAATTGGCTGCTAATTTGGACTCACATTAGAGAGTGGGGAATAGATCACTTTGTGGTAATGGACTAACATGCCACTTAGTGCTCTATTCCCCATTCTCGCTTTAGGAGGTGTTGACCTTGACCTATTAAAATAGTAGTATATAAGTAGCTACACAAGAGGGCCTCCTTTATTCATTCGGAATGGCTCCCGTGGATAACACTGACTATCGTAGGAAACCTATTTTTGAAATATTATATAAAATTCAACAAGAAGATCTCGGCATGGAAGATTCAGATGACGACAACTCAGAAGCGGAAAGTGTTGACAGTATGGAAGAAGAATTAACAAGTGAGGCGCATGAAGATGTACAAATAGACTTGACAGAGAATGAATACCCACCACCACCATTGGAATTTGAAGATGTCCATCATGAGACTCCAACATCTAGTCACAATCCTGATGTAGAATCAATACGTCAAAGATTGGTTTTCTGCGCAAGACAATTATTCCCATCAGATAGCGAAGAAGAAGAAGAAGATTAAAATTGGCGGGGGTAAGACAGCATAAAAAGGCGGTATGAAGAGGCCGCATTTCATTTACCTGTTAAATTTCAAAGGATAAACATCGCTAAAATGCATCGTTGTGAGATATGTTTAGAGACTTACGAAGATGAAATATTGTTAGACATTCATAAGGAGTTGTATCACAACAGAAATGAAAACATATCTTCAGAAGAAGTAACAGCAGGACCATCTAATACACTACCAAGTTTAAGTATTCACGCATTACCCGGTAGAGTGGTGATGCATCACAAAATTCAAAACGAAAATCTGGAGTTAGAGCAATTTATTATAGAAGCTAAACCAATTGTGATCAAGATTTTAAAAGAAGAACTAAAACGATTAAACTTTATTAAATTTGGTTTGATTCTAGACGCCATGTTTATCAATGTAGAAGAAGAAATGTCACCAAGAGGATTTATAACAAAAAATCGAACCATCATGGGTAATTCGGATATTGATTCAATAATAGAAGATTGTCTTGAAGAGATTTTGACTAAAATTCAAGAACACGAAGGAAGAGGATCAGGTTGGAGTCTAATTAGCGTAGTAGGTATGGACATAAGAGTTCACAAGCACGGTTATGGGCTGATGGGCAGCAGTTTTATCGCACTTCCGAAAAGGATCAAAGATACAAAATCATGTGTAAATGTTCAAAATCAAGATATGGAATGTTTTCGATATGCTATGACCTCAAAATTTGTATTACACGATGCGCAAAGAGCTGGCGAAGAATATGAGGACTACAGATATAGATATAATTTTCAAGGTATGTCTTACCCGGTAGGGTTGAAAGATATTTCAAAATTTGAAAAACAAAATCCCGGAATATCAGTTAACGTATTTGGTTTGGACAGTTCCAATAAAGTTTTTCCTTTAAAAGTGGTGAAGAACGAGCTTGCAGATCATACGGACTTGTTGTTACTTACAAAGGATGAAGTGTCACACTATGTATGGATAAAATCATTTGAAAGACTTGTCAACAAGCAGCTATCAAAAAATGAACACAAAAAAATAATTTGTAAAAGATGTTTTTGTTTTAAAGAAGAAAGAAATGGAGGACGACATTGGTTACAAGAACATAAACAACTGTGTAATGAACACTTTGAAGCAAAGATTATCTTACCACCATTAAATAAATCATACTTACAGTTTGAAAAGGTGTTCCATCAGTATCGCATTCCTATAGTGGTATATGCTGATTTTGAATCAACACTTGTCCCTATTGAAGATGAAAACGTTGAAGCAAGGAAGAGTATAAAATATCAAATGCATAAGCCTAACAGTTTTTGTTTATTGGTTAAATCCACATTGGCTGAAGAACATTTAAATGGGTACGGATTGACGTCAAGACCTGTGGTGTACCGTGGTGAAGATGTTGCTGCGACATTTCTTAATCATCTATATGAAATAGCTAGGAATGTAGAAAATTTGTATAGCGATATTGTGCCAATGATACCTATGGATGAAGAAGAAGAAATTCAACATGAAAATGCCAGCCATTGTTTTTTATGTAAAAATGAGTTTACTTTGAATAACTACAAAGTTAAGGATCATGATCATCTTACAGGATATTATAGGGGTGCGGCGTGTAATGGATGCAACATCAATTACAAGATTCCTAGAAATATACCTGTAATACTGCATAACCTTAGCGGTTATGATGGTCATTTTATAATACCAGAATTGGGGAGAGATGACGGTGCGATTGATGTTATCGCGGAAACAACTGAGAAGTTTATAAGTTTTAGTAAGAAGATTGGAAATATAAAATTACGATTTTTAGATTCGTACCGGTTTATGCCGTGCAGTTTATCGAGACTTTCAGATAACCTCAGGAAAGAAGATTTAATAGAAACAAGAAAGATTGTGAATAACGATAAATTGGATCTAGTTCTTCGCAAAGGTGTTTTCCCTTACGATTATATCGACAGTTTGGAAAGATTTGAAGAAACCTCACTTCCACCTAGAGAAGCTTTTAAGAGTAAATTATACGAAGAGGACATCAGTGAGGAAGATTATCAACACGCTTGTAAGGTATGGAATGAACTAGGGATGAGAACTTTGGGAGAATATTCGGATTTCTACGTTAAATTGGATGTGACACTATTATGTGACATAATGGAAGAATTTAGGAATACCTGTTTAAAAGCATACGGATTAGACCCTCTTCATTCGTACACAGCTCCCGGATTGGCATGGCAGGCCATGTTAAAAGAAACAAACTGTAAACTTCAACTACTAACCGATATAGATATGGTGTTGATGATAGAGTCTGGTATCCGAGGAGGATTAACGCAAAGTGTAACCAGATATGTAAAAGCCAACAATAAATACCTCCCCAACTATGACGCGTCACAACCAAGTACATTTATAGGTTATTTTGACGCAAATAACCTATACGGATGGGCTATGTCAAAACCCCTTCCATATGATAATTTTAAATGGGTTGATCCAAATTCGATCGATAACATCGCCGATATCCCTAAACACGGAGATACTGGTTACATCTTTGACGTTGATTTTGAGTACCCGGAACATCTTCACGACCACCATTATGACTTGCCGCTATTAGCAAAAACAGAAATATCTCCTACTGGTAGATGGCCGAAATTAATGATGACACTCACCAACAAGACGAGGTATGTAGCGCATTATTGGACAGTACAACAAGCGTTAGAGATGGGATTGAAAATTACCAGAATTAATAGGGTGCTACAATTTTCTCAATCCTGTTGGTTGAAATCCTATATTGATAACAACACTAGAAGAAGAACAGCGGCAACGTCCAATTTTCAAAAGGATTTCTTTAAATTGATGAATAATGCAATATTCGGTAAAACATTAGAAAACAAGAGGAATCACAAAGATTTAAGATTGGTTAATGACGCAACAAAACTACAAAAGTTGGTGCAAAAACCAAACTTTGCATCTTCAATAATTATTAATGAAAACCTTGTTGCCGTTTCTATGAACAAAATTTCAATTAAGATGGATCGCCCTGTTTATGTCGGAATGTCTATTTTAGATATATCAAAAACTCATATGTACGATTTTCATTATAATAAAATGGTGAAACATTATGGAAGAGAGAACATTGGAATTGCATACATGGACACCGACGCATTCATCTATTGGATTATAACCAATGATATGTATGAAGATCTACGCACTTTTGTTTATAAAGATGATTTTGATTTTTCTGATTATCCGCAACAGCACCCTAACTACGACAACGGGATAAACAAGAAAGTCTTAGGAAAATTCAAAGATGAGACCAATGGTGCGCCTATGGAAGAGATTGTGGCTTTGATGTCCAAGCTTTATTCATTTCAACTATACATAAGTGAGAAAGAAGAACATCAAGTTGTAAAGAAGGCAAAAGGCATTAAAACATCATATCTAAAGAAGAATGTACAATTTGAACATTTTAAAAGATGTCTGTTCGAAAATATAGAAACCACAGCAACTTTTAATACAATAAGAAGCTTCAACCATCAAGTTTACAGTGTTAAACAAACCAAATGGGCACTAAGCTACAAGGATGACAAGAGGCATATCCAGCAAGACAATATACACACTCTTCCTTTTGGACATTATTCATTAACTCCTATCGACCAATAAAACCTGTTCTTCGTCCTTTCACCTACTTCCTTTTTTCCTTTCCGTAAAAAAGAGGGGAGCATGGCAAGCCCAATGCCATGCCCCCTCTTTTTTACACAGCTATTATTTGGCCTTGACCCATATTTGTTAATGATATAAAAGATGACAAACCAGTCTGAGGATTAGTATTTTTTAAACCGGCGTGGAAACAACATCTAAGAATGGAAGGATTGAAGGATAAGATTGTACATGAACTTCATAAACCGGCAAGAAGGAAGTTTCCAAGAAGGAATACAGTTATAAAAGGAATGAACGATCTATACCAAGCCGATCTCATAGAGATGATACCACATAGTAAATTGAATAAAGGGTTTAAATATATATTAGCTATTATAGACTGTTTTAGCAAGCTCGCTGACGCTTTACCGCTTAAGGACAAGAGTGGGAAAAGTGTTACAAAAGCTATGGAAACGGCTATTAAAAGAAATAAACTTGTCATCAAACATTTACAAACTGATGATGGAAAAGAATATTTCAATAAGGAATTTGCGGCATTAATGAAAAAATATAACATAAATCATTATTCTACAAATTCGGAAGTCAAAGCTTCGATAATAGAACGATTCAATAGAACATTAAAAGGAGCGATGTATAAAACATTTTCCAAACGAGGATCGTACGTGTGGTACGATATATTACCGCAGCTTATAAAAGAGTACAATAACAAGTATCATCGCACTATTGGTATGAAACCTATCCAAGTAAATAGCGGCAATGCTAAGCTTGTTTTAGAGCGTATTAAAAAAAATACTGCTCCCAAAATTGAAAAATTAAAACCTAAAAAGTTTAAAGTAAACGATAAGGTGCGTATAAGTAAATACAAAGGAGTTTTCAGTAAGAGATATCTACCAAACTGGACTAACGAAGTATTTACAATCTACAAGGTGCAGCCGACAATACCAGAAACGTACATTTTAAAGGACAACAAAGGTGAACTACTTCAAGGCGGATTCTATGGGCATGAACTATTGAAATCAACAGTTGGTGACGTATATCTTGTCGAAAAGGTTTTACAAAGAAAAAAGGATAAAGTTAAAGTCCGTTGGTTGGGATTTGACAAGAGTGAAGATTCTTGGATTCCTACAAAAGACTTGGTATAATACTTTAATAATTCATTATGTGTTGAACCTTTAAACAAGATGGATATTGTACAGCAAAAGGAACGATTTAATATTAATAACATAGATGAATTGACAGTGGATAGTGACAAGTTAAACCGTGGTAAACATGGGGAATTACTACCAAACTCCATAAGATGTTTGATAACCGGTCCTTCAAATTGTGGAAAAACAAATGTTGTTTTCAACCTTATAACTAATCCAAAAGGACTACGTTTTAATAATATATACATTTTTTCAAAATCTTTGCAACAACCTAAATACCAGTTGTTGGATAAAGTGTTAGCAAGTGTACCAGAAGTAAATTTCTACAAGTTTAATGCCAGTGAAACAATTATGCAGCCAAATGAAGCTAAACCATTTTCTGTATTTATATTTGACGATGTATCATGTGAAAATCACGATACAATCAGAAGTTATTTTGCAATGGGGAGACATCATAATATTGACAGTATTTACATTGGTCAAACCTACAGTAAAATTCCAAAACAACTTATAAGAGATAATGCTAATTTGTTGATAGTATTCAAGCAAGATGAAACAAATTTGAAACATATATATAACGATCATGTGAATGCGGATATGACATTTGATAAATTTAAAGAGATGTGCGGCAAAGCGTGGGCTGAAAAGTATGGCTTTCTCGTCATTATGAAAGATGAAGCTATAAAAGATGGAAGATATCGAATAGGGTTGGACAAATTTGTATTAATCCATTAATTGAATGGCAGTACGTCTAGTAATGAATCAGACTTCATAGTGTAAACATGGTGAATCAAGAAAAACTATTGAAAGAAATAAAATCACTCAGTGATTCTATTAGGATGAAGAATCGCGCATTAAGGATGGGTTTAAGTGAAAGAGAAGAATTCCTAGAGACTACATTTAAACCTATTACGGAACCTTTAAAACAGATATCAAAAACCATTGGTAAACCTCGTTATGAAGGAGATGTTTTACTACCAGTTTCTAAACAAGAAGTAGAAACGTTAAAAAAAGACGATGATGATTCATATACAAGTGCTAGTGAGTTTTCGCAAGAAGAAACAAAAGAAGAAGAAGAACCAATTGTTGAAAAAGAAGAAGAACAACCGATACCTGAAGCAGAACAATCAATTCCCAATCTAACTCAATTGAGTAGCGATATATTACAGCATGGACCTCTTGGAAGGAAATACATAATGAAAATGCTACATGACATGAAAGCAAATCCGAATTTAGGTAAATCACACATATACGGAGCAAGGATTGATGGGAATGAATTAAAAATAGGTGATTCAAAACTTGAAATAACTGAAGACGATCACATCATTATTGGTGAGCATAAATATAAAGGAACAAAAGGGTTATATGAATTAATTTTTAAAAACATACCACTAAGATATTCAATCAAAGATTTAAATGTTTTTAAAGAAATTCTACAAAATACCAACGCTCATAAAAGGAATTACTCAAAGGATGCAATGATTAATCGTTCACGTGCAACGAAATATAACATCGTTATTAAAAAGCTGTTTCCTCCTCGAAAACTGCCAACATTACGTACCGCACCGGCGGTGAAACAACCGCTAAAAAGAAAATCTTTATCACTTATGGATTTATCACTTCTTGAACAACATGGCAAAAAGAGTAAAGGAGATACTTCAACATCTGGTAAAGGACTGATGAAAAATCTGTACAATACAAATGTGATTTACTACAAAGACATCAATAAATTGGTTGACAGAATGAGACTACTACATGAAGCCATGGAAGCCGGTCATACGGGATTAAATAATGAATGGGTGGCTCTGGTAGATGAACTTAGGAATCGCGGCATAGTCGTATAATTGCCCGCGGATATAAAAGAGTTGCAAGCGTATAATGTATCAGTTCTAACATGAGTGTCGACAAGTTCGGACGGTACTCCGCGTTAGGGGTGCAAGTCGGAGAAGACAGAAAAAGAGGCGGTTTACCACAAACTCCTGAAGGTGACTATAACATAAGTAATAAACGTTTAAAACTAGTTAAAGATCCAGAAGAAGATACTGATGGAGCGAATTTAAAAACAGTTAAAGAAGCTACTTCTACATCATTGAAATTAGACAAGAATACTTACGATATCAAATCGCATAGAATAATTAATGTTGGTAAACCAACTGATAGTTCTGATGCAATTAATAAAGAGTATTTATCATCTGAACTTTCAAATACTTTAAAATTGCAGTGGGTTAATAATTTAAAAGATGGACAGACATATGATGCTGGGAATCATAGGATAACAAACGTGGCAAATCCAAAAAATGATAAAGATTCAGTTAATAAAGAATATTTACATTCTATAATACCGGAAAAGACTCAACGCGGATTTTCTTTTTATAAATTTATAATAAATGACATTGGATACCCAAAGGAAGACGGCGATGCTGTAAACCTGAAATACATCAAGGACAACTGTATTTTACAAGATGGTGATGAAATCGATTGTCATGGGAAAGTGTTGTCAAATGTAAAGTTCGGTTCTCAACCAAAAGACGCTGTTACTATGGAACAACTATCTAAAGAATTAAAAAGGGAAACATCGAATTTTGTAAAACATGAAGATGCCGTGCTAAAGCGAGGAGATACATTTATACATGGAAATGAAAAGTTTGATTTAATGCAAGGAAAAAATGATGAATGGGATGCAGGACATAAAACAATAACAAATGGAAGATTTGGTATAAAAGATTCGGATGTACCTTTGATGGTACAAACATTAATTGCGAGTGGTGGTAGATTAGGTACATACGATGGTCGTAATAGAAGAATAAAAAATATTTATCCTGGTTATGAAGATGATGATTGTGTTACATTGAGACAAACAATAACTTGGGATAAACACTTTGGGACCAAATATGATGCAAAGATGAAGAAAATAATTAATATTTTACCAGGAGAAGATTTAAATGATGCTGCTACTATTGGACAGGTCATAACAACGTCAAAAAGTGATTCGACCGCTTACACGTGTAATGATAAACGTATTATGCAGTTACACGATCCTCAACATCCGAAAGATGCTGTAACTTTAGATTGTTTAATAAGAATAGTGGGAAACTTACTTATCGATACCCACAATCATATAGCTAGTACAACGAGTCATGTGATGATTCAACCCGATGAACGAGAAGCTTGGATTAAAAATAGAATCATAAATCAGTATATAATTAATTTGAATAATTAAATATTTAAATATAAAACATTGTGCAAGAGTTATTCATTTATGTAAAGCAGCTCGTGGAGTAAACACGCTGGTTATATAAGACGGCATAATGAAGACCGCACCGCTCAGTCGTCGTCAAGACAGCGGCAAGAAAGGACGTGGTATAACATCAGCTGCGTTTTCCCTGCTCAGACGGATACCTGTTGGCGCCGTTCTAAATCGAGCGATAGACGCTCTACCATACGAATTCCATCTGCCCGGAGGTTATCAATATTGCGGACCCGGAACTAAGTTGGCAAAACGTTTAGCAAGAGGAGATCCCGGTATTAATAAATTGGATCAGGCCTGCAAACAACACGATATAGCGTATTCCAAGTTTACAGATTCGACAAATAGATCGATAGCGGATAGAGTGCTAGCTGAAAAAGCTTGGCAAAGAGTGAAATCAAGTGACGCGAGCATTGCGGAAAAGGCAGCCGCTTGGGCAGTTACTACAGCCATGAAGGGGAAAACAAAATTCGGTGGTGGGAAACGTCGTAGAGGACGACCTGCAAAGAAAAGAGCTCCCAAAAGAGGTGGAAACATTAACAAAAGACGTCGTAGAACTCGTAAAACAAAGGCGAAGAAAACTTCCGTTTGGTCGATGGTAAAAAACGGAGCAGGCCTATACCTAAGACCATACCGTGTGTACTAAATAAGAACAATCAATTGATAATTCCAAATAAAGCTTTAACAAATCATCAATTATCAAATTATGTAAAATGTTTAAGAATACCATTTTTTAGAGGAGTTTTTATGAAAGATGCATTACCAAATAAAATATGGAAAAATGAAACTGGAATAGTGAATTTGGATTCCACTCATGGTCCAGGAACTCATTGGGTATGCTATAAAAAACTCGGACAGAACGTTTACTACTTTGACAGTTTTGGCAATCTACCACCGCCGAAAGAACTTCAATATTATTTTCGGAACTCCAAAAATATATTTTACAATTACAAAAGAGAACAACCCAACAATACAGAAATATGCGGACATTTATGTTTGGAGTTTTTAGCGAAAAGCGTCAGTCAACTTTGAGATGTCATCGTATACAGTGTCACTGAGTGGAAATTCATCCACACTGAAAAGCACTCTCTTCCCGGCACTACGTTTATCCAAGGATAGACTGTGGGAAGCTGCACTATTGGATTTTACTACGTACAATTCAATTCCCAATGTCACGGAGGGAAAAAACAATTTACTACATTATTACGAGAGTAAAGATGAAAAAGGAAATTATTCGCAATTGAAGGTAATAACTTTATCTACTGGATCGTATGAAATAGACGATATAAACCAAGTATTACAGAAGCAGCTAGGAGAAGAAAATATCAGTATAAAAGGAAATAACAATACTTTAAAAGCGGAAATCACTTCAAAATATTATATAGATTTCAGTTTGGAACAGTCAATCGCCAGTTTACTCGGGTTTTCAAATAAGAAAAGAAAAGTCTTAGATCCTGGAACCACTCATACAGGCGATACCACAGTGACAATATTGAAGGTGAACAGTATTGATATAACATGCAATATTATACACGGATCGTATAGAGATGGAGTAAACCAACATATTTTGCATACATTTTATCCAACAGTGGCTCCCGGTTTTAAGATAGTTGAGAAACCACAAAACCTGATATACCTGCCATTGAACACCAGTTTCATTTCGGACATCGTACTGGACATATCGGATCAGGACGGTAACACTGTTGACTTTAGAGGAGAAACCATTACAATACGGTTACACATAAGAGCTGTATCATAAGTTCAACATGGGATTGACATTTAAACCGCAACGGAAGAGCCGAGAGCTCAGTAGCTCTTCAACATTGGACGAGTTAACACCGGACAACATTCGTTTCCTGCAAAAGATCGGACTAATACTTACCAACGATGGATATCCTGGATATATCTCAAGGACCGACGTTCGACGAAACACTATGGGAGAAGGAATATCACACGCACAACCCTTACACTTCATCAAAATTAAACAATAACGATGAAATAAGGATCCCCATTCAACAACAGGACATTTACACGTTACCGTGTGAAAGTTACTTGTACATCGAAGGACGGGTATTAAAATTGGATGGAAAGACCGGTTCAACGGTTCCATTTATAAATAACCCGATGGCATATCTTTTTGATGAAATAAGATATGAAATATCAGGAGTGACGGTTGATTCAACAAAAAAGGTCGGTCTAACAACGACACTGAAAGGATTAACATCATTAACACCGCATGAAAAAAATTCAATAGTCACCGCCGGATGGGTTGCTCCCGATAAAGACACTATAACACCGGATTCCAATGGTCATTTTGACTTTCATGTCCCTTTACGTTTGCTTTTGGGATTCGCTGAAGATTACAGACGAATAATAATAAATGTCAAACAAGAATTGGTATTACTCAGATCTTCAACTAACAAGGACTTGATACTTGCAGACCCTGGAACTACGGAAGCCAAACTGGAATGGCAACTACAGTTGGATAAAGTCGTGTGGAGAGTACCGCATGTCAGATTAGCCGATGAACACAGAATCGTATTGTTGAGAAAGTTGAAATCTGACCGTGATATCGTCATGCCGTTTAGAAGTTGGGAATTCCATGAATATCCCACACTACCTCAAACAGAGCGACAAACATGGACTGTGAAGACGTCCACTTATCTAGAACGGGCACGGTACATAATACTCGGTTTCCAGACTAAACGAAAAGATGTTATAACTTCGCACGCCGGTCAATTTGACCATTGCAAGATAAAAAATTGCAAAGTTTTCCTAAACTCTCAATTCTTTCCTTATGACAATTTAAATGTAATGTTCAGCAAAAAACGTTATTCCATTTTATACGATATGTATGCGAGGTTTCAATCGTCATATTACGGAAAGACAAATACACCGCTATTATCACCGGATCAGTTTTATTCAAAAGCTCCGATAATCGTTATCGATTGTTCAAAACAAAATGAATCCGTAAAGTCGTCAAGTGTGGATATAAAAATTGAAATGGAGTTTGAAGAAGCAGTACCGGATGGAACTTCGGCATACTGTCTGATTTTACATGACAAGATAGTGACGTACACTCCATTAACGGGAATCGTTAAAAATGTGTTGTAAAAAACTGTTTTGAGGTTGATGCGAATGTTATAAAAGGGGGGAAAAAAAGAATGAAAATCTCATTACATTTCTGACCGTCGTATGGGAAGCATCGTTCGCAAGATGAGCTCGTCTACTGCAAATACTAACGAAGAAGAAACTACGCCTCTCATGGCTGACAATAGTTTGGATATAGAAAAACAAGTTGAACAAGAAATGGATGAGTTCCTCAAGTTTAAACACAAGAAAAAAGAAGAGGAAGTTGAAAAAGGAGTAAAAAGAAGAAAGATCGACGACACCATTTCCACCAATATTTTGGCAGAAGTATTTCTCAGGATCTACTATCCCATCTCTTCGTGTATGACAAAGAGCGTATCCGCCGGAGTTATAAAATCATTGGATTATTCACCAACTGTTATTTTAAATCATGGATCCAAAATGGTGGCCTTCACTGAAATTTCCTGGGAATCGTTTAGGAAACATCTACATCTTTTGGAATGTTATTTGAGTAACAACACATTTGGAAGAAGGACGAAATTAAGTCTGCTGGAATCGAATATCGAAATCGATATAGTGAAACATCGAGGTGGACAAATCGTTCGCTTTCGAGATTTAACCAAGCACGACATGAAGGTACACCTGACAAAAGATGAATTCTACATTCTAAGTTGTGCTGCCGGTCCTATAACAAGATATCTAAAACAGCTGATATTTTCAAGCGCGATTATAAAAGAGTATTTGACCGATACATTGGATAGACAGCCGTATGTTCCGATTCTATACGGTCCTGTAGATACGTCCATCTTCAATAGAATACCTCACGAAGTTGATATGTGGAGACAGTTGCACAACTATCAAACTAACTTTAATATAGATGAACAAGCCCAAGAGATGAATGAAGAAGACTCGTGCAACAATTAGTAAACTAACAACCTCCACTATAAAAGGATGTCCACCACGGTTTTACAAACAGTCGTTTACCAACCTTCGTCATGAATAAACGAGTTTCGTTTTCCAACCAATCGGAAGTAATGGAGGTAAGACGAGGTATAATTGAATTTCAAGCGTTCCGCGGTAACGACGGAAGTTTTATCATAAAAGAGTTAGTAGTTTTAGATATGGATACATCTGTAGTTTATCACTATTTATTCCAACCGCCTCTACCGTTCAACAGGTTAACCACCAAAGCGAAAGTGACAAACAAATGGTTGGTAAAACACTTTCACAACTTGAGATGGGACGAAGGTTTTATACACTACAGTATGATGCCGCACATTATGAATCATTATTGTAAAGAATTTAAAATTATCTACACAAAAGGATTGGAGAAAGCCAGTTGGATACAGGCGTTTACAAACCATGAAGTGTTAAATGTTCAGGTGGACAGGGATTTCCAGTGTCACTTTGCAAACATTTGTATTTCATCGAAGAACTTCAAACATCGGCAATCCCAATGCGCTTTAAAGAACGCTTATCGCTTGAACGCGTATCTACAACAGAGTGGTGGGGGATGGGGAGGATATAAAAGCGAGGGGACGGGCATGACCCAGCATGAGTATTACTCTAGCCTCCGAGCAGTCAACACCTCGCACGCAGATTCGCAAGAGTAAGAATATTATCAACAGAAAAGAAGAAGTAAAGATGGCATCGCAGACGTTTTTACAATCACTTGTTGATCAGTTTAACAAACATTCCAAGTCTACCATCCTACCCACCAAGAGATGTTCAGAATTGAAAGAAGAAAAGCACTACATCATTCACACCATCAAGAAGATGGAAACAACTGTCGGAGACGCCATCAACTGTACGCTGAGTGAAGCGCCCTACTCGCCCGGTGATGAACCGAAATTTCAAATCTTTCTTCCCAAACGCTTCGTCCAACTTCTGCAGAACGAAGATCTACGCCTCATCCACCCCGGCGCTCTCTACTTGGCATCCCACGGTCCAAGCGGAAGCAATTCTACAGAGCTCACACTTCACGTCATGCCCACTGCCAACAGTTAATTTGTAATTTCCTATTGTTCTTGTACACCTTTGTCAAATATTTCTGAATAAACGACAATAAGAAAAAAAAAAAAAATAAAAAATATAAAGCAACATATCGGTATGTGTTTGTACACATATCGGTATGTTGCTTTATATAAAAAACAATTTCGGGTGGCCTTGACCTAGTTTCAAAAACTATATAAATGGAGCAATGTCCGTGGGAATTTCCTCAGTCTACGACTACCTTCAGTGCTGTACACATCTCCGTTGCTTGTGCAATCGTCGGTGATAGCAAGATGTCTCTCAAGATCAAGTGTGCATCATACGATACCTCCACCATTACAACTTTTGAACAGCTCGACAATTTCACTAATGAATTGCGAGTTCTTCTTGCCGGTGGTTATCACTTGAATGTCGACACTTATGTCACAAACAAGAGGATGTTTTCCAAACAAAACTTCTGCGATGATGAAGTGTTCTTTCCCACACAGACGGGGACAACATCCACTCCGTCTACTCAAACTAATGTGAAGTTCCACAAATACTACTAAATGTCAAAGCAAAATAACAACAACTACTACAACTCGTCGCTGTGAAATTTCGCTATAAAACGAGTGTTCAACTCAAACAAAATCATCATTTGCTTTCCAACAGTCGCAGCGGTAACAACTACTGGTACCATGTTATACCGAATGATGATTGAATTCAATGGAAAGATCTACGGAAAGGACTATAGAACCGTAGAAGAGATGAGCTCCGATCTCAATGTATTGACTAGAGAAGGGTTCCAACCAAAACTGATCCTGAAGTTTCCAGAGGTGCATCCGCTATCCACTGAAGAACTCATCGCTATGGCTAGAGCAAACAAGCAAGAACACAAACAGAATATTAAGAAAGAACCTGAAGAAGAAGAAAAGGACAAACCTGCATCATAAATATATAAAGTAACCATCTTACATTTGTAAGATGTTCTTTTTTAAAACTTCATTTGGATGACCTTGAGATTACCCCCACCACTTTTCTTAATCTATAAAACACGCTATCCTACACTATACAACTTCATTTCTCGCCTAGACTTACAAGCGGCAACATGGAAGAGAAGAAAAACAAGGACGCGCCTCGCTACTGTTGTGAACAGAAATGCACCGATTTAGGGAGGTGGATGGTAGACGGATTAGCCTGTACAAAGTGCGAATTCTTCGGATCCTGTTACTGCAAATGCAAGACAAAGCAACTACCGCCACCGGAATTGCGAACCTTCAAAATTTTTAAATCACGATACTTCCACACTTGCTGTCCCCAGAGGTGTATCAAATTCCATCCGGAAAAACTTGTCAACTGTCGAGAGTGCAATGCATATTATAAGGACGACTTTTGTACATGCATCATAAGTGCGTGCAAGTACAGATCAG
The DNA here is from genome assembly GCA_030545055.2 of Neoaliturus tenellus. NCBI lineage: Eukaryota > Metazoa > Arthropoda > Insecta > Hemiptera > Cicadellidae > Neoaliturus > Neoaliturus tenellus. Next base: position 38,167,103 of record CM061536.1, on the reverse strand, counting down.
ATTGGTCTTCGGATCCTGTTGAAGCTTCAGATGTATAGCTGTAGTCACTTACTGCAGCCCTTTTTTAAAACTCCATTTGATTGACCTTGAGATTACCCCCCACCACTTTTTTTTTTACAACATATATTCTACGGATCATTCGATACGCTTCTCATTCTTATTTCATTACTCGCACTGAGAACAACATGGATGATAAATTCATTTCCTTTCAACATTTAATTACCGACAGAGAAGAGATGGAAGAACTATTCCAAAACTTACTCACACTCATTGATAACTATCCTTTAAGATGGATCAACATCACAGTGCAATACGTCAATCCTACCAAAATATTTTCATCCTCATCATCTCCTTCCGGCACCTCCATGTCTTCATCGTCACAAAGTGCAGAGGAAGAGGAACAGACAACTAATGGTGTTAAAATTGTTGAATTAAACGACGAGGAACAAGAAATGCAGGCTCTGGTTAAATATAAATTTAATATTTAATTTACAAACAAAGTATTACTATTTTTCTACATTGTGTTACAGCTAGCGCTTATCTTCGTACGAGTCCCACAACCTATCCCGACGGCGTTTCGCGGCGAACTGCGATGACCGAAGTTCCCTCGTTCCCCACCCAGGCTTCGCCCCACCACTGGCCTCCCCCCACTCTTTTCTTCCCCCACCACGGTACCCCTACCGAGTATAGGCGGCCGCCTCACCGCCGCTCGCCATTTGTTCGCCAACTCCCGAACGATGAGCGGCTTTCCTTTAGCGACAAGTACAAATACATTTACCGTAAAGTCGCAACAAGACTTGCGGGATATTTTTGAGACTTTGAATGACGTAGTCAACGCTCCACACAACACCATCACCATAACTGTGGAGATCTCCTACAATTGTCCACAATGCGAGGAGATGGAGAGCGAGGACATCGAACCTGCAAACACCACTCCTCCACCTTCCGAGGCTGCAGCGTCCGACACGGCTGACAATGACGTTTAATCGCAAACAACTGTTTTTTTTTTTTCTTCTTCTTCACCCCCCACCACTCTACAATAAATATGCACTGCGCTAGTCTTCGCTTCTCATTTCATCGCCAACTTTCCGACCGTCAACACCGCTCCCGTTTTCGCCCCACCACGAATTAAAAAAAAAAAAACACGCACACGAAGATGATGGACGACGTTTCGCTCAAATCACGATTGGAGGAGGACAGACTCAGACTGGAGATCAACAGGCTGCAATTGGAAGCGGCAAACCAACAAGGGATGGTCCGCCTGCTGCAACTGTTCAAGTGCGTACTGTGCATGTTGTGCGTCTACCTCCTTTTCGCCATCACCTTCGGCGTCTACTACTGCGTCACCGGTGTACGACGCTCCAACGCCTCTCTGCACAACAACAACGACACGATTTTAATTTAAATTCATTAAAAATGAATAAACGAAAAAATAAAAAAAAAAACAACCCCTCCCTCGGCCCGCCCGCTCCCGCTCCGATCCGACCCGTCCCGAGTCCCCGCCCCGACTGAGCCCCTGCGGCTCCCACTTTTTTAAAACTCCCTCCGGATGGCCTTGACCCACTTACAAAACACACCCATCACTGTCAACCACAACTGCCGGTTCGAACCGCTTGGCCTTGACCTGCGCCAGAACCGGCAAAACCCCACTACTTAGGTCCAAACTCATTATAATTCCATGTGTTATTTTAATTTTTATAATTTTTTTGTGTTTAAGACCTGTTTACCCACAAAACCACCAAAAAACATAACAAAACACAAATTTATAAAAACGGTACTAACGATTTTGATAACATGTTTTGTTAATGATAATAAGGCAAACTTAATAACGCCACACGCATTTCCGAGAAAACTTCCGTTAAAGAATATAGAACTAACTGTTAAACTGTTAACAGTTTTGTTACAGTTTTTTATGTAAGTTTAATTAACTATTAAACTGTTTAATTTTTTAACTACGAAATTGAAATAAATTTTACTTATGACCATTATAATTTAGAGAGTGAAGTTGAAAAACCAAATGATCCAGTATTTTACATGATCTATGTCAAGTAGTTGCGAAGAAGATTCATTTTTATTTGGTTGAAGAGGGCATGTCTTCAAACTCACTCTGCTCACCTGTTAACAATCCGACTGAGCTAACAAAATTTTGTTCTGTGTGTTCTTATAACACAATTTTTCTATAGTTGGAAGAAATTATATGTCAGTTTTCTGGTACCGTTTATTTTAATGGTGCTTAGCTTAAAGGTGTGTCGTTAAAAAGAGGTCAGGTTAGCTACGAGTTAGTGTTAATAGCATCTCTGAAAACTAAAATATATATATTTTCAAATCTCCCATCTCAATCTCCAACTGTTTAATGGTTAATTACATGTTAGATCTCTGAACGTTATTTAAGTTATAATGTTAATATAATTCTTATTTTATGAAAATTGATCAGACTTGATTAACAGATTAATCAGATTTGATAGCAAAACACTAATCTATTTTCAATTATATTTATCAACGCTACTAAAATAAAGTAATCATTCATTATAAATCAAAAATATTTACTCGAATAATTTACTTAATATGGTATATTACTCACACTTTGTTAAAATTATATTTATTTTTACTAGTCAATCTAAATATTTACATAAATATCACATTTATATCCCTCCGTTAACCAGAAGAACCCATTAAGGAGTTTTAACAAATTACAACAGTATATCTTATATACTTGGAAATACTTAGTTTGAAAGTCTCTACATATAATTATCTTTACTTTTTCAATCAGTTCATAATATTTAATGTAAATATATTTTTTTATATTGTGAATGGTTTTTAATACAGAGTGTTTCCGATAAACCTTGATATATTTTGTATATTTGTTCCTTAGGTCGGAACACTAAAAAAAACATCATGTAAACCCCTTGTAAACATCATGTAACATGTTGACATTTTATGTCCTAAAATGCTTCGTTAAGACGTTAGCCGCCATTTTGTTTTTTACACTTTTTAATTTTTCAAATTCTTTTTAATTTTTTTCAATTTTTATTTCCGTGACGGTTCGTTGTATTCAGTTCATATTTGGCCATGAACCTTTGTAATACCATTGTCCATTTTCAGGAAAAAAATTATTTTGTGCGATGTGCATTTTCAAAATGGAGGCCATTTTAAACTTTAATCTTAAATACTTCAAAACCGATAAATTTTATCAAAATTAAAAAAAATACAAAATAGTTGACGAAAAATTATCTAACTAGTGATACCAAGTTTATAAGGATCGGATTATAAATAACGGAGTTTTTGTAATTTTTCTTCTATAATAACCTAAATTTGTATTTTTGTAGTAGAAAATCAATTATTTTTCTGCAGAAAAATCTCAATAACTCCGTTTTGGTTGACTGCTAATTACAATCTTGGTGTCATTAGTTAGGTAATTTAATTTGTAACTTTTGTGTTTCTTATAAAATTTTGATAAATTTTACCGGCTTTGAGATATTTGAGTTTAAAAATTTAAATGACGCCATTTGGAAAATACATATCGTACACAAATATTTGTTTCCTTAAAATGGACATTGGTCACAAAGATTCATATAAAATATGAACTTAATACAATAGACCGTCACGGAAATAAAAATTACTATGTGTAAAAAAATGACGGCTAGTGGCATTTAGGACATTTGTTTATATGATTTTTTTATTGTCTCGACCTATGAAACATATATACAAATCCTTTCCAGGTTGTTCGGAAACACCCTGTATAGTTAACAAAACATACAATGTTATACAACAACAAAAACACTTAAAAAAAATTAGCATACAAAATATCTTTTACGATAAAAATATTTTAATGAAACAACTAGATTCTTGACTGAAATCTAAGATCAGTCTTCAAAAATGTATATAAATTATTCATCAGGATACGATAACTGCCGACCCAGCATTGCAAAAATATCATGTTACAATGCATTAAATATTAATTGTCAAGTTTCAGGAGACAGAATAATCTCGTATTCAAAACCGGAAATGAAGCCGTCATGCGAGAAGTGTCACGTGACATCCGGTAGAGCTCTTGACGCGTCTGTCGCCTGTCACACTGGGCGGCGGCGCGACGTGTGAGCGTGTGATCTAACAAAGTGTGTTTGCGAATTAAACAAATTGTACATTGAAAGGTAAGACACTTAATTACTCAATAAAATATGCACTCATATTTTTATTTAGTTTACAGTATTATATAAACAAAAATATTACGTTTTATACCTTGTTACCTTAACTACAAGCAAGGTAGAATAACATAATAAAAAATATATAAAGCAATCAGATTTAAAATTGAAAATTTTTATAGTACAAATATATAAAAAAAATACCTGAAACTTTTTCTAGAAAGTTTAAATACTTTCAATATTTTATATAGGTACAAATTAATTTCCGGATAGAAAAACTGATTATCCAATTAGATACATTACCAAATATTTAGCTTATGTAACTACTAATAGTTAAGAATAGTTCATAAATGTAACGTTAAAAATAAAAGTAACAGTGTTGAAGTTTACCTTTCAAAGCTAATACCAAAGTTCAGTAAATAACAAAAGTGAATTTAAAGTAGCAAGCAACAAATGTCACGGTTGACAAACTTCCAAACGGATCCATCGGAGATCTGTTAAAGTATAAAGTTATTAATTTACCTAACCGAGTGTTTCATTTATTATGTATTTTGTAGCAAGATATAAATATTGTTACCGTCTTTAAACTTAATATTATATGTAATGGTAACATGTTGTCAACAAAAGAAGTAACCAATAATTTGTGGTGCAATAACAAATTAATGTAAGTCTTTTTAATTACTAAACTTGTGTTAGTTTATACAAAAACGTGTTATTATAAGAACCCCTATTTTATATTATAGTTTTATTAATTTCAAATAACCAAATAATAATTTAAAAAAGTTACGTATTTGCATAACTGGTGTATTCAACGGTATCTAGTTAAATATTGTAAAACCAGACCTCTTGAGAATATTTTTTGGAAGTAATTATTACCGTTTCTATTATAAAGTGAATTTAATATCCCTGTACAATATGATTGAGTGCATATTACAATTTATTTTAACGATTTTGATTCTTGTCGGCTCCAGTATTATAATAATATTCCGTTGGAATATGATAAGGCATCAGTTATAATGTCACAGATGAGTAGAATGCTGGCTAACATTGGTGGTCCATCAATTTGGAAAATAAGCATTTTGATGGGGTTGGCTCAGTCTGTAATACCTTATGGGACTGTGATATGGGCTGGTGCGGTCGAGATTAAAAAAAATACAGGCAGCGTCTCCTATCAGTACAGCAACAGGGTATGCTCAGAACAGTCCAAAGTTACAGAGACTACAGTTGTCGTTGTCAGGGTATGCTCAGAACAGTCCAAAGATACAGAGACTACAGTTGTCGTTGTCAGGGTATGCTCAGAACAGTCCAAAGTTACAGAGACTACAGTTGTCGTTGTCAGGGTATGCTCAGAACAGTCCAAAGTTACAGAGACTACAGTTGTCGTTGTCAGGGTATGCTCAGAACAGTCCAAAGTTACAGAGACTACAGTTGTCGTTGTCAGGGTATGCTCAGAACAGTCCAAAGTTACAGAGACTACAGTTGTCGTTGTCAGGGTATGCTCAGAACAGTCCAAAGTTACAGAGACTACAGTTGTCGTTGTCAGGGTATGCTCAGAACAGTCCAAAGTTACAGAGACTACAGTTGTCGTTGTCAGGGTATGCTCAGAACAGTCCAAAGTTACAGAGACTACAGTTGTCGTTGTCAGGGTATGCTCAGAACAGTCCAAAGTTACAGAGACTACAGTTGTCGTTGTCAGGGTATGCTCAGAACAGTCCAAAGTTACAGAGACTACAGTTCTCGTTGTGGCTGGAGGGATCCCGTTTGACTTGTGGCACAGTAACTTAGGAATATCTTCATTCTCAGCGTTTTTCTGGGTCATAAGGTAGCTGCTTCACAAGCCCGGGATAACACTATGAGGATGTAGAATGAGTCTGAAGAAGGCTATGGACAAACAGGCTGGTGCATGCTGACTCATGGATCATCAGAAAGAATTTCTTATTGTGGCAACTTCAGCCTGGCCACGGTTACATTCGGAGCTACCTGCATAGAATGGGGGAAAGTTACGACGCCCTAATGCCAATACTGCAGTGAGGATAGTAATGATTTACATCACAATTTCTTTGTCTAAGATAAATTTTCAGTAGAGCAAACGGCTCTAGCCTCTATTACCGGTACTTGGTACTTCAGTCCTGAGATTATTGTTGGAGCCATGCATGAGTCAGAGGAGAAGGGGCAAGCGGTGGTGGCCGTGGTGTGATACTACGAGGTTGCTCTGGTAAGAGGCAAGAGGATGTCTCGACTCTTAGAAAACTTAAGTAAACAGCCAGCAAACCTCATAGAAGCAATAATATAGGAATCGGTAGTTCCTTAGGGGTTTTACCACACCCTTCCTTCAGCCTAAAAAATAGCACTGGTTTATACAAAATCCCTTTTAATAAAATGAATAACGTGATATGCCCAAAAAATTTATCAACTCAATGTAAGATTGGCCTAGATCTACAACCCATGTAATCAAGCTTTTATTTACGTCGCCATATACATGTCTTACTAGAATAAAGAATCTTTCATCTTTATTGGGTAAACTTTTAACGGAATTAACCAAAAGAGTCCCACACTGTTTCGCACTTAAAATGTTCATATATATATATATATATATATATATATATATATATATATATATATATATATATATATATATATTATATTTTTAATTATGAATCTTTTAAAGCCAGCCTTTATTTAAACTATAACACTATACCGCTAATGAATATTATTCAGCTAGTAAATTTTAAGCATATATGAAAAAATATAACATATTTTTATAAGATTTAATTAAATGTAACCTACGGAGTCACTTTATAACAATCTTTATTTTCAAACAACCTAATGTCATAATTATAACCTTAACAAGTGTATTTTTGTCTCAAATCATAATTGAATGTACGTTAGTGTAGGTTTAACTAGCAAAATAAACCAGGTGCAAGTTAAAATAACAGAAAACAGCGCAGTTACGGGGTCTGCTTGGTTAGCGTCCACTATGGTCCATTTCACCTGTGTGCTGACTTGACTGGACTTGCTGCTCAGAGTTATTTAAATATAACCAATCCTGGAAGTACGAGTCCGCTATAATTTGTTTCTTTAATTTTGGTCCTAAATAGGTTCTTCAGAAAGAAAATAAATAAATTTGGCCCAAAAGTACGATAGAAATTAGCATTATTAACAAGATCTTGAAATCCCCTTGGTTTGTGTGTCGCAGTTTGATGTTTTTAATTGGTTGATTTATTGTAGTTATTGAAGATTATTTATTTTAGTTAGTGACTTAATTAACCCCACCCCCAGCCTTACAAGGTTTAGAAAAGTGGCTTTACAGAAGGTATGATTTTAGAATAATATTGCCATAGTAGGCCTAAACAGTTTAAATCCAAGAGACATTTATGACCTTATTCTTTAACTGAATTTGTATTATTTCATGACGACCACCACAAATGTGTAATACATAAAAATATTTTTATATTTTAACATTTATATTTCTTATTAATTCTCAACTATGTTGTCCTTAATGTCTTAAATTATATACTTTATAATCAGCTATTGCCACTTTTTATACGTATCAAACAAAATAACACAAAACTCAAAATATCATTTAAGCCTTTTTTACTTTTATCAATAAATGTAACTTTTGTTAGTAACTAAAAACAAAACCTCTCTTGACCGAGGGCAATTAAAAAACATTTACCCCAGAGACGACACAAAGGCATGAGTTTATTTATTAATAACAAACAACGGACATGTGTTTCCCTGTACAAATGACCTCTGTCTGAAACTCATTCAAAGAACCCATCTGTTTCATTCACTTCCCTTTAAAGCATCCCTCCCTTGTATGGCGTAATTGAAAAACTGGTTTCAACCATGCACAATTTCGGGTGAAAGGATGAAGTGTTTTTTGACTTTTTCAATGTTGCTTTCATATTTTGTATAATTTAAAAATGACAATTGACAGCCAAGTAACGAATTTAGATTGAGATTAGATATCTTACACTTTTTTATTGATTTATTCATTTGTGTGGTGAAACAATTGTGCAACAGTAATGTATTCTATTAAAAAAAGCAATTTTTTGAAAATTGTATATAGTTTCCACACACTCGAAAACGTGGCGTATAAATAAACAATAATAAAATGTAAATTAACCAACTTTATAAAACAATATTTGGTTGTAAAATAAGCTGTTTTAGGTTACCAATTCAATGGAAAATTTCTTGGAATAACTTTTTGTAGACAGTTAAATCAAGCTTGTATACATTTCGTTCAAATTAACTGTACATTTTACTTATACCCGGGTCCCAAAAGTCCGCCACTTTTTTTTTCAAAAGCAGTAGATAAAAACGAGATCGTCATATAAGGAGGTCTTAGTGAATAAAAGAGAAAACTTTTGATTTGTCCAAATATTCAACTCTGAAGTTAAATATTAAAAATGTAACACCCCAATTTAATGGTAATTTTGGATTGTATGCATATTTTAGAGAAGGGTTTGATTCAGTTTTAGGCCAATAAGATTAGTGTGTGTAGTATGTGTGTGTGTGTGGGGGGGAGGGGTGTAGTCAAGTTTTAATGGACAAACTTTCATTGAATGCATCCCCAAACCTTTCAATAATATATATAAAATACTCAATTATAAAAAAAAGTCTTATAGAATCAAGTTTTTATAACATTCCTCTCATAGTAACATCAAATTTATGTAAATTGTATTTATTTCGAAAATGAGAGTACTGGTGCTTAAATAATAATTTGCTTGAGCAAAATGCTCAAAAACAAAATTTTAAGAATTTTGTACATTAAAGTATTATTTTACAATATTTTTTTCTTATACAGAATAATTTTGGAGATATAGGCAATGAAAGTGTGCCCAATGTTATTGTTAAGGAATTAAAACTTAATTTTAATTATCCCTAGCCACCTAAACATTGAGCTTAGAGCTTTTTGAATATGACTTATTACAAAAGTATTTACATTTTACGTACAATTCATAATTTACATAGAAATGGAGTATTACAATTTACAAATTTTGATTTATCCTACACATAACTCAAGTTTTCGGGAGGGGATTGAAATTTTTGGCCCATCACAAGCATCCTCTTTTGCCACTAAAGATTCCACAGATGATAGTCTTGTTACCTGCAGCTGTTAAAAATACAAGAGCGGGACGGAGTTTGGCACATCAGGTATATTATGCCATTTTGATTAAAAGGAACTGTTAGAGCACTAGTAGATCACTTCATTATTATTTATTACTAACACCCTAAAAGAGAAATTTTCGATATCAAAAAATAGGAGAAGACTTTTATTCAAGGTTGAGACAAAAATGGTTGAATAATCCCAGAACAAAAGATGGGGAAGATTCAGTCTCTTGATGCTTGACAATCAAGTCAGCATTGTCAATCAGTCCTCCACATTGACATTAATGCCGACACCTTTTTTTTTCGGCTATACCATTAAAAATGAAGCTTATGTTGAAAGTCTATATTTTATTCACGTAAACAGAATAAAGTTGTACTTTAGTTATAAACTACTAATGACCCAATAATCTTGATTCAACTTGATACTATTAACATACTTATACATGTGCATTACATATGAAATATGACATAAATTACTGTATATTAATGTGTGTATTGTTTAATTAAAGTTTCTTACTCTGGAATATTTACTGTAATTACAATGTTGAAGCAATTTCAGCTTTCAGAATAATATTAAAAGAGATTCTAGCACTGAATCAAACAGCCAACAAAATATAAAAATTAATACGTAACAAGTTATTCATGCTTGTGTGTGTGATTAGGCTACTATTCTATTGTAAATGTACACAATATTGTAAATTTAAAATCTCTATACTGAATATAACATTCAACAGGAAGGTTCCCTAAGCCATTGATTAAAAAATTAAAACGATTTTTTTCTTTTCCAGGTAAAACCATTGTCTGGGATTCGTAAGTATATTTGTATTAACTAACTTTAAAAGTGTATATCGAGATACCTTTGCCAATTAGCTAAAAATACATACAGTCATATAGTACGTCATATTTCTACGGACTTTAGGGGCGTTTGTTTTATTCCTTTGTTTCCTAAATTTATCATCCAACCATTAAAATTCACTGCAGAAATCATGGAACGTGGAACCAAAAATATCAAATCAATCCGCTACATTGGGTTGGGTCGTTGATTCTTTTTCAATCATGTTTCTCCCATGCGCCATAAATTCTCTGTGGGGAAATCCTATTGCGTTTAACATCAATAAGGATAGCTTTTAACAAATTGTACGAGAGTTGTCCGTGAGTAGATTCAATTCGTCGGGCTCACGTGACGGCGACAGGGGAGGGGGGCCCCGTGGTGTGGTCAATGTAGTTAGGACCCTCCACCGCGTCGCATAGGGACCGGGAACGATGCGGTGGACAGGGGTAGAGTGCCGAGTTCAACCAGAACAAGTGGCTGTTTAAAACTAATGGCAAGTTATGCATTAAAATATTTTATCAGCTTCCGTATTTTGATAATTTCAGAATTTATAATTGTAATACATACACGTATTTCACATATTAAACTGGTTACAAACTAGGAAAAAAGTAGACGTTATAAATTAGATACATTTAGATTTCGTACATACCATGTATTTGAAGGTATGTTCATTAGAATTAAAAGTGGAATTTTCACAAATGAAACACTGCCAGATATGTAAGATTAGCAGTTAATAGACAAAAACCACATACTAAGGATTATTTTTATTAAATTAAACACATGGAGTGTTAGAACTTAATTTATTAAATTAATGTATCATTACGAAGTAATGCTTATATTTTCTTAATAATTTAATCAATTAGGCTTTGACAAGTCTATCAAAAAGTGTGCAATTAAGACATATCTATAAATAATCGGATCCTATTGGTTTGTCTGGGTTTTTGTAGAACAAAGATCACTGATGAACTTAGACTTTTGCTCAAACTATAATGACTCCCACTAACAAGTAAAGCTCCATCTTTACTGATCTCAGAAAAAGTTGACGTCTTTATATAAGTTGAGACAGAAGAGAAAGACGAAATTACACATTAATTAAATTAAGATACTTTTTTAATAAGTCTAACCTACCGAAACTTTCATTTTTATTGCATAAAACATATTTAATAACAGAATTGCCATTGAAAGCATTGTTATAGAAGGAATAGCTTTATTCCCAAATGTAAAAGTTAAAACGTAGAATAACTATTTGTTACCATAAATTTTTCATGTTTGTCCAAAAGACTTCCCTGATTGCCGCTGACATTTATTCATTTCCGGGAATCCAGGACGTGGCTAGCGATTATATGCTAATCTCTCCCCCCCCCCCCCCCCGCCGCTACAGGAGCTTATTGCCCCCATATTACCCTCAACTGCAGCCAATAATGTCTTTTGTTCAATAAAACCGCTATAATGTAAATCCAGAGGGCCAAGGCCTTTTAGGCTCCTCTTACCACACAGCAGTCACATCTGGCAGGAAATCCGTTTGAATTCCTACTTATCTTGGAAATCTGAATATCTCATGTTACAGTGGGTAACTATTCTTTTCATGTTTTGAATTGAAAATCTGAGTGGGGTGCATAAAGACTAATATTTGAAAAAATATATCTTAAAACGTTACGAATTTCCTGAAAATTTGGAGATTTTTAGTGGTAAAAATAGAAATATAAAAAAAAAACAGAAAACCTCATTTAATATTGATAAAAATCGTTTTTGAAAGTTATAATGCGATATCTTCATTATAATTTTTATTTTATTTAGCTAATTATACAGTTATATTTATACTTATACTTAATGGGTCTTGGCGTGTTTTCAAATTTTAACTACGCTCAATTACAATTGTTCCATCTTGTTAATAAGCCAACAATCAAACATAATCATGTCATGGAGTTCACTTTGAAGTACAACACATACATTGAAATCTGCTTGAGATTGTAATTTACACATTTTCTTTGCATTATAAGGTTGCCAAAGAAATTAATGTCGTTTTCTTCTGTAACACCTTTATGAAAGAGACCGCAGGAGACTAACCGTCCTTAGTAGAATTAGTCGACTGATGAAAGACTTCAGAATCAATAACCTATCGTAAAATTTTAATGAAAATTTTAACAGTCTATTGAAATTTTCTTGTTTTGGATTTGATTGTTCAAAAAAATTTAAAGAACAACACATTTTAAAACCATTGTTCATTTCATTATCTGTAGGTAGGCCTATTTTTAATTTCATGGCAACGTCTTTAGGATAAGTCCTTTATATTCAAGGTACAACAAAATTTCCGCCCAAAACTAATCATCCCTTAAGTAGTAGAATTGTACAATAGTAAATTATCAAAGACTTGAATGATTAATTAACAGAAGATAATTTATCTAACAATTTTTTAAGTACATTTAAGCTCGGCAAAAATGTAATTTCCATATGAATGTGTGTTTACTGCAGTAATACTTCAAAACAAGTCTTTATCATCAGTATTTGTGTACTTTTCCATCCCAGCTGTGGTCACCCCTGCCCCTGCTTCCCCTAGCGGCAGTCAGCAGAAATGCAACAATGGACAGTGCGTCTCCTTGTTTGACTATACTGTTAGTCGCCCTGCACGGACGGGAAGCATTTTCAAAGGGATCATTTAGTGAGTCGTTTACCCCCATTGTGTATAGTAATGACTTGCAAAACCGTTCCAATGCGTTAAGAACAGTAACATATGAATGGGTAAAGATGAGAATCCGTTTTGTGTTGGGTGTTATCGGTTTTTGTTTTGATTCTATGTTCAAAGTTGATTTTTACAGTGTCAGGTAAATTTTATGTAACAGATGTGGACATTCACATTACTTCTTGATATTATAATTTTCTTAGAGTGGTAGAAAAAACCAAATAGCTATGATAGTAATTACTTGATATATGAATGTGACATAACGTTTTGTGCTTTGTGTTAACTGTTCTTGTTTTAATTTCATGTTTAAAGCTAATTTTTACAGTGTCAGGTAAATTTTACGTAAAATATGTGGACAGTCATATTACTTCTTGAGGTTATAATGTTCTTAGAGTGGTAGGACAAAAATCAAATAGCTATGATAGTAATTACTCGCCAAATGGATATGACATAACAATCATATCAGAATTGCAGAATCATATCAGAACAGCAGAATTGCGTTTATAATGATGAATAAATTAAAGTAGACAGTTGTTCGAATTACACCAGATCCCAAAACGTGGTGAACTGTGCATTGTAAGGAAACCCCAAATAGTCCAGGCTCTGAACAGGTTGAGCATGCACTAAAAGTTTAACGAAATTTGAATTTTGATTATTGTTGGGAACATTTAGTAGATGTAAAAAATCTATGTTGCCACATTTCCAGAGTGGGCACAACACGGGGGATGCCCCCTATAGGAAGTCGAAGAGGGAACTGTATTGGCATATGTCATGTTATATATCATTTTAAAGGTTTTTGAATATAGATTAAAATGTCACAAACCCGATCTCTAAAGGTCGAATATAACGCGAGTTATTGCGTTTTGAAATTTCGGTAAAATCCTTTCATGCAAAATTTGACTGGCTACCATTTCTGGCTCAGACGTTCATTTGATGTCGAGTTTGCAACATTGTTTTCAACTCTATTTAAATTCTATCTATCTCCTCTTTATAAATATCCTGAAAATCAAGTTAAATGTTTTATTTTAAGTCATTTGCCGTCTTCAATTGCTGTCCGAAATATTATGATTTCCCTAGGATTTTCAGCCCGATTGGGGACAACCCATGAAATCTTTTATGAAATATTTAACGTGAGCTTTAGGATCATGTTTAACAGAAATCTATGCCTCAAAACCGACCTTAAATTAACGCTCGAGTCAGAAATGGCAGGTAGTCAAACTTTGCATAAAAAGCATTTTGGGGTCGTCCATAAATTACGTCATCTGAAAATAGGGGGGGAGGGTCCAGATTGAAAATGACGGTAAGGTGATGTGCAAGGGGGGGGGGGGTCGGCTTTGATATTACGTCATTTTAAATAAGATGTTTCATATAAAATTTTAACAGTAAAACAATAATAAATTCCTACACAACTTAACTATTATAAAATAATTATCTATAAAATACATTAGACTATTTTAAGGCTATGTTTTATAGTTTATTTTTCCATTGAAAAAGTAATTTTGGCTTTATTTCTGAAGGTAAGTTCAGATTTGATTGGTCAATTTTTTCAGTTTATCATGTAGCGTTTAAAAAGCATTATTTTTACTTAAAACGGAGGTTTGTTAAAAATGACGTCATTTTTCCGAGAGGGGGGGGGGTCAGACAAATTATGATGGTAGGATGATTTTAGGGAGGGGGGGTCCAAAAATGGCCAAAAAGCGATGACGTAATTTATGGACGGCCCCTTTGCCGAAATGTCAAAACGCAATAACTAGCGTTATATTCAACCTTTGGAGATCGGGTTTGTGGCATCCGAATCTACATTCAAAGACCTTTAAAATGATATACAACATGACATAGGCCAATACAGTTTCTTCTACGACTTCCTCTAGAGGCCGTCCCCCGTGTTGTGCCCATTCTGGAAATGTGGCAACATCGGTTTTTTACATCTACTCAATGTCCTCAACAATACTCCAAAGTAAAATTTTGTTACACTTTCGTGCATGCTCAACCTGTTCAGAGCCTGGACTAAAATAATAGTTTCTATATTGTATCATTCAACAAATTGGGATTTGGCTTAATGTAAAGCTTGTGTTCAACGGATAGTTTTAAGCTAAACGACAAACATTTGAAAACTGTTCTTTATTTATAACATCAAACTAACATGAAATGGTGAAACAATTTTCAAAAGGATTTTTTTTTTAAATCAGCCTTTGACCTTGACATGTCTTTAAAAAGATGTATAAAAAATATAAAACAAAATATTTTTGAGCCTAAAAACATATTTTTTGCATGATTTCAGGTAAATATACTGAATTACAATAAATCTGTTCAACTAACATATTAGGCTATTATGGTTTAGGTGAGTGTTAAACGGAAGTCAGCTAGGTATAAGCATGCAATTAAATATAGATAATATTTAAAAAGGATACTTCGCATCATCTGGATTTATAAAAAAAAAGAATTACAGCATAAACTAAACGGTTAAATTATAATGATGCCTAAAATTTTAACAAAACATAAATTTATAAAAAGTATAACTTAAGTGGACAACACAATCTTATAATAAACAAGTATTCAGACGAATAGGACATTATATCGAAGATAACAAGCAAAATCATGCTATTTTGTGTTATAAATGGTCTAATGTAGTATAAAATCACAATGTATACTTTAACTCTTTTAGGCAACTTATATAAAAAAAACCTACCCAAATACAGAAGTAGGATATCCATTTGTATGCTACAAACCAATGTCGTTCCTGTTTCGTAAAGTAATAAAAATAAGTATCATAAGTTACCTCTTACCTCCTTAACACCAACAACAGTCTATTTATGTAGATGTCATTCACAAAACTAAAGCCCCAAAATGAAACCCTTGCTCGGAACTTCTGGATTAAAAACTGCATTAAAGTTTAACAGAGTTTCTGTTCCAGTCTGTCTCACTTGTGCATAATTTTAATTGCAGATGGGACCCCAGTTTGTAGCATATGTCTCACAAACTTTATAGAGTAGTCGGGAGACTTACTTATTATTCTCGACAGTATTTAAGAGATATCTCTCGGCATATAAAAGGATTTCCCAGAGCCATTAGCATCGCTATTTGTAGCTGATTTTCCAGACCAATATATTAACAATTTCTTTGTTTAGAACCATAGGTATTGTGATATTATTTAATGTTCAAGTTTAAATATTTACTAATGTATACCAATCGAATGATAAATTTATATTAAATTTTTTCAGTGATTACTTTGTATGTTGAAATACAGACTCTAACAATTGAATTTAGCTGTTTACAATCATTATGTTTTTATTAGTAGAAGTTAAATTAGTATCAGTAAATGGTTTTGATTAGTAATCAAATTTAACATCCAACTATAGCACTTAACGTATCTAAATTTTGTTCTTAAAATATTTATTTTAAATCGTTTACGATCATATCTAAAAAATGTTGAAAATACACTAGTTTTCTATACAACAAATAAAAACAAATTTTAAACTAGATTTAAACAGTCGTATACTACCATTTTAACATGCTCTTTTTTCTAAATATACATTTCCTATTTATAAGTTTGTAATTAATTTTTCTACTTTATATCGGTCTACCTAATTAGTCTAGAGTAATTTGAATTATTCTCACTACAAAATACACACTTTACTTACCTATTTTAGCACCTATAGAGGCTGTAGCAACCCCCCTACCCCATAATCCATCAGAAGTAATTTAGAAATTTCTTTTCACGATGTAAGTCTTTAACCCATTTTACTCTTTTTGAAGTTACATATTCCATCGTTATAATCAAGACATTTTTACTGTATTTTTTAAATATTAAAAGAAGTATTGTTTCATATTTACTGTTGGCTAGCAAATATTTATTAATACGTCACAATAGATTACTCGTAGTGAAAGGAAGTTGTCAGTTTAATTCCTTACATTGACATGAAATGATATATTTCTATTTTGTGTCCTTTATTCATGCAATTTTGTTTCATTTTACATTAGATATTTTATGCCAATCTCGGAGACAGAATCCTTCGATGTGGAACCGACGGTCTCGTTCAGCCGCAGAGGAGACGAACTCTTTCCGGGGAAACACAATTTGCTCTGATAATGGCTTTCCTCCCCATTCAAAGAGGAAACCCGAAGACAAATGAAAAACGGAGATGGGCAAGAGAGAGATCAAAGTATGAGATCGACGTGGCGGGGACAAAAGAGAATCTGAGTCGGACAAAGGTAGAGGACCGACTGAATTAACCTGAGGAGCGAAGCGAACTAGCGTGGGGGGGGGGCAGATGACAACCCCGATACCACCCCCGGGCCTCCCCCGAGCAAACGCATCTGGCCCATTATTCACTGGATCGGCAATTGACAGTATTTGGGGTAGGTTTAGGGTGCGCGATTGTCACCATTGTCCGACCAGTGACACGGTCTATCCGACCTTTTTTGCAGATCCTAGATCTCTTTTTCCATTTCTTTTGCGTCAGAGGACTGGGCCGGGAAGAATGGAGTGTTTTGGCTCGAGGACATGGTCCAGGTAGCGATGACAAACGATCGGAAGCCGTGATATAGTTACGGGTCCCACGGAGCAGAGGTTATTATAGGAATGGCCGTGACGGAAATCCACGTGACAGGCGACGAGGCCTTAATAGACTGGTGGTAGCTGGTGGAGGCTGCTGAAAGATGTTGGATGAGTATTGTTATGATAGTGATTTTTTAAGCCGATTCAGAACAGTAATTTCATGTTTTCAATTTGTAATACAAATATAATGAAATACTTTCAGTCAAAACACTCAAACAGTCAAGTAAACAATTAAAACATAATCTTTTCTGCATCATGTTTCATGGCTAACACTAAATACACAGAATATTTTTAAACGCCACTCTGTCTAGTTTAAGTGAATTGTTGAAAATTGCGTTTGTTAGCTTTTTGTTTTCAAGCTTTATCATCTTAATTATTTATTTATTTTTTATTGATGTAATTTATATTGTGATACACGGGGAGGTGGAAGGGTTTTAATGAATCAATACTCAGCCAATTTTATAATTAATGCATATTTTTACAGTAAATCAAGCCAAGTCAAGTCAAGTCAAGTCAAGTCAAGTCAAGTCAAGTCAAATACGTTTATTTATTCATCATACATATACATACATTTACACAAAGATATACTACAAGATATATTACAAAAAATTTACAGAACACAAATAAATTTGCAGTTAAACACAGAGTGAATACATATCTATAACATTTATTGGTTTATTTATTAATATTTTAATTGATGAATAAATATAGGGGCCTCCTAGGCAATGCCAGTTTTGAGGCTTCCATCACTCAGTCAAAGCTCATTTTTTCGTATTAACTAACATTACCTGTAATTTCAGTTGTTTATGAAAAATAATGATTTTAAGATTATGTCCATAATTTTAAATGCACATCTTACCCTAATATCTATATCACACGGACTAACATTTCGGCAGAGATGGCAGCAATATCTTAAATGGTTATATTCTTCAACCAAAGTCCATATTTGGTGGTTTGTGGTTGTAGACAAGGTTCTTAAGATAAGCCCCAGGCAAAATTTTCAATTTCTTTCCTGGGCAGGCCTTCTATATATTTTTTACATTGTTTCCATTTATTTCCACATTTCTTAATGTTCCGTATACTCCCGGTCTTACAACTTATCAATGTGCTACTTTTCTCCGTGGGTGTACCTTAAGAGCGATGTCTAAAACAAAAAGAATTTAGTTTATTGTAAAAATGCGATCATCATTTTAGAAATTCTTGACATCGATGCAGAGATGTTTGTCGTTGTGATGGAGGTGTGGAAAAGATACCAGGAAGAGAAATTATCCACTCATCTATTTCACGAGATTATTTTCCTTAAATAATTGAGTTGACAGAAAATAAGCTTTGAAAATGGAAAATTATGAGCTTTTATTGACAACCCTAAAAATGGAAATTTTGACAAATTATGTTAGTATATCACGAAAAAACCCACACGGTAATACTATGTTTGTAATGTATTAGTAAGGGTTTCAGGAAAATATAATGATTTATAAAGAACCAAATGACCAAATATTTTCATATATAACATAGTACGTATAGGACAATATATTACTTGTCTTAACATTTACTGTCTTTAAAGAGGCTAGGAACAGTGTTTGGTTCTAAGGATTACACTTAAATTAATTCAAATGAAACCAATTACCAAACTATTGAAACATTACATTCCCCTAGATACGGAAAATACAGTGCAACAATAGTTAAATTTTATAAATATTTAAATATTCAAAAAATTAACATTTATAAAACTGATCCAAAAAATAAACTATATAATTTAAAAAAAATCCCTTTTTACTTTTTTGGAGTAATTACAAAGTACAAGCAATAAGACATTCTTTAGTCTAATCACACATATGCTACTGTACATAACATTGGTTTTTCTACTTTAATTTAGGATACGTATATTATCCTAGATATGAAAGAATTAATGGGACAACGGATAAAAAAGTTACGGGGACAGTAATATGAAGCCTTAAATATTAAATTCATAATTTACAACAATGCAATTAAAGCAGGTACAAATCAGCTACAAGCAGTATCTAGAATGAGAGGTGGCAACAATGGCACGGCGGCAGCAGGGTTTCCAACTGTAGTGGGTCGTAATTAACCCTATTAATACAACCCTGCATCCGGTATCGGTTATCACTGCGCCTACCTCGCAATAATTACTGGCGCTCACGTTCCCAGCCAGTAGTAATTACATACGAAATAATTACCTCGTTTGGTTGAATGTGTGAAATTTCTAACCAATTTATATTTTCAAGCAAATGTATATAGTGTAGTAGTCACGTAACTTGTCACGTTGATGTAGGATGATTGTCAATTTTAATTAATCATCACCAACTCAACATGTCAAGTGTGTTCAATGCTGACATGAAAAGTAAGGGAAAACTATATGTTACGGTCTTATAAGTTTTTAACTCCTTTATTTTAAATAATATTATAAAAATAATTTACCCAAAATAAACTATATTAAACAGTTGTGAGGTCGAGTTTTCAAAATTTTTTCAGCTTACGGTTTTAAGTTGAAAAACTGTTTCAGTCAATTTCAAAAATTATTTTGTATGTTAAAGAAATTCTTGTAAAAAATCTATCAACATTTTCCATGGAATTACCAATCAATGATGAGCGATTATTATTTGTATAGCAATAATTACATTACAAATAACAACTATATAACCTCTAACAAATTGCCTTTTTTCTATCTTTATCACACTTAATATACATTTTTTTAGTTTTCAATATTTAAGCTTGCAATGAAATGTTTTCAAAACGGATGTCATTGTTTGCGTAGTTATTAAAACTAGAGCTCGCCAACTGGTCGAATCTCCACCAAAACTTAGGTTGATCTATATTTAATTAGTTTAAAAGTGTTTTATAATGGAAACATCTGTTTCCGTGTTTTGCTTAGCATTTGATATTACAACAGCTGTCCAATGATTCAATCAATTACAATTCTTCCAAAAGATTAAAATTTCGAAAATCTGAAAGGCCCCGTGTGACCGATCTCAATTATAATATGATTCTGCTCATCCACAAGACGACACAACCTTTCTAACGGTATGCGAGGTTTTCTCCTCCGATGCACACAAGCAGAGAAAAAGGAGAAAAAGTATCATGCTTCCCTATTAATATATAAATTAGAGATCAAATTTACTACCTAACTGTGTAATAATTGTTTCCGATGACCTTGGCAGGTAATGTTTTTTCAGGGTGAAATTTGATACTCGATTGTAAACCCACAATAGACACTGGAGTTTGAGCACGGCCAATCAGCCAATCGATTTCCGATACATCTCATATGACTCGGTGGCGTAACCTAACCTATTTAAAACATACCACGGGTGCCGGTATGGATTGTTTGTTCTATTTCACTTTTATAATGCATTTTTTAGTTTTCTTTTAGTAATTTTTTCAATTACATTTAGTTTACCTGGCAATAGAACCCTCACAAAAAAACTACGTCTATAACTATTTTTTTTAGTTTAAGACCCAAGTTTGTTGGCACTTATTTGTTTAACTACATACCATGAATATTTTTTTAATTAATTAATTACTACAGATGAAATATTTCTTCCTATATTTTTAACTATATTCTGTTTTTATCTAACTGATGCAGCTGAAATAAATACTATAATTAACTCACTTCATTCTAATAAATCCCTTGGATTTGATAGAATTTCAATTTATCTCGTAAAACAAGTAAGTGATATAACATTACTCGTTTTGACTCACTCAATTAGTTTGAGCTGCAATTTTGGACTTTTTCAAGAATTTCTTTACTTTGGTGTAGTTATTCCTCTATTTAAAAAGGGTAATAATAATGATTTAAACAAACATAGACCTACATCTCTCTTTAATTTGGTTTCAAAAATTTTTTAAAAGGCACTAGAAAAACGTTGCATTTGTTCTTACTACTGAACTATTGGATTTTTTTCTGAGAAACAATTTAGATTCCTAATAAACTTATCCACAAAAAATGTGCTTCTGAGTTTTTGTAAATGTATTTATGAGGAATTTAATAATAAACTTATTATAGGTTGTGTGTTTGTGGACATATCTAAAGCCTTTCATTCTGTTGATCACGATCTATTAATAAATATCATATGGTTTGCTGGTTTTAGCGGTTCTATTTGGAATTAGTTTAAAAGTTATCTAGATAACCGTGTTCAGTGTGTTAAAATTAATTATTTGTATAGCTCTTTTAAGCTAATAGTTTGTGGGTCTCTCAAAGGTCAGTATTAGGTCCTTTTGTTTTTGATACTTATTTTTTATATTTATTAACAGTCTTTGTTGTTGACCTTTAAGGAGTCGCTTACTAGTTTTACGGATGATACCCCCTTTGTTAAAATATTTCTTCCCAAACATCTTTAAATTTTAGTATGCAGAACGACTTAGACATGATGAAATTATGATTGATTTTAATAAACTATTGCTTAGTAATAAGACTTAATTTATTTAGTGTTATTTAAAGAACAGAGTCTCAAGCTTTTAGTTTATTTTTCCGAAATTTATTACTTGTCTAACATATGTTAACAACACAACTTGTAATAAGTGTATGGTTATTGAAGGTGTTGATTGTATTAAATATTGTTGTATCAAGCAGTTGGAAAGAACGTGTTACACGTTTAATTAAGTTTATCTTATCAGTCATAAAAATATTATTTATTATTTGAGAAACATCTGTCCAGTCAAAATTATGCGAGTCAATTATTTTTCCATTGTACAAAGTGAACTACAATATTGTAGTATATATGTTGGGTTGGGATTACCTTTAAAATTTTAACTCAGTAATTGTAGCACAGAAGATTGTATGAATGGCTCGTGTTCGGAGGACCGAACACGCTTATCCTTATTTTAAACAGTTGGGTATATTACCTTTGTGTTATATGTTTTTTTTTTTTTTTTTGAGAATCTTTTTTAATAGAGGTGGCCATGTCCGTGGTAATTTCAACATTTATTCTAGCAGGCTAAGGTTGCAAAATCGAGTAGTTTTACTGAAGGCTAATAATGAGGCTTTTCATAAGTTTTTTACATTTAATTTTTTTTTATCGGTTGCCATTATAATTAACTTTATCAGAAAGTGTTTGTAAATTCCTAACAAAGCTAATAGAATAGCTATTTTCACATGAAGATTAGGTAGGCCTAATTCTCTTTATGAATGTTCGTTTTTCTGTTTCATTTTCAGGAACAAAATTATTTTATTCATATATTTTTTTATATATTTTTTTAATGAAATTGATTCATGTTTATTAATAAGTACTCCTTCTTAGAAATATATTCATAAATAGATTTTTAAATACCTAAATTGTTAATTAGAGGGTTGCTCGGTTCTAGGCATCAATTTTGTAATGGCGTCTCACCACGTTTCATCAAATGAGACACCTAACCATATTTTTTTTATTTATCTTTTAATAATTTACTTTATATTAGGTGTATCACAGTTTATACATATTTTGTATAAATATTTTATTTACTATGAATATAGTTATGTTATTTCATGTCTATTATATGTTCTTCATAATTTGTTATACTCTTACATTTTTATTTTACGTTGTTATTTATTGTGAAAAATTTGTGGGAGTGAAAATCTTGAAATTTTGATATATTGAATCTTGAAACTTTGGTATTTCATCTCTTAATATTTTTCTCATCCAAATTCTTTAGATTTGAAATAAAATTTTACTAATATTGCAACGCCCAGGTGTGTTTTGTCTAATTGGAGAATACTATATACATCGACAATAAACTTTATATTAGATAAAATAACAGATAATTAAATTAAAATAATCATTTGTCTCTTTAAAAAGAATTGAATGTTGAATTTCGATGATAATGTACACCTTCAACAGTTTCACACCTCATTTTCAATTATGAAGAGTCAAATACTGTTTACACAAAAATAGATATTTCCCAAGGGAAATTATTTTACTGCGCCATAAAACTTTAACTTGGTTTTTTTGTTTTAAACTATTACCTTTAGCAATGGAATTTTCCTCAATATAACCCTGCAGCCAGGCTGTATGAAAGGTCCACTTAAACCCTCAAGTCCTAAGTTCCACATTAAGGTTGTCCCCGACAAGGTTGTCGGCGCCCTTAGACATCCACCGCAACAAAGGGCTATGGAGAACCCTTGTGGCCCTTTAGATGGCCTGATTGTTTGGTCTCTGTTCCGTTTAAGATTGCCGCAAACTGAGACAGCTCAGGAAACAGGAAGTGTTCTCAAAACTGATTAGGCCAAAGTTTTGCTTGTTAGGTGTAGTATCGGTAGATTAATACCTTCTACAAAGCATAAGAATCGATAGTAAGAAAATAATAATTAGGTCTAATACATAATAAAATTGTATAATACATTCAATTTTTATATTATTAAACAATAAAGGAAATAATCTGTTAGGTTGCAAGTTTAATTCTGTATGGTTTGTTAACCTTATAAAAGTATATCAGATTCTCTTTGACTTCATATCAAACATTACCAAAGTTTAGTTTGTTATAAAAAAGATAACA
This sequence comes from Neoaliturus tenellus, assembly GCA_030545055.2. Lineage (NCBI taxonomy): Eukaryota > Metazoa > Arthropoda > Insecta > Hemiptera > Cicadellidae > Neoaliturus > Neoaliturus tenellus. The sequence goes on along the minus strand of CM061536.1, from coordinate 38,143,287 downwards.
AATACCTTAACACTCGTTAAGAAAATTCGCAACACTTATCATTTTAGTGTTCAAAGTGATGTTTAGATCATAAAATCAAATAAAAAAAATAGGGCTAGACAAAATAAAAAATTAATATTGGTTTAAAACAATTTACAAAAACCCATATAATCCATATTTTTCTCTAGCCGACCTACATTACCTCATCACTATGGAAATAATAATAAGCTAAACCACCCCAAGGCTGGTTTAGGATAACAATCGACCATATTATTCTCAAACATAGTGATTATTTTATTCAGAATACAATATCAGTAGCTAACCAACGGATATGGATAGAATCGCATATTGTATCGAGTACCGACGCGATGTTTGACTGTGCTTCTGCGGTTTCGCCTCGGGCGGTGAGATCGCTAGTTTATTAATTATCTAATATCCGGGCTCCCCGGTGCAACTTTGCCACTGCCTGAGGCTCCGTATGATGTCAATAATTCAACCCTACAGCCCGGGTCTCCTAAATAAAATATCTTTGTCATAACCCTTTGGCAAACTTCGTATCTATTTTGGAATAATTTATATTATTTGTCAAAGTTATAAAAAATGTATGAACATTATCAAGCGACTTCGGGTTTTAACAAGTTTTAATGTCTGATATAAAAGTGATTATGAGGAAGTAGTATCACAGAACAAAGGGATTTATTTATTCAAAGTTTCTAAAAGGTCCACAAAAACGTAAAACCCACAGCTTCAAACTATTTAAAAAGTATGTAATTTGAGACTACTCCGTATATCCGTTTGGAACAGTAAACTAATTTTATTCTCGGTGCTCAGATTTGCATTTTTTTTAACACTTAAAAATCGTTTTTCATTTCTATGGCCTTCAAAGCACCTGTGTTATCCTTATGAATACTTTTGTACCTACTAAATTGAACGAAATTCTGATGTAACCTAAAGAAATAAAGATAACATTTTCATTCTGTTGTTAACTAAATAAATAAAAAATATTGTAGTTTACTTTGGCCCAGGGAGTGAGCGAAGCGAAAGAGCTTGTCCTACTAATTTTACCGAAAACGAACAAGCGCTTGGTCCCTTCAGTACTCAAAACAAAGGCAAAGCACGTATACGTACGTGGTACGATTCTGTGAAAGTTTTGCCTTTATGAGTAGAAAGAATCTGCGACAAGAGGATGTAACATAAGACATTATTTGATCAAGGCGAAAACAATGTAGAAAGGTCATTCCCAAGAAAGTCCAGCAAACAAGACAAGACATGATTCTTGTTTGTACAGGCCAACTGGGGAAATCTCCCGAGCGACCTGTCTTCCATCCGCTCGTTTAGACAAACACTGTTCAATATTGAACGAGCTTTTTATTCATTTTGTGTATTTATGATTAAATATACAACTCTGCAAGTTTTTTTTGTTCTGCACAGTTATAAACATACTATTACCATTAGCAGAGGCATGTATTCTTAGTTTCGGAAAGTGTACTATGAAGAACCCTTGTGGTCTTTATATAGTTAATTTTTTAGTAGATTTTTTTACATTAACTCACATAGTTTATCAAACATTTTTGAAAGTAGCTTTAAAGTACAATATCACCCTTATTAAATATAACAATCAATACATATCATATATCAAAATGTGCAAAGTTTTATTTCCAAAAGTTTATTATGTTACGAAATTTAGCTGTCTTTAACGGTTCAAGAGATATTCAGCAAAAACGTATAAAACTACAACCGCCATTTTGAAAAATTAGCCATAACAGGCGAGCGCAGCGTCGGAGAGTGGTAGACTTTTCACCATCGTTTTTCTCAGGTAATTTTATATAAGAATCGGTCAAAATATATTAGTTAGCAATTACTTCCGGGTTAAACCATAATTTGACTAGACTAATAGTAGTTTTTAGTTTAATGTGTTTATTTATCAACGTTTTGTTTTTCTCCACCGAAGAGGAGGTGACCCGTGCGATCCAGGTGGCACTCCCGGAGATACCAGCTGATGGAGTGAGGGTATGGCTAACAAAGCCCAACCGAAGTCAACTCCGGATGGCTGTTGCTGAAATGGGCGAAAAGCACGCCAATAAGCTGCTTAGCCTTCAGCACCTCAGAGTCGGTTGGGTCAGTTGCAGGCTCAAACGGAGGGTGGTAGTTTCGAGATGCTTTCGCTGTCTCGGTTTCGGCCACTCCTCCCGAAACTGTAAAGGGCCCGACAGGAGTGCCAACTGCTTCCAGTGTGGAAGCCAGGGCCACAAACGCAAGGAATGTTCCTCGAGCCCCTCCTGCTTCCTCTGCAAGGATTCAGGCTCCAGTGCCCTCGGTCACTTACCCGGGTCTGGTCAGTGCGGTGCCTTCAGAGCCGCACTTGAACAGGCAAAAGGCAGCGGCCGGTAATTCGCATCCTCCAGGCCAACCTTCATAGATCCTGGGGAGCTGATAACCTTCTAGATCAGCTCGCCCGAGAACTTGGTGCTGACGCGCTCCTTATCAGCGAACAGTATCGGGACAGAGACCCAAACATTTGGATCTCGGACAGCCTCGGTACTGCTGCTTTTTGCTCACGTAATACACGAGATGTCTTGGTGCGGAGTCACGGGCGCGGCCGAGGATTCGTCTGGGTTCGGTGTGGGGACGTGACTATCTTCAGTTGCTACCTCACACCCAACGAGGCCGTCCAGGACTTCCGCGACAAGATAGATAACCTAGAGGAGTGCGTTCTCGACACCACCGGGCATGTCGTCGTTGGTGGCGATTTCAACGCCAGGGCCGTCGATTGGGGAATGCCCTCTACCAACTCCCGGGGGAAATACATCCTGGATTTCATCGCCAGGGCCGGTCTTGTCGTCCTCAACCAGGGCGACACACCTACTTTTCGGCGCCCCGGGCAGAGAGGCACGATCCCCGATGTCACCTTTGCGTCTGAGTCGCTCCTTCCGAGGATCTCTGGCTGGAGGGTTGTGGAGGACTACACGGGTAGCGACCACCAATACGTCGTGTTTGACCTGCATGATCAGGCAAATCGTCGAGTTTCCGCATCTCGGGAAGGGCCACGCCGGTGGAACACCAACAAACTGGACGTGGTCAAGTTCACCGAAGTCATCTCTCGGGGAGCGCAGGGGAATCCTGGTGAGGCTGGGGCCGAGGCACTAGTAACATCCACGATGGAACTGATCGCCTCGGCCTGCGACCAGTCTATGCCGCGAAGGAAACCCCGACGCGACAAACAACCCGTTTACTGGTGGACTGAAGAGATTGCGGAACTCAGAAGAACATGTTTAAGAACTAGACGAGCCGCCACAAGAGCGAGAATCCCCGCAGACAGAGTTCGTAAGTCGGAGGCCTATAAAGCTGCGAGAAAATCTCTCCGCCAGGCGATCAACAGGAGCAAGGCGAATAGCTGGAGGAGACTTCGTGACGACGTTGATTCCGACCCCTGGGGCCTGGGTTACAAACTTGTAACACAGAAACTCGGCGCCCGCTCTCCACCTTCCATCATGGAGGGCGCCACCATGGGGAGGATCGTCGCTGCGTTGTTTCCTGAACATCCACAGCGACCGCCGGTTGACTTCGGACGGGTAGAGGACGTTCCACTCTTCACTTTCGAGGAGCTAGAAACCTCCGTTCTCTCCCTGAAGAGCAACAAGGCTCCTGGCCCGGACGGGATTCCCAGTGAGGCTTTAAAGAAAGCATTTTTAATCAACGCTGACTTGTTGTTGAGAATGTACAATGCCTGTTTGGTAGAAGGGGTGTTTCCGGCTCCCTGGAAAACAGCCAGGCTTGTACTGATCAGCAAGGGCAAAGGTGATCCCGAGCTGCCGTCGTCCCACAGGCCTCTCTGCATGTTGGACACGGCTGGAAAGCTGTTCGAGAAGCTGATCCGTTCCCGCCTGACTTCTGCCGTGGAAGCTGCCGGGGACTTATGCCCCCGTCAGTACGGCTTCAGAAAGGGACGGTCAACGATCGACGCTGTCACCGAAGTTCAGAGAGCTGTGGAGAGAGCCGAGAGCCACAACCATTTCTCCCGCCGAGTAGTGCTTCTTGTTACGCTTGATGTCAAGAATGCCTTCAACTCTGCGAGGTGGGTCGATATGCTGGATGCGCTTCGCAACACCTTTCGTATTCCTGCATATCTGTTGCGGCTCATCGAGGATTATCTACGCTCTCGAAGCCTGATTTATGACACGAGGGACGGAACGCGGACGATGGAAGTCACTTCTGGTGCCGCACAAGGTTCAATACTCGGCCCGGATCTCTGGAACGTTGCCTATGACAGCCTCCTGAGGTCCGAGATGCCTGAGGAAAGCACTTTGGTTGGGTACGCCGATGACGTCGCAGCTCTCATTGCTGCACGCAACGTTGAGCTGGCCCAACTGAAGTTGAACCGAGTTATGCGGGTGGTCAACAACTGGATGTCCGATCACGGTCTCTCACTTGCTCTCAGTAAGACGGAGATCGTGATTCTCACGAAGAAGAGGATCGACACCGTCGTCCCGTTTCGAGTGGGAAGGGAGGTGGTCACATCAACTCGTGCCGCCAAATACCTCGGGGTTATGGTGGACATCAAGTTAAGCTGGAGGGATCAGATCTTCCGTACGGCGGACAAGGCCGCTAAGGTAGTGACTTACCTTAGTAGGCTGATGGCCAATGTCGGGGGTCCCCGATCCAGCAGAAGACGTCTGTTGATGTCCGCGGTCCAGTCCGTGCTTCTTTACGGGGCAGAGGTGTGGGCAGGCGCTCTAGATAAGGAGTGCTACAGGTTGCGACTCGCCCGGGTTCAGCGTCAAGCTGCGCTCCGGGTGTGTTCCGCCTACCGGACAGTGTCCGAGCCTGCCGTCCTGGTGGTCGCCGGAGTCATCCCTGTCAAGCTCTTGGCAGGGGAGAGGAAAGCGATTTATCAGAGACAAGGCGAGATCGGCAAGGACACGGCAAGAACAGAAGAGCGCTCCCGAACCTTCCAGCAGTGGCAACACAGCTGGGAGCACGACACCCGAGGACGATGGACTGCGCGACTTATCAAGCAGGTCCAACCATGGGTGGAAAGGCGGCATGGGGAGGTGGACTACTACCTGACCCAATTTTTGACAGGTCACGGCTATTTTCGGTCGTACCTGAACCGGATGGGAAAGACCGGTTCACCGGACTGCATTTATTGCCCGGGTGTTCCCGACGATGCGGAACACACATTCTTCCGCTGTCCCCGTTAGGAAGGGCCCCGCCTGGAGGCCACACAAATCTTTGGTGTATTTTTGGTGGACTCGGTCTGCCAAAAGATTTTGGAGGATGAGGGCAACTGGGATTGTTTGTCACAGTTCGTCCGGGGCATCCTCCTGGAAAAGAAAACCGATCTGGACCGCGAAGTGGCCCAGATCCCTTGATCGAGCGGCTGGATAAGGAGCGAGCCCCACGGGCGTAAGCCAAATTTAGGCCTAGCCTGACGTAATGTGACAAACAATTCCAGGTTAGATTCCTAAAGAGTAGAGGAGGTTTTTTAGTGGGTAAACCCGTTTTTTGGGGAGCCCCACACTACAGGCTGGCCACCTGTGTGCGTAATGCATTTTTCCGCCTCTCCCTCAAAAAAAAAAAAAAAAAAACGTTTTGTTTTTATTTTTAGGCATTTAAAATAGAAAATTTAAACAAGTTGGACGAAAATGTGTATTCACGATCAATTTTATAACAATGTACTATAAACTAATGTAACTTGTTATTGCATTAAAAGTAGCCTAAATAAAAAGTTAAAATAATATTTATTTCAAGGCGTTTTACATGATTAAAATCGTATTTTTTAAAGCACCATGTAATTTACTTCTGTAACAATCATTTTGATATTCGATGAATCGAGTCAATAGAATCAATATTGTACCCCTAAACTGTTAGTCCATCACCATATTCCTCTGTTTACCAAAATCCCACAGCTTTGAATGTTTATAATTAAGACAAACATTAATTGAGTTACGCCAAGCAATGGAGGGACGGTCTGGATAGCGTCAGAGCTTAATATCGTAGCTTGAAATGGCAGAACCAAATTATAGAGAGCTGGGCCGAGAGCGGCGGAAATTGAAGAAGGGATTAGCTCCTGCCGTGGCCGAATAAACACTCCAACACTCCCGTGGTGCCAATTATGACGGGCGGAACTGGCTGAGATGACGAGTTGGGTGACGAAGTATGCATTAAATGTATACAAAACATAAACCTTGTACAAACCCTCGATATAAGCTTTTGAAAACATTTACGCTTAAACTCTTAGTTAACAAAATCTTAAAAGAGGACACTTGTTACATTTTATTTATGTGAATATAAAATAAAAGCTATAACATATTCAATTCAAAATGTATCAAATACATTTAAAATACTATTTCTAAATTTAAAGTGTATGTGAAATTGTTCTAGGCTAGTATTTTTGACATCTTAAAAGTATTAAGAACTAAACAAAAAATTAAAGCAATTCTTGAACAGACAAAAAATTGTTTGATTTGAAATTGAATCCAACGCCAAGACTCGTTAATAGCATCTGGAAATATTAAGTCAGAGTCATATGACATTATTTATGTTTAGTATACGAATGCAACAAATTAGTTGATATTGTTAAGAAATTTTTACCTGTTTTGCTCTTTCTTGTAATACAAATTATAATGTGGACATTTTATCACAAAAACTTTTTCCGTCTAAGATATTCCTTCTTTCAGTAACTATCAACTTTTTGGATCTTAGAACCAATTAAAACTCAGAACCTGACCCAGTGCTTAAACCAACGTTTGGTCAGAGGGTTTGAATCAGTATTGAATTGTGATTTTAGTGTTTATCAAGTTTTTATCGTACAAAATAAAATAAACCATGCCTTATCCTGTGCTTTTAGTAGGCCTAATGAAGATATTTCATAATATTTTTTACTTTTCATTAATAATATATTTAGTTTATTAGATTATATCATTTCGTTACACATTGGGTAAAATTCTTTTTACATAGTACTTTTTTATTTCACGGACACAAAATATAATTTGTTTCACTTAAATTTCACAGTGGCGTACGTTATATTTTAAACAAACTGCTATTTGTCACACAAAGTGTATAGTTAAGGCAAGCGAAATCTAGTGTATAAGCAAACTTATACAAACACGAAAGTGTCTTGCCAGTTGTATTCAATTGTTTGATTTGTGTTCTCTACTTAGATTATCCTCCAAATCATATATTTTTCATTGATTTTCTTCTGCGTATCATAACCAATATTTTAAGGAAGGTAACTTCATTACATCATCCTTACTTGAATCATAAAACATCATTTTCTTGGTTTCATCATAATATTTACCGAAAAATATTATTAACAATATTATTAACATTTTTTCATATTATTGGGTATTTCGCGTACCACATTACATAACAACTATATAAAATTAGTAAAAGAAACGATAGTTTGCTTTAAATATAGTACAGTTTATATTTGTTATTGCTGATAAATCAGTGTTGAAAAGGACAGGTCACTCGCTATATTTCCCCAGTGGACGAGAACAAACAAGACACAAGTCCCTTCTTGTTTGCTGGACCCATCTTGAAAATGGTTTTCCTACATTGACTCTTGCTGAAGTCAAACAACGTAACTGTCATTCTGTTCGACATCCAACGGCAATGTTCCTTCCCAAATTATAGGCCTAACTGCTATTATAAAATGTTCATGATATGTTTAGTATGAAAATAATAATATATAATATTTGTCCAATGCAATTTCAATAATATTAGGGTATGTGATATGTTTTACGTTTTAAAATGTAAAGATTAAGCATTTTAAGTTTGTACTTTTGAATGGAAATATTAACATTTATAAAACCACTTATAGCTAAGATGTGTTCATATATTTTTATCTGTTTAGGAGTTTAGGAGCTGGTTAGCATCATTTTAGGAATTTTAATCCAACCAATGATTGAAATCAGTATGTATGGATTAATTGTAGATTACAAACCAGGTAAACGTTCTAAAAATAGTTAAATTTGGATTTTTACGCTCATTTGTAATATAAAAAATGTTATACTCTTGCCTCAGAATAGCCGGTTGAAAACAATAATGGAAATCACGATTAAAACTTTCTTCTTATTTCAAAACCGATGACCTAAGCTACAAACTATTTCATAATTCTTGAATTTCCTGATTTACCGAGCAATAAACTTTACATTTACATATATAGCTCCAAACATAGCCTGCGTCAGTTACTAAGAGGTAAATTACTTATCACGGTTGAAATGTAAACCCAAAGTAAGATTATACTTCCCAACGCCTCTCTAGTAAATAAACCATTTGTATGAAAAGCGGATTGCCATAAACCGCTGGGATTGTTTAATTTTCACCCGTGTTTGTATCATACATTCATGGTTTTGATAAATCTGCAACTATGACCAACTATTTGTGTGTTTGACTGTTACATTTATATATGTTTTATCATCTTTAAGATGAGTTGTCTCTAAGTAGATTCCTTGATATTGCCTTGGAAAGCGATTAGTTATTGCGATTACTGCCAAGGATTTTTTCAAAGTTTGTGACATCTTTATGGTTCTCATACATAATTGTGACTGACCTTTAATAAATAATGAACATAGGCCCTTTTAACTATAAAAATCTTTTTTCCATAAATATATTATATAGGAAGATCCTTTGCATTATGGCTATCAAATAAGGGCTGTTTTCCAAGACCTAGTTATAAAACAAAAATTGAACAATAGATTGTCTTTTGATTTAACATTGTAATTTTTTTTAGATTCCGTCTAAACTTATCTGTGTAAAAAGCTCTAAAACATATTTGATTATCTTTTATTCTCTCTGAATTTCATTTCAAAGAAATTTAGACAGTATATTTTGTACCAAGGAATCTAAAATAAATAAAGAGAAGGTAGGGGTCAAGACACGCAACGACCTCTATGCACCAGGTGTTTTTTGCACCAATAACATCACCATTCACTAATACTGGTAATGATAATGATGATGTCATAGGTGCAAAATAACACCTGGTACATAGATGTCGTTGCGTGTCTTGAACCCTACCTTCTCTCTATTTATTTTAGATTCCTTGATTTTGTACTAGATTATAACCAGTATTTGTATGCAGCTAATTAAAAATGCAGAATGTTACATAATTATAACGATTATGTACAATCATTACAATTGTACAATCATACCCCTACTAATTGTATGAAAATGGAACCATTTTGAATTCTATAACTGCACACGTTATTGCAATTAATAAGTGTTGAATTTTACTTGTTAAAGAATTTCTAACGATATTGACATTTATTTGTAGTAGTCTTCAATTTCATGTAACTTGTCTGCAGTTATATTATTTTACGGCATCAATCCAAAAATTCCCCAAAACGTAGGAAAAATGAAATAAAAAAGGAATTTATGAAGAACCGTCACCTACGAACTACACACGCATGTATGTAACACACAACTACATAACGTTCCTCAACCAACCAGCTTATGTGTTTTGCATAGATTGTTAGAACCGATGAGATAAAAAGCCATAAAGTCAAAACCAAGCCAATTAGCCACTGTATTTTAAGCGCTTTATTTATACCAGTGGTCGATATCCGTGGCGTGAGTAGGTCCTTTGTCAGCGTCATTACCATATCTTGAGTTCCACACCGGCGCGCCGATTTACATACTGTTTTGGTGTTAATTACAAATAAATCTTATTCATTCCAGCAACCAACGTTTTGGATTCGGGCTATTTACTTTCAGAGATAACATTTTAATGTGTTTATTGCATGTCGTTAGGTTTTTCACTCATGTCATTTAAATGGGAATAGTTTTTTATTAGAATAGTTAGATAATTTTTCAATAAACTATAATATTTTTTGTATACATTTTAAATTAGAATTTGAAAGCTAAACTTAGCAAACTTTGGGAATCGTGATTATTTTTACATTAAAGCTAAGCATAACAAAAAAGACATACAGGCCTAAGCACTTTTGGAATTTAAAATCGGACATCTCAAAACCCACGCATTGATGCTGTGGTTTCACATCCCAGATTTTCATTAGTTTTTAATTTATATCAGTGTCTTAGTAAAATGAAACTATAGCCGTTTACCACTTTACTTTTTATTATTTATTTATTTACAAACGGTATACGCCAATTTACAATAAAGAATACAGATAGTACAATAATTTTTAAGATAAACAATTAATATGGTGGGTTGGGAGCAATAACAGTATGTACAACATGCAGATTTGACTAGTTTCTGTAACAACAACATGATTACTTGAAAGACATGAAAATGTAAAGAAACAATATAAATACAATAGTGAGTGATTTTGAAAGACATTCATTGAAATCAGGTAATATTATAGTGACAAAGAGTAGAACTACTTTGTATAAACACTTGGATACGATGAATGTAAGTTAATACTACTAACCATAAAAAGCAAAAATTAAAAAAGATATTTATTTCCTAACTAGTGAAGCTGTAAACCAAATTAAGTTAATGTAGCCTACAAGCAAGATACAAAGTTTTTTTAATCTTAGGTATGGCGAGGCCTCATGAATAAATGTTCTAGAGAAGGTAGTTTTTTCATCCTCACCACATTGTGTCCATTACCGACGAGATCGTCTGTTGCGCTCGTCCAATTTCCCAGCCCGCCTTGTTTATTAGCAGTGCAAATGGAAACTGCTCGGGGTCCAATTTTCGCGCGGATCCTGTTCCTAATTTCGTGTTTGATTATTCAAATCCCACGAAAATATTCTGCCAACCACTTTCGCTGTTTCTGTCATGTTAACACGCAGCTAGGATCTCGTGGTTAGTGGAACCGTAATGTTCTATGTATTTCAGAGAAGAGTTACAACCATCAGAATTAAAAATACCCCCCATCGCAGCAAAATTGCGTACTCAGCGAATTTCCTAATTAGTAATATTAATTTTGACCAGATGAACCTGTAAACAAAACTTCATAAATAGGGAAAAATGTCTATTCTCCTTATGATAAATATAGGGAAAGAATATGAGGTATGCTGCCATGGGGAACGCTAAGAGTAGATTTTAATCTTAAAAAAATGTGTTTGGACCATATGAAACCGTTTACTAAGTTGCATCGATATCTGTCCATAAATAAACGAGTTTGCCTGTTCTCCATATGATTAACATGGAAAAAGAGTATGCAGGTTTGCTGCCATGATAAGTACAAAAACGAAGATTTTTTAACATAAATGGATGAATCTCAACCAATGAAGCTAAATACCAAGTTTTATAAAAAATATAGCTTAATAAATGAAATATTAACACCTCCTTACTCTCCATAAGATTAACATTGGAGAACCAAAATACAATGTACTGTCTTTCGACTTTTAAATATCTTAGTAACCAATGGAGATAGAGCGAGGGTTCAAGATACTTGTGTTTTTTTTTTTTTGTTTTTTTTACTAAATCCAGTGGTGAAAATAAAAAATTTACATTTTTTTAAAATTTCATATGAAAAATACAACAACAAAAAACCAATTTTGCACGTAACTTGGTGTACAAAACTTCCCAAAACTACCTCTTCCGGTAGGTCGATATATCTGGCTTACTAATTCATCCTAATAAAGGTAGGATTACACATCTCTACCAAATTTGGTCTCGATCGCCATTTTTACCAGAGTTTACCATTTTTACGAGAGTTATCGTGTCTAGGTTCACAAACATACATAATGTATATATTTTTAATGGCTATTATTTTTGGTCTTTGTGCACCTCAAAACAAAAAAGTGACATGGTCCCGGGCTTAGGTCTTACCATGAGACTCACTTTAATAGCTTATTCCCTATGGGAAATTCGCAAAAATCTGAAATCTTTGATTTCGTTGCACTTATGCACATTTCCGTCGTAGTAAGAATAAATATTCTAAGATTCCTCTTTGGAGTTGAGTGAATTTTTTACTTTTAACTATAATACTTCGTCGAATATACAGACTATCTTTACCAAGTTTCTTGGATCTAATCACCCTGGCTTCTTAAATTAACTTGCACAATACTCATAAAAAATTCATTGACAACATGGTTTTCCTTACAACATTTATGACGTCTTTGATTGTAAAAAAACACATTTCTAAGTACATAAAATTATAAGCTATTAGTATTAAAAATATCATTTCCCTGATCATGGATATTATCTTTATTATTACAGGTACAGAGGTTAAAAATAAAATATATAAAATAAAAATAATAATATACATAAACATTATATATTTAATGAATATAGGCCTGCAACAAACAAGTATCATTAACAAAACAATAACCCACCTAAAGCAAACCCATTACGCAGCATACAAGCGTCTAAACATCCGACCCTACAACTCATACACAACCCTTTGTAGACTTGTCTGTCACTTGCAGCTATCACCCAGGCTTCATGACGGACGGAAATTATCCGTATGAAGACAGGAAGCTGACCCACTTCCTGCTCATCATGGACAGTGAATACCACACCTTCTGCCAGTTGATATTGCCTGGTTATCAAACACAAATAACTATAAATAAATAATTTTTAATTTGTAATGATATATTTCTGATGAATTGCCGTAATTTATAAATAAATTTAAGGGTTAGATGAAATTATGTCCATTTACGTAATTTTTTAGTGAATTATTGCGGGCATTTACTAATTGATAAGTAAAAAGAAATTCACGCCTTTTCGGAATCTTGAATCGTATCCCGTCTTTAGATAGAAGAAATGCCTATTATGTAGATATTTTGTAAGATATAATTGTTTCTGAAAAGTAACTTGGAAATTTTATAAACGAATGGGGTACAAGATTAAAACTTTTTTTAGTACGATTGAATTTGAGTTAGAGAACTAAGGCTTTAGTATAGCTTTAGGGTTTTTCTTAATCAATGTTTTATAATGAGATGAATTTACTCTTTTAGCATGAAAATGATTTTCTGAGTTTAATTATTGGTTCAGTTTTAAACCAATTAGGCCTACACTGAACATTGTTTATCCCCATGTACATTTTAATAATCAAGTAAAAAAGCAAGAAAAAAGTAGCCTACTATAGTAGGCCTACCATAGTTGACGATTTTGACACAGCAAGGATATAAGTTAATAATTGATCATATGTTCTCCTTCATACAACCAAATTGACAAAACATGGCTAAATTATATTGGTAAACGTGTTTACAAGGAAGAACAAATTTGCAAAGGATAAAAAATATCTCCATTTGATATTTTAAGACATTTTTTTATTTATTCATTCAATGTGTTGAAATTTTATTCGTTTAAGATGTAAGCCTTTGATGATACAATAACAGTTGTCATTCTATTTTTAAAAAAGTTTCAAATATATTAAAAACAATAAATATGAAAATACATTCTTAATTAATGTTAAGTTAAGGTGTTAAGTCCAACATAAAATCAACAACATCTGAGAGGATAACATTTATTTATTCAAATTAGATTGTTTATTTCCTCTTCATTGGTTATCATCTTTTGTAAGTAACACTCAAAACACATTTGTCATTGGGAAAAAAAGCTTCCATTACAGCATCGTTTATAGGCTTCAATATGGACCATTAGCAGTCTTCAAAACCGACAAGTCAAACCGCCAGTATTTCTGTGTAACAATGCTCACTCTACTTCCCGGTTGTGGTTATGGATTCCATAGTTTTTAAATTAGCCTAATCATAAATAGATTTTAAATTTATAGTTTTAAATGCACATAAAACAAAGATGTCGGTCATATGTGTAATTGTAAACAGTTGCATAGTAGAGGAGAGTAGCCAAACTCGGGCCCCGGTCCCTAAGTCGGGCCCCCAGTGTTTTGACTCCGTGAGGTGCTGCAGACTAGCGGACGCACCTAAAACTAATAGTTCAGACGTTTTCTGTTGTGTAGCGCTGCATTGCATGTGTCTGCAACCTAACCTTTAGACAGTATGAGACATGTTTGTAAAGTGTGCTCAACAAAGTTTTTTCGGTGCTGCATTTATGTGATTGAAACTCCCAGGGGTTTATCGATAAGAACTTATTGTTATACATCACGTTAATCCTTATTGAATAAGCTATCGTTTAGTATGGTTTATAAGTAGCTACCTTTATTTTATCTAGAGTAATGACATCTTTTATTTGCAACACGTGTGTGCCCTAAGTCGGGCCCCCATAATGGTTCCAAAGATGGGCCCCCTTTTTCATTTGATGTTTTTTCCTAAAAAGGGGGATTTAACAAAAGTTAGATTCGTGTTGCTCTGTGTTTCAGATTTTGAAACAACAAAATGGCAAAGACTAAATCCAAAATGAAATCTTGGGAATTTTTTGAAAATTAAATGTTGAAGTTAGTAAAACATTAAATAATAGTTAAACATGTTTCCAGTTTGATTTAATTTATCCCCAAACTTAAAGTTATATATTATTAGCACTAACCTTCTATTGTGGTTGATTTTCAGGGAGTTATTATCATTATTTTATCAAATTTTAAAGGGGGCCCACTTTTGGAACCCATTTTTCAAAAGTTGAAAAGTGTAAACTTTCACAATTATTTTTTATTTTTATATTTGTTGTAATTTTAAGAAGTTAATACTCTGGAATCTTATTAAGTACTTACCAAGGAATGTCATGAAACACATTTTGCTAATTTAACTCAGTATCTCTTTACTAGAATTGAAAAAAACAAAATGGGGGCCCAACTTTGGGTACTTTCCTCTAAATGTTATGTAATTACGTGATTAAAATTATTACTCCAAAGTAAATTTTGATAAAGATATTTTTTATTAAGTATCCTAACTAAAACTTGACTTTGTTTAAGAAGTTTGGTGAGGGATTTTAGTGATTGAAATATGACACATATAATTGCTTTGAAGGTTATTATAAAAACATCTTTATTGCTTTTCCCCCAATTATGGTCGCTTGCAAACTTTTACACAAGGTTGTTCAATGATTAAGATTGAAATACAATTTCCCCATATAAATACATTATGGTAATCACTTAAAACTAACTGTCACTATTTATAATCAATTTATGTAATATATAATAAAAATATTATTGAATATCATAAACTTCCTAATGCAACAATGAAATTAAATGACTTTTTCGGATATAAAGTATTCTTATTTTTAGAAACTTTAAAATATAATCAAAAAGTCACGAAGCATGATTGGATTTGTTAATACAGAAACATACCTTTGACCGGATGAAGATAACCAGGCGTGAGCTTAGGCCGGATTCACTGAGGAAATTGGACGAGGGAATTTCAATTGCTGGGAAAATATAGCCTTAAAATATTATATGATAAAATAAAATAAATTTATAAAAATTGCAATTAAAAATTTACAATTAATTTTTTGAGATAAGGACAGAATATAATTTCATACGTGTCTTGATTCCTAAGTACTTCACCTGTAGGATCAACTGTTAATGATCTAAATTCAAATAATACGAAGTTTAAATACGTAAAATATAAAACATTCTAAAGTAGTTAATTTGCATTTTGGTAAACATATTTACATTCAGAATAATATTTATCACAATAAAAAAAAACATGATGTAAATGTTTACATAAATCTGAAAATCCACGAGTCCATAAATCCTTTATAGAAATTCGAAACATTTGTGTTAATAATGAACCTTATCACACAATATGGGTGCTTAAATACTCACTTTGAATATACATATTTTAAAACTGAAAGCTTAGCGAAAAGGTAATGAATCAATCCAAATCTCTGGTTCGAGGGAGGGATATGTCAATTACCCAATGCTATCAGTCTCTTTCAATATCGTCATGGGATTTAATTGGATTTCGGCTGTCGTCCATTATAACCAAAACGCATTTGTCATTGATACATAAAACAACCATAACAATCTGAACTGTATGAGGGGAACGGTCGATATATGAGCTTTAAACCTTATATTGGGGAAATTATTATGTAAAAATTAATAATATCAAATATTAATATGTTATGTTGTAAAACATATATGTATTAATAATACAACATTTTTCAGATCTATGTATTACAAACATACAATAAGTATTTTAGGGTGTATATAAGCTATAAAATATATACTTTTTTTAATATTATGAAAGGCGTAAATCTTTTAAATGCTTGGAACTACAATTTATCACCTATATATTAAAAATGGTGTAACAGTATAAACTATGTGTAAATTACATAAAAATAAGAAAATTAGTGACCTACAACCAATTAATATAAGTTATATGGCATATGTATAGAACTTCCATACATAGGGGTTGCTATGAGTGTACCACTGATGGCTCTCATAGTCCTGTTTCTAGATCGAGGTCCAGCTAAACAGGACTATGAGAGCCATTGGTGGTACACTCATGGCAACCCCTGTACCCTGTCTCCCAGTGCTGTGTAATATCGTTCCACCTGAAATAAGACGAAGGGAGACACTTACCAGGGAATATAATAAGATCGTATCTGCTACTGCTCTACAGCTACCCATACGTGATTACGTACTCCAGGTGATTGGCCGATTGAGGTCCCGAAAACCTCTACTGCGGAAAGCATCCCGGTTGACAAAGACAACATTTTCCATCTATACCGACTGGACTTCCTCCTGGGGCTCTTTCCAAGGTCGGAATCACTTTTTAATTCCTGACCTAACCTTGGCAGTTGGTGGTATGGATCTTCCTCGGAAGAAGTGGACTGTTCTCAATCGATTCCGCACTGGATTGGGAAGATGAAATTATTGGAAATACAAATGGGGAATGCCAGAAGACCAGCAGTCATGCGACTGTGGAGCGGAGATCCAGACTATGACTCACATATTCACTAAGTGCCCATTGAGTGCTTTCCCCGAAGTGTTGATAGGTCTGCAATGTGCAAATGAAGCTGGGCTGCAATGGCTTAGCGCCCTGGATTTACTTTTATCAAGAGAGATCATGAATGTTTGTTTTAGTTTAGTTTTAAATATATTTACGCAGGTGCTATGCACTGCAGAGTATCTTTTATATTTCTCAGAAGTTGGTGGCTGGCTGGCTGTGAAAGCCATATAAATATATATGGAACTTGCATTATTACAACAAATTAATACTAAAAAATGACTCAAAGCGCTGTTTTTAAATAAAATCTCAAGTTAATCTTAAATCAATTTCCCAATCAGACTAATGGCAAGATTTAAAGTTAGAATAACACAAATTATACTTCTATGATATTCTGTAAAATAAGCAAATACTAGGGTTATATTACTTTTTAGTTTCCAATGATTCCTACACAGTGACACATATTTTTGTTGCTCCCGTAAAAAATAAACCATAGTAGTTTTTCAATAAATCAGAACAGTTTTCTAAAGTAACTCAAATAAAAAAATACAGCTCGGTCTGGTTTTGATATTTTATAATTTTTATTATGTTAATAAGATATTTGTGCAAGAAAAATTATATTAAAAATCAGTATATCCCTACTTCTCCCCTGAGCCACCCTTCCGCCCCTCAACTGCACTCCACGTGCCAATGTGTCTCACTGAGATCCAATTTTGGCTAAAAAAACGGCATAAATAGTTTATTTTTATTTATGGCTACATAAACACTAATGGACTGTGCGTTGGGCCCTCGGTTACCGCAGGGAGGACACGGCGTCAAGGGACAAAGCCTACTGGAGGGTGGCCGCCCAGGGGTGATTATAGCCTGGAGCCCCCCCCCCCCCCCCCCCAACCACACATCCCCCACCGCGCCTATAGTCATAGCCACTAGATGATACTCCACGGCCCATTGGTTCACAAACAATTCAGAATAACTTATCCCCCATTCACCGCCGAGGCACTTTTATAGTGAAACATAAATATTTATCAACGAACTTGGGGTAGGAATGATTTGATTTCAAGTTTCCGGTAAGGTTGTTTTACAGTTTGTGACAAATTTGAAATATCGAGGATACAGAAGAAGTTGTTTTTTTTAGATGGCTGTAAAATACTGAAGCTTAAAGTACTTTTTAAGTTGGATCAGAACCTCTTGTACGGACAAGGGGTGACAAGGTCGATAGTGTCTTTAGTGTTAACATCGAAGTCTTGAAGTTGCCATTTTGATTTCCAATAGGGTTATTCTTGCCTTTGTTAAAATCTGTCGTTGAACTATTATTGTATACGATATTAACAGAAGTGTTGACCCATACGCCCAAAAAAATACAATTAACAATAAAATCTTTTAGACTATCCCAAATTAAAACATAAAACACAATAACGTAAAAAATAACAATCTAAAACAGGAATATAAGCGTGTTTTTCAAACATAATCATTTAAGATGAGTGATAATTTTCGAGACCGTGATTTCAAAACTTCAATTTATTCTCCAACTAAATTCGTTGAAGAGGTTAAAGAGAATTAATTACTTTGGAGATTAGAACTATTCTACTCTAAAGCAATAAAACGAAATGAAAAATGATTGTACGAATTCAGTTGGATATTATAATTTATGATTTCACATCTTAGATAAAAAATTACAGATCGTACAGTGTCTTAAAAATATATCATTATTTAATAAATTGTGATGAATATAACCAAACAGGAAATCCGTTTTTTACAAACATATCAATTTAATTCTTTCAATGACAATAAGAAGAAATCATGATTCATTTTGATCGAGCACAAAGAATGGAGGAATTAATTTGGATAATTTAAAATCAAAGGAAATATTAATCATTAAAATACAAATATTATTTTTGTTATATCGTCTCTGACATTAGGCATTGTTTGTTGTTGTTGTTGTTTTAATTTACACTACAATAGAAACTATCAATTATTTTTACTAAGTGAATGAATGAAAAAATGTTTTATAAGTAGGCTGGAGGGATTGGGCCTCTTCATATTTATGTAAAACGCTCTATTCAAAAACCAGGATTGAAACTTTAATCGATGAATCCATCTACACAACAAATCTGAAGCTCATTTAGTATTTAAATAGGGCAAAACTACAAATGAGTGTTTTTACGAATCGCCAACAAAAACTAGATTGTTTTTATTCCGCAAAGAGATTGTATTGTTCAGCTCAATATGAGATTCATCAAGGTTTACAAAATTCAAATTGAACAATGCCACAGGGTTTATTTACAATTCTTTGCCTAATTGCATACCTAAAATTTCTGTTTTAACATCACCTTATTATGAAAATGAATTCATTATGAATATTAAATTAAACTTAATGCAGAGAGAAACTTATTTCGAAACGAAATTCTTATTATTTATGGAATAAAAGCCCATTCACGCGATACTTTTTCAGAGAATAAGTACTTTAAACCTACATAACATGATATAATAAAACTGTATATAACTAATCGGTTTTGTTTTGTGTCTATTTACGCCATTTCTTTACTTAGTTGGCATTTCTTTACTTTTTGACGGGGAACTGTCCAAACCCCAGTCTTGTTACTATCTAACATCGACCAGTTGTTAGAAAGCATCATTAATTAATAGCCCAATGACAAATGGCAACTGGGTCCAGAATCGATCCTTAAAAAAGCTACAATCTTTCCTCAGGATCAAACCGGCAACCTTTGGATTCAAAAGGCGAGCACTATAACCACTCAGCTACCCAGCCAGTAATAAAAGTAGGTTTAGTTATATATAACTTCAAATATCCTAAAAGATACTAAGAGATGCTGATATGTAGCTTATATATTAAGTACGGCTATCGTATTACTAGGTGATATTATTGGCTACCGGCTATTTCGTTACGTTCAAGTTATTTTGAATAAATTATATTTTTTTCCATGAAATCATTAATCTTAAGATTATTTAACTATGACCAGGTCTTGTTCATCAAAATATTTTAGATGATCATTTGTACTGTTATTAGTTTTTACTCAACATATCAAAATATTTTTTGTCGTATTTCTCTAAAAATTACATTCATTTTGAAATTAATAAACACGAATTTTATGTAAATCAACACGTAGGTAAATCACCCTATTAGAAAATTGTATTTTTAAATTGTAAACTTGTATTCTTAACAGTGATTTCATTTTACTTATTTATTTATTTATTTATTTATTCATATTCCAACGGTTTATCCATTTTTCACAAGTGATAACAAAACTTAGAGAATATAATAATAACAAAGTAACAATACAACTATGCTGACCAGACATTATTTCAACATGCTAGTGAATAACAAGTGTGATAGCAAATTTGTAAAAATACTTTCTAAAATAGAACTTCTAATCTTAGTTAACTTAAGTTTATCACATTTATTTAAAGAAAATATTAAAATTAATGAACTTTAGAGCTGATTCACTTAAGTGGTAGGTATTAATTTTAATTTTAATCAACTAAGAAATAAAACTCAGAAATAAAAGAACGGATGGTGTATTCCTACAAATGTATAACAATAACATGTTGAAATGGAATTGGAGATAAAAAATTACTGTCTTATTAACTCAAAAGAATATCATCTAACAATACCATTGTTTTTGTTTCCTACTGAAGCCTTTACTTTATAACATGACATAACAACAAAAACAACCCTCCGGAACCCACGCACTTGTCACCCCCACCAGTATGTTCACCAATCATGATTACCTCCACCAAATTGATAAAATCACCCCAGGAACACGATACCTCGTGCGGGTTAATCAATAGAAACTTGATTTATTAATTAACGTCTACTAAATTTATAATTCTCGAAACACAGGCTCATAAATTAGGGTTTATTGAATGAGCGACACGCAACGATATCGACCGCTACTTGCGCTCGTACGCTAATGAGGTCCTGGTCCTGTATTGCCCACGTCAAGGTCATTCCCCCTCCACACCGTCGTGGTGGGAGGGGAGGGGGGGGCGGCGAGCGCAGCAAGCGAGCAGTGTCTGCCGACGCGCCGGTGCGAGCGTACACGAGCGATCACGAGCGCTCTGACGAACACGTAGAGAAATGACGCGTGCCGTGTGTCCGAAAATGTTCCCGATGGATTTGTTTACGGTGTTTATTTTAGTGGTGATATCTGTGACTGTATCCTGTGTTGAGATCCTGCTTGATGTTCCAGCCATGGATTATAAATCAGGTTTGTTTACAGTCTAAAAAATTGTCAAAGCGGTTTTGTAATCTGTTTTCAATTTAATATTTATGATATCATAATATCCCTTTTTATAATTGATACAAATATTACCCTAAGTAATAAGAATTTTTATAAGAACTTAATAATATTCCCAATGTGAGGTACGGAAGTTTATAAAAATAAGTAAGCAGACTTTTTATTAAAAAAATAAATGTATTCTTATACCCATTAATTGCTAACAGTAAAATATCTTTTGGAAGGCAGCAAAATAATAGTCCAAATGTTTACTTTGCCTTATTGTAGATTATAACAAACCTAAGTGAAATTTATAAGTTATTAGTAAGTTATTTATACTAAACATATTTTATAAAGAAAAGCAATTTTAAATTATGTTATATGACACCATTAATCAAAATTATCATTACTCACCAAATTCCCGCCAAAGGTGTCAAATCAGTTATCAATGTGATACTGCAGTTTCGAATCTGCTACGATTCATCTTCAGTGACTTTAATAATAATTTAATTTAGCATTAGGCCTAAATAAAAATAGTGCCCACATCTGTGGTTGTCAAATACGTAAAAGTACATAAACTGCAGTATCACATTGACTACTGATTTGACGCCTTTGGCGGTATTTGGTGAGTGACAATAATTTTAAATCATTTAATTGTTGTTATAAACAATGCAAATAGTTATTCTTAGCAATATTATTTAAACTATTTAAAATTGTTAACTATTTAATACCCTTTGTAAAACTTTAATAAACATGTTAAATTATGGATGGAATAAATTGCTACACACGTTTTATTGAGTAATGAAATAAAACAATTTAAACTGAAGCAGTTCGATTAAGGGCAACTTGAGCGAGCAATCATGCAAGTGCATGTAATTACTGTAAACAATAGATATAGGCCTAACAACTTGCTTCTATTAGTCGATTTAACTAAACAAGTGGTACAACAATTACTGTCAAACAAAAACCCACTGCTCCACTTCCAACTAGTTTTTAAATTGCTAGTTATTGTTCACAATGTGGTAAACTAAAAGCGTTTCAAATATATATCAAACAGAATTTTGCTTTATGGAAAATATTCGCCAGTAATGTAGGCAGAACCATGAAAAATCAATTAAGTGCACACAGTGTGGGAAAATTCTTCATATTTAACAGGCTTCGTGTAAGGATTTATATCAGGAATGAAAATATATTTTAATAACAATAAATGTGTGTTAACACTTACACAGGATTCATATTGAAACCGTGTGGAGATGTGCCTTATATTTGTTTACTGCATAAATAAAGAGACTCTTCTTTTATCAAATTATATAAATTTTATTTAACTTTACAAAGTACCAAAATTTACTAGCCTAAATAAAAAAATATTATTAATTAAAATTTATTTAAAATTACCGTCGACACAAACCATCATATTAGACTAAATTTCAGACCTTCTGAATGAGCAAAAAATTGTATTAAAATAGGTCACTAGTTGCAATTTTAATTAAATCATCAAAATAAATAACTAGACCTAAGAATAGAGTATAGGCCTATGTAAACATAATTTATTTTAAATCGCTTTAATTTTCAATGTTTATATTTATGGTTCACCAAATTCTCAAAAATTGGCATTGAAAATATAATATTATAATTTATAGTTATGAGAGTAGTGTCACAATATTCATATTTCACTTAAAACACAAATGGATGATATGAGAGTTTACAAAGCCTGTTAAGTACTTTGTAACATCCATAAATGTGACACCAGACCATTAATAATCATAATTCCAAATATTACGAGAATATTCATTAGACCATAATGTCCATTTCCATTATTCAATTAGGCCTGGATGATCCGAAAAGTCATTAGTATTTGTGTTTACACTGTTTCAAAATGTCAACTGAGGTGTTAAAGTGACAAATGGAATTAATTATATTTAGTATTTTTTGGTAACTGTGAATTTTTTATGTTTTTTAATGTTCTTGCATCTTTTAACTAACAAAATTAATTGTGAACTGTTATGTAATAGTTAACTGTTAACGTTAAATCAAACTATTGCAACTTTTGTATGTTTTGAAAACTACTCATGTTATTCAAACCAAACCGATGTTTCAAATAAAAGGTCTTTTGTTTCATAATAGGCAAACAATTCCTTAAAGAAGTCATTATTAATTTGGCCTACCTTATAATTAGTTTTTAATAGTATGTTTTAATGTCTCGCATCAGTCAACACTCTCATCAGTTTGTTTATGTTTTTGAGAAACTAAATTGGTTTTCAATGTTTCTCTTAAATACAATTTTAAATTTAGTTTTTAATAATAAAAAAACTTAATATACGATTGCTAGTTATATCTTGTAATGGAGTTATGGTTATTAACTTCGTAATTGAAAAAAATATCTTAAAATTAAAACTAATCCCTTCACTGTACATACTACAAAAATGTTCAAAAGGATAAAATAAACGTACAAAATGCATCAGTAAATTTAAAAATCCTGAGCAATAAAATGAAATAAAATACGATGTTAGAATAAGCAGAATATTGGCAAGTGAATTCTCTTTATATAGGAACCTCTCCCAGCCCAACTCTGCAGAACCAGTCTCTAAAATATTACTCTGGCTAAAGTAAAGGAAAAGTTGTTCTGCGAAATCGCTGGATTTCCCATTCTTTTCCGATTCTTATAATTCATATTCTTTATGTGTCTGGAAGGAAATCCTAATGACTCAAGGAACGGAACTTTGCCAAATATTTCATGTGAGTATTTGGGCAATTGATTCTTAAAAGTTAGTTATTTAGGTTTATCTTTGGAATCGTTCCCTTTGCTCTTCCCTTATTTTTCTTTATGGCGTTGTAAAATCTTACTGCATCCCGATTCTTATTTTCCGATTAGAAAATAAAAGAAGAGTCTCGTTATTAACTATTTTTATAAAATACAAATTACTTAAGTAATTTGATTTATTTTAAAAACATATTTATTTCTTTTGATGTGTAAAACTGTTTCTAGTGCAAACAAATTATAGTGCTTTTAATAATAATTTGACCAAGAATTGTGCTAAGACATGTGCGAGAAATAGATTGAAAATGTTGGAACAAAAAATAATAAAATAAATTTTATTACATACTAAAATGGGATGGTTATTAACAACAAGTTAAATCTCAAAACATAAAATTATATTTTGCAAATATAGAAGAGATCATTACGAAAATGAATTTAGCTATAACATACAATTATATATAAAAAATATCACAGAAACTAATTTCATATTAACAATAATTAACGTCTTATGTTGTTGTTTAATTGTAACAAGAACACAAAGAGAAGTTATCAGACAGCTGATATTTGTCAGTAACAAAGCTACACCTCATCTGATCCATCACAATCATCACACTCACCCCTTCAGTCATACTCACCTTAAAATACGCCAAAGTGCGTCGGTGTTTCAAATGAAGTCTCTATGCACATTTACATTACTAATTTTAGTATTAAAAGTTGTTTAATTAAGTCAACTTCTCCTTTCCATACTTCTAAATGTTATTGCATGCATAAAATACTAAAATATAAATTAACGATAACTATATCACAACAATTTTAACAATGTTAGATTAATATTTTAAAACCAACTGAGAAGACCATTTAAGCCTAAGGCTAAGTAGTGTAAGTGAGTGGGACGCCTACTCGATTTCAATGGTTAATTTATACCAATGAGTCTCCCCCGGGGGGAAGGTCTTGCCCCCCCCCCATTTCCTGCTCGGCCCCCCTCGTTACATGAGGCGGCGTCACACAACAGCCACCAGTCAGCAGTTGTTACACAAATGGTGGAAGGCTAGGGGAGAAAATGTTTACCGTACATGAAACATTTAAGACCGCAGTCATCTATTTATTTATGGTTAGTGATTTGTTTTCATCGGAAAAATGTTTTTTTCTTATGTAAATCCAATGGCTCTATTAGGTATTTTTCTACAAAAATAAAATTCAACACTTTTAGGAGGTTTTATGAATGATAAATGTAAGTTTACTCTAACCGAATTATTTTATATAGCAGAGACGTAAAACTATCAAAGTAAATAGCACTATACAGTAATATTTTGCCTTTTTTGAAGATATTTACTAAGTATATATAAAATAATACACTATCATTTCTTGTAGGGAAACAATTTAAATTATTACTTTTAATCATCCTTTTAATGAACACTCATAATATTTATAACTTTTTCAGTAGTAATTTCGTAGTTACAAATAAAATGTATTATTTTCGTTGACATCAAGTTAAAATTAAAGTAAATTTAGTTTTAAACAGTTACTTATTGTTAAAAAATTATTTATACCAGTATTAAATAAGTGTAATTGATTAGCCGTAAAAGTATAAATTTAATAAAAGGGCAATTTACTTCCAGGTATAAAATTTACTAGGAACATGAAAATTTTATTATATAAATTTTCTTGTACTAAATGCAAAATTAGCATGAAATCCACGTTTAAAATTTTCATCAGGCAATAATGCATCCCTGAGTCAGACCCGAGAGGCGATTGTTAGATTTATGAGGTTGGCAATGAGTTTCCTCCTCGGGGGAGACACCCCCGTCACTTCCGGTGTGGCGTGGTTAAGTGAACCTTGCCATCAAAGATCGTCAACTCAATATCAACAGAAATGCGCTGACAGCGCGACTAATTGGCTATATATTGATGGGGTGAATATCAAAAGTGGCAATGGTGAAAGAAATACTAAGTTCTGTGAGGAGTAAAATATTTATATCTTATATCTCCTAGTGGAGTGAATTGTTATTGCAAATTAACAATATTTCTTTAATACCTACAGTGAGTATTATACAGTTACAACATAGTAATACAGCACTTAATAGTGTGGTTAATTTCATGTTATTGAATGATAGGGAAAAAATGGCAAATGATAGCAAAAAACTGTTACCAATCAACGTCATTTTGTTCTATAACATCAGTAATTAATAGCAATATTACGAAGCACAACCAGGTTCTCAGTGAACTCCATCGGTGTAAATCTAACCTTTATAATCTCAGAAATTAACCGTTGTAATCTCAGAAGGAATGTTCGGGAAAATCACAATAAACAATTGACTTTTCAGTCAGTTATTAAATAATAATAGAGTATTTTAAATACGACCTTCTCAATAATTATATTTAAAATTAACTGATAACTAGTTTCATTACTAAACCAAATCCAAACCCGTTGTATAAAGAGGTCTTTAACGTACAGTTTTCCAATTAGGATAATGTAGGTTGTAGACCGATGAGAGAGGTATTTGTTGGAAGCCATGTTTTAATAAAAATCACACGATTCGCAGACTAAACGATTTTTCCAATAAGATTAATATTTTAGTTTCTTCGTGTGCCTAGTAATAAAAAGCGTCTCTTTGGGCTTAAAGAGTTTCATAATACATCATTGAATAACTACAATAGTATTTTCAAACTGGAAAGTTATTTAGTTGAGATGTCTCCTCATATTTACGCTGCCTGCAAATAATCATCTCCCCATGCCATTCTGAAGCACAACATAGAGATGTAAAGATTGGGAGAGGAGTGTAAGGAGCAGATAGAGGGAATCGATTTCGGAAACGAGCGATAAAAGTCGTTGGCTGGTTTGAACCTTCGATACGATGGCTCCATATACACATGTGTTATCTACATCTGGAGAGTTCGGCACCCACTGCTGTATATGGTGTAAGAGGTTAGAGATGCAATCTATATATGAAATGGCCAATTTAATATCTAAAAAAGAAATAACGTAATTCGCAAAAACTTCGTTTGATTTGTTTATACATGCAGTTTTAAATTATTTGAACCAAAAATTATAAATTGTGTTTGCATATATATTGTCCTCTTCTTTGTATCCTTTTACTGGATCTAAAAAGAACCATGGATCTAAAAGTTCATTGACAAATAATTACTGGTTTAAGTTAAGAGTGTCAAACATTTTATTAAGCCATTTTTGGAATTTAACTCATGGAATAAGAAGAATGTTATTTTACAAATATGCTACACAACCGTCATAGTAAAATATTAGGCTACATAGAATAACACATTAAACGTAACGTAACACATTATACGTATATAAACGTAAATGGAATTTTAAATTTGTCTTTAAAACCCCCTTTTTTGAATATGATAAATTTAGCTGCAAATGCGCGAATGTTATAAGTAACCTACGTTACTTATAATTCACTTTGAATTGTGCATCTATTAAAAAAGATAGGCAGTAATGAATGATGAAATCCATTATTTTCAGTATGAAATTCAGTTATCATAATTAATCAAATGAAAACCCAGTTAGTGCGCTTACAGGTAATTTTGTAATTTAAGTACAGCATAATAAGTGGTGTTATTAATAATGTACGTTATTTAAAAATGAGCCTAAACAGAATTAAGTACTTTGATGAAGTATAAAATTCCAGAATCAACATGAAAAATATTTACAAAAGAGAACGGCATGACAGTGTAGACATGTGTAAAGAAAATATATCTGGCAAAAGCCATTCGGCGAACAATGGCGAGTCAAGTGCTAAGTTTGAAGTCAACTGCAGGCCCCACAATGGAAACTGTTAGCTCGCTGGCTAAAACACCACTCTTGTTTCTTTTTACGACAGCTGTTTTGCTACGCAAGACAGGCTGTGGTTTAAAATAATTTTCCAAATAAGGGTATGTTTAAGGTTATGCAATTCGAGTAAACTACTTTATTTATATTAAATTTCTTCTCTAACATCACTTGGAGCTTTGAAATGATTACGTACACGTTAAACAACGCCTAACACAGTCAGGGTGTTTCGACGTGGCTGCAACTGAATTCGTAGACCCTTGAACCTTAATTTGTGCATTAGTGGTAGTAAACATGTTAAATGCTCTGTCCTATGAATATTTCATACGTCGGAACCCTTTCCCAAATCTTACTTCATGTGTTATTAATAAAGCAAGGAACCTAGTTCAAAGGGAATAATTGATCAAGTGATAATACATGCACAAAGAACCGATAGCTACTTTGCTTTGCCTCGCTATGTATTGGAAATATGCCCGTTTCTTGGAAATGCTTTTTATTATGCCTCTAAAAACTGGAAAATTGTTTATTTATTTTAGATTCTGTTTGTAGAATGAATGCATTTCTAAAGTACTGTAATTCTTTATAGTTAAGTCAATGACATCTGGTGATGTATTGTACTATTTAATAAACATAAAACGATTTTTAACAATTTTTATAAAAATTAGGCACTGTTAGGTTTGACATAACACATGCGTAGTGTGTATG
The DNA here is from genome assembly GCA_030545055.2 of Neoaliturus tenellus. Taxonomy (NCBI): domain Eukaryota; kingdom Metazoa; phylum Arthropoda; class Insecta; order Hemiptera; family Cicadellidae; genus Neoaliturus; species Neoaliturus tenellus. The sequence continues at coordinate 38,115,092 of CM061536.1, read as the reverse complement.
TTATTGTTTAGTAAATGATTGCAGACATTTTCCATCACTGATTAGTAAAAACGAATTCACAACGTTTCGGGATGTGGAATCTGATCCCGTCTTCAGGTGCAAGAAATTCGTAGAACGTAACAAAGTTTATAAACTCCCATCAGGCGAACCTGCACAGCGAGTATAACTTTACAGTTTCTAATTCTATGTTCCATTTAATATATGTATATGTTGCAGTCAATCATAAGAAACCGGAAAAATTACCTTGAAAAAATAAATTTTATAAAATTACAAATAAAGAATAGAGATAACTCTATGTATTAAGAAAACAAATAGAAATATAAGTCCTATAATTTTTCTATTACAACTCAACGGAAAAATTTTCTCAATTTCTTATCCATTGAAATTTGTAAAATTAAAACTGCAACTATTTACTACTACAAATATGACAAAATATACTGTTTTATACTTATAAAAGATACGCAAATCGATTAAATGTATGTAGTATACATAAAATATATTTTTTATTTTTTATTTTAAATTTTTAGTAACTATATATAACCCTAAACAATAAAATCCTCACCAAGTGTCTTGGCTGTTAATATTTTTACTAAGCACACTTGCTGCAATTAGAGTTAATAGACAAAGTATCTCCCATTATTAGGATAAGGAGACAGATATACAATAGGCCCGGATCCTTCAAACTATTTATGACCCTTATAATCCTTTCATGCCCATCAAATGAAACAAAACTCTGACGGTTGGTGGGATATATTTATGTTCTTGAATCTCGAGATTTATTAATCAGTATAAATTTCTTTTGTATGAAAGTATATTTTCTATATACACTTGCTTCTTATGTGGATAGTGACACATAAGAAAATTATTTAGATACCATCAAAATTACGATCGAAATTATTTACGATCTTTGAGGTTTGTAAACATTTTAATAAAAACTCTGTCATTGAAATCCGGATACAAATTTTAGGTTAAATATTATATTTATGGATGCAAGAATATCAATTTTAAGTATTTTAACAAAAAATATAACAATAGGGTCTTAAAAACTATTAAAAGTTGAAACATTATAAGTTGTGTGTGTAATATTGTGTTCCAAGTATAATATAATAACTTGATTGAGAACCCTTAAAAACATAGTCCTGCCATTACAACTAACACTAGTTATATTCAAATAGTTAGGAGGAAACTTGATAACTACTTTTAGGAAATTTAACAAAAGTAAGTTCATAATAAAGTAATAAAGAATACATAGCATAAATTTTTCATTTATGGCATATTTGCATTTCCAAAATCTCTTTATCCTCTGATTTTATCCTTTTTTACCACATATATTCAACACCCATTTCAATATGAATGTTGATTCAATAGCCAGTAGATCACTATTCATATTTATTTCACTGGGCCCGCCACAATAAAGAATGTTGATAAAAGGGTGCATCATCAAACCGAATGCGAATGTTTCCAGGACGGACAATACACTGTGGGCATGTTCTGTAATTGCTGCATTGTTTTGTGACGATAAAATTCCATCGCTGCCAGCAGACAATTCATGACTGATTGCCTGCGTCCAATCATTGTTAGTATCGTGTATCTTGGATCATATTTCGACTTTTTGTTTCCTCCCGGGATTAATGTTCAATCAGTTTTAATAATTGTTTTTTTTTTGTTTGTTTTTAAGAGATGCTTTTCTGCGTTGCATAAAAAACAACATCGCTAGCAGAGATTGTTTTCTACAATACAGTTAAAAGTAAACCTTTAAAACACAGGGTGGGAAAGTGTGGAAACTATATAGTAGCTTTAACAGTACTTTAGTAATAAAAATAATACTTAACACATTGATTTTGAGTGACAAATGTTACTTCCTTAAGTAATTATTGTACCATGACCTCCACGGAGAATTGCTCACAAAGAATCTTAAATGTAAGCAAAGTTCAACAATACAGGTCTCCAACAATACAGAACAATACCGCAAACCCGACCTCAAAATGATGATCTAACCAAAAATTGTATTCGATCAAATTTTGTATTAAAATTATATTGTTTAAAACAAAAACTTTAAAAACTCATGATACACTCGAACTTTTGAGGATGGTTTTGTGGCAAATTGCTCAGAATGTATACGCCTTTAAAATTATGTATTATATGACGTAGGCAAATGCAGTGTCCCTGGCGACTTCCACTACGTATATTCCTAAAAGAATTCTTGGGAAAAACTAAATTTTCCTACGTCATATAATAATCATTTAAAAGGGCTTTCCACCCAAGCAATTTACCACAAAAATTTGTCCACCCAGAATAGTTGTGGAATGTGGCTGTAAAGTAAAGAAATGGGGAAATTTGTTTGATACGATGTATTGTGGTTTAAGGGAATATAGTGAAAATAGTTATCTAATATACCAATCTATCAACAAAGGCATGAAACATGGGGCATACTATTTCTAAAATTTCCCACTAATTTACTGGCTATAAGGGTTTAGGTTAGTGAATCAATTCTTATATATTAACATAATCGGTTGTGTAATCGTTTTGTGCGCAATGAACCTGCTATTGAATTCAAGTTATTGTCATTCGTATTCTGATATTATTAAAATGCAGTAAAATAAAGATTCAAACAAAGACACACACGATATATTATTAAGTGCTTTGTAATCTGACACAGTGTACATAAAGGTGGTCAATGTTTTAATATTGCATAAGTTGATAAAAGTTTTTATTTGAAGCATACATTAGATTTCTGGTAGTTGAAACTCATATATAATAATATAAAACGTATGATTTAACCACAACAATCGAAATTGCCGTTGTTGGCGGCGACGCTGGTTAGATTATTACTTTCTCCCCCTATACCATAGTATATGGAGAAAGTATTGTTTTCGTCAAAATTTTCGAATTTGAGTTGTTGGTGGATTTATCCATTTTGGTTCCCCCTGAGTCCAAAAAAGTGGTTTTCGGAGTGATGTCTGTGTGTGTGTGTGTGTGTGTGTGTGTGTATGTGTGTCAGGATGTAAACAGAGCTAGAGAATGCCCCAATGGTCTGATTTTGATGAAATTTGGTAGGTAGGTCCAAACCCACGATAATTCCAGGCGTTTTTTTCATTTTTTTGAATTTTTTATTTTTAAGGGTAGTTTACCCCCAAAAACCCTCAAAAATCGTCAAAAATCAAAATTTCTCAAAAACGGCTCTAACGATTTTGATTAAAATTTTGTGGTTTATTAAGCTTAAAATGGTGAATAAAATGACACCACCCGCATCTCCGGGAAAATGCGCGTTCAAAAGTTATGGAGTAAAAAGTGTTTCAAAAATCAATTTTTTGAATTTTCAAAATAGCTGTTGTCTCGAAATAAATTTTACTTATCACCATTAAATCAAGCTTAAAAAACTAAATAATCCAGTATTTTAAATTATTGCTCTACGTCAAGTGGTTGCGGAGAAAATTCAATTTTTCGTTTAGCGGTAAACGCAGTACGTTGTTAAAAGTCACAGACGCACGTAGGGTCAAACGAGCGCTGCTCAGCTGGTAGCTATCCGACTGAGTCATCAAGACATTAATGTTTGGAGCTTTTAACACCTTTTTATATATTGTTGGGAGAAAGTATGTGTCAGTTAACTGATACCGTTTATTTTTCCATGTAACAGAAGAGATGTGGTGGCATTCCGGGAATGTTTAATTAGTTTGGTCAACCTCTATCCCTGGTTTATAGAGGATTAGTCTTACGTAATCAAAGAAGATTATCTTCAAAGCATTTTTGGATTTGTTTAAAATAAATTTTTGATTATTTTTCTCTAACAGTTATACTAACAGTTAATTTTTTGTTACAACATACTGAATTTATGGCCTAGGTAGATTTGAGTTTTTACTACTCGATGGTTTTATTTAACAAGAAAGTCGACCTTAACGTAAGATGAAATAAGAAAAAACCGATCAATAGAATATTTTTAAAAGCCTTTTTAAGTATGCTGAGAATCATTTCAAGATTAGAGATCATTTGGGATGTATACAGTAGAATAGAATATATATTTTCTTTTAATAAATGTTTAACAAAATACCTCATTGTTTTACGTTGTATATTCATGATACTTTCTAAGTAATGTAATTTACATTGTACTATACATAAATCTAATGACAAAATTCATTTCATTTCCTGGCTCAACTATCTTTGTATTACACTCTGTGCAAAATACCTAAAATAATATGGCGTTGAATATAGTAAACTTTTGGTATCTAATCTACAAATATTAGTAGATAAATTTTCAGTTAAACATTGTAGAGCATGTATACAATTATTTGTAAATATATATTTCTACCTTATATCGAAGACACACAACAACCCTATGTACGGTAGGCCTAATAGCCAGCCTACACACACACTCGCACACACGCTTGCAAACACATATAAACACACACGCACACACGCACACACGCACGCACGCACGCACACACACACACACACACACACACACACACACACACACACACACACACACACACACACACACACACACACACACACACACACACACACACACACACACACACACACACACACACACACACACACACACGCCCGGATCCCCAATAAATCTATATCGACGTCTGTCAGCCCTGCAAGATAACGATATCTGCCCCTTGCACTCCACGACCGATCATTGTTGATTTCTTTCATAGCCTTTCTTGATGATAAATGGAAATATATCTTGTGGAAATACTTCAGTCTTTAAAGATGAAACATTTTATCCATTTAATTAGGATAACCTATTTAAATATGCTCTAGTTATTTGTTTCTTTGTTTATGTATGCTGAATTGCCAAAATTATAATCAAACTTTGTTGTTTAGAATAATTTTAATTTAGTATATTTTACTTAATGTTTTAAAATCAAATGTTAAGCCAACACGTGAATAGACTTCAGAACAGACTTACTTTATTCGGTTATGATTATAACTTCTAAATAAACCAAACACAAAATTTATTCTTTTAATAACAAATTAATTTACCAAGCAGAAATTTCAGTTTTATGAGCAAAAAAATGAATCCAGGGACACAAACATCCTATTGGTCCCAGGAGTACAGTATTCTTTAGCAAAGCGTATGCTCAAGCACAACTTTTGAATAAACAATGTCGAAAGAAGAGTTCAAAAAGAATAATTGACTATTGAGCAATACATTCACAAAGTAAGAATTACAGACGAACAGTGAAATTTCATTCGAGGGCTCATGTGAGAGGGGATGTAAATATTTTGTGTGTTATGAGACCTTTATTATTAATTAATTTTTAAAGATATTTATTATAAATATAATAATATGGTTGTTATTTCCTTCTTACTAAGTGCGCAAGTAATATGAACTTTGTTACCTTAATTTTTCTTACACAATCTATTGAGGAACTGGATCAGCGAGTTAGGTTTAAAATATTAAGGTATCCGTGTAGAGTTTTGGGACTAATTTGGAAACAATTTTACCACTAAAATGCTATTAATGTTATTACTTAAATCACTTTGACGTGGTAAAACCATTAAAACCTTATTGAGTTTTATCATACATATACTGTATGAAACCTCTTCGTATTAATATAAAGGCTTTACTATTACAGGTACTAAAAATTAAAACAATTTTACTTATGTTGTTGAAATTGAAAAATTGAAAAATAACAAAAAGTTATCTCGATGTTGTCAAATTAGGTTAAGTAAAACACTGTGATCATGACTTTAAAAGTACGTAACATGTCAGTGTGAATAGAAATGTTAAATTCAGGGTACTTATGGTTTTTATTTATAATCATAATATATAATAAAGTAGCCCTTTCCTGTGAACGTTTCTACATAAAACAATTAAATAGTTATTTATGCAGCAAGTGCATAAAGTGCCATTTTGCTGCACTCGAAAGACAGGTTTACGCACTGGCCGCAGGCGAATGATTTGTCTCGAGTGCAGTGAAGGCACTTTACGCAGGAGTTGCATAATACTTTTTCTACGACTGCCAAATATTTACTGTATAAGTATCAATTTTTTATAGATAGCCTATATTATCCATTTTTTACTGTATAGCAAATACATTGGATTATCAGGTACGATATTATTAACGATTGTGTTTTAGCAGTCTCAGCAAGATCGTCAGGGTGAATATGTCATTTAAATCACTAAAGTTACCGTCATAGTTGATCATATTTTGTACTTACACTCAGTCTCACCTTAGGGTGGTTTGTAGATTATGTTTATGTCGATTCAATTCGATACGACGACCAGGACAACAGGTCAGATGTTTACATTCAGTGTCAGCAACTTAATTCCTGATTTAACAACGTTTCGTTGCTGGCTAATGCATACTGTTTTGTTTTCTGATGTTTAAACACTGGAGTGGACAAAGTAAATGTAACATGAGCAGAGTAAATATAACGCGGGCAAAGTAAAATGAATATTGCAATCACCGGTTTGCAACATCGAGTGCGTAGACAACTTCTCGTACAGACGTAAGATAGGTATATATTCATCACTCCGAATGGAAAGTAGCAATTTTTAATGACAACTGATATCATCGAAAACTCTTTCCCAAGCTCTAATTTAGAGCAAAGAAAAACGATTAGGTGAATTTTACTCTTTCTATATTAACTTTCTATGCTCTTAATTAGTTTTTCGTTTGCCCACTACGGTCGTTAATGTTGCTTTACCATTTGTTTTTGTAATTTAAATCAACTGTTCTTTATGTTTAACGAAATAAATGTATACAACAACAAAAATCACACGCTAGTTTTGTTTCGTGATGAAAAGTGTTGTTCATAACTTGTATAAGTGATTATCCTGAATTGTTCCAATTATACCCGTACTCGGCTTCGCCCTACACATGAAAATTGAACGCGTAACGGAAAATGTCACTTTCGGTACTTGCAATGAAATATACTATAACATTTTTAATGCAATTGTAATACAAGAAATCGGCATTCAATGAGTGGTTGAAACAATTTACTTTCGTTGTTTACTAGTGCTGAAACCACGTGGGCTCTTTAAGGGTTATTTTTGAGTGGGTTATCGATTTTCACTATCAGAGAGGTTATAGGGGCGATCACATATGGGGGCTAACCACGAAACTATTGACATAGGGGAACTTTACATGGCTGTTTGTGAAGGGAGCTGATTACCGTTGATAATAAATCAAAAAAACTATGAACAGTTGTGGGACATAATATAAAATATTTATAAAAAGTAAAATAATATTATGAATACTTTGTATATTTTAATGTCTATACATAAATTTTAGTCGCTCTGTGCTGTTTAGTTCTAATTAAAACTCTATTGTTAATCAAATACCGCATCATTATATTATATTTAATTAGTTGTTAAACTCAAATGTCGAAATGGAAGGATTAATGCAACCTTTCATAGAATAAATATGGAAATTCAAAAAATAACCACACATAAAAGAATATCTTTATTGGATTATCATTTTAACTCAATTAAACCGAATGGAAGTGCTATCGAGATGGTGGAGTCTGATTTTATTCAAATACTTTGTCCGACATGGGAACATAAGCCGGATCAGGTGCAAAATCCGGCACAGTCTCATCCCACGTCGGATTACCGGGAATCAAAGATTACAAGGCCAAGCATATTAAACCCTTCTGTATCACCAACCCATGTCCTATTTCCTTTTTAACCTTTATATTCAGTAGAAAATTATACAAATAAAAAAATAGTAAAAGTTTTTTATTTTTTATTTGATTAAATCCTTAATTTGAAAGAAAAAAAAACTTATTTAAGTCACTAAGCACAAATTTAACTGAATAGTTTTTTTTCAATCATCATGTTATTTAACTTTTATAGTTTTATCTATCGGTTAGTTATATATTTTTTTCAGTTTATACTAAAGGAAATTAACTAAAACATATGCTACTAAAAAGTTTTAATTCCATAATTAAACATAGTTTCTATTAATTAATAAGCATATAGTTCAATAATAGTTGTTGCGGGCTCTGTTTCTATTTCATTTAACTTATATCATATAAAAATCATTCTTAAGTTATAACAAACGTTTACTTTTTTACTAGCATTATTAATCGTTACAAATTATCAAACTAACATTATTTATGAACAAATTTCCCTCTGAAGTAACCGAATATAGGATGATTTCGAATACCTAACTGTGTTCCATTTTACGTGCTCCTAATCTTGATCAATATTGGATTCAACATTCTTATTTTAAAAACAGAAAAATGCAATTTTTTATTTATTATTTCTTTATTGCCAAATATAATTTTATAGCTTTTTTTGTTATAATTATTAATAATCATCATTAGACTATTAAAATAAGATAATAAGATTATTATCTTATTTAAGATAATAAGACTAATTTATCTTATATTAAGATAATAAGACTAATTTATCTTATATTAAGATAATAAGACTATTAATATAAAATAAGATATGTTGATGGAAGATTTAAAATCCTCCCAATTCTTTTACATTCCTCAAGATATCCGAACATCACTTTGGATGTCCGGAGTAACCAGTTTATAATTATTTTTTATGCGTTTCACATTTAAGAAACCATCTTAGATCCGCCATATTGGTTTTATTTTTTAACCTAAATGTGGGCTTGTGGTCCATAATTTCAAAGTATATACGTTGTATATATTGCGACTTTACGGTCAGATATCGCGGTTTGGTAATTGATAATAAATTTGTACTAAATTATAACTTTGACGATCAACTTACATACACTGTTTTGGATTGAATTCTTAAATATTGTGTTAAGATAAACTAAGATTTTATGTTTAACAAGCCCTTAATCTGATTTAATCATTTAATCGTAAAAATTATACTAAAAAATGCAATTACATAAAATTTAATTTGTTGAAACCGTAATGGCTATTGCAATTAACTGTTACGATATTATGTTCACAAATTGCCATAATATCCAACGATCAAACAAAACTGTGCTGCTGAAAACTGGTATTCACCGCACAAGTTCTAGGTTAACTGGAGTATTCAGATTTTTTAAATATCCATGATTTTCAACAATGCAATTACTTGACATACTGATCAGTTGTTTATGTCTGGCCACCCTTAAACAACGACATACTATGACTTTCATCGTACTTCCCTCTCACACACTCTTCGGGTGAGTTTGTTAAATATATATAGGGGTTGTTTCAGTTATATAATGTTTTTTAACTAATTCAGTCAACATCAATTGAACGTTCAGTCGAATTATGACTATTAAGCGATCTCCAGTTAAAATTATTGCGTGAAGCCTAAAAATTGGTTTTTACCTCTAAAATCACTAAATAGAATTCTAATATTTTTAATACAGCTTTTATTGATGAAATTTGGACTTACTTAAATGTTAGTGTATAATAATTTATAGGTTTTTCATAAAATTATTCATTACCATGGTTAAGCAACTATTAAAATGTAATACGTGATATCAATTATGATAAAAAGTCCATAAAAAATATAAAAAGATAATTAAGAATATTTGAAGAACAATAACCGACAACTTAAAAACCAAGACGGCGCAAAAGGTTTTAACCATATCAAAAAGAAATATAACCTTTTCAATGAAGTTCGATTGAGGTTGGTAGTCGATATCTTAAGAAATGGGAACACAATGGGGGGCCGGGGGAGGCATTTAAAACTCACCCAATATAGCTTAATATTTAAGCTTTAAATTATTTGTTCTTTATTAATTAACAAGGCTTGTTAAGTTACAAATAACTTTTAACAACAAAAAAATGCAAATTTTAATACGAATGTACCATTCTATGTTATATAAATGAAATTTTATATAACGTTGATGTTAGAGTCATGTAAATAAAATTTAATTAACTGGATCGCTGAAAGGTTATTGAGTGATTTAATAACTATGAATACTCGACCTCAATTGCCTAGGAAAATCTATGTTTGAATGCGCTTGCGGCAATTAATTGGAATTAATCTGAGCAAGGTCAGATGCAATCAATTCAATTCAGTTCTTAACAAGCCTGTGTGTTGATTTTCTTGGTAAAACTTTCCTCAATTACTAAACATCACTTAATGTTTCCAATTAGAGAAGGTATATTTGATTGTAAAAGAATTATGAGTTGAACACGTATCATTGAGATTTTCCTCGATTTGACGCTTTCTATCAGTATGTGTACACATTTCATTACTCCGGTTTAGCTGTAATATTTTACTTATAACATGTCATATTGTAATATTTATGATCAATTTAACATATTTAGCAAAAAGGCACAATTTTTATCTAATTTAAAAATAGCCTATCAACACCACCTTGACCTTGTACACTACCTTAACAGCAGGCCTTGCTCACGATTAGGCCTAATCTGGTGTGTTTTCCTCTGGTCGTAGGAGGAAGGCATTTCAGTTTCGACTCACAACCCGGGCTTGCACATCCTGGGTTATCTGACGCAGCGGAGGTTGACAGGGCTTAGGTTGGACATAGGATGACGTCCGAACTGCTCGCAAACTCTTGCTTGAAGGATTTACTCCAAACATCTCAGCTTTCAATCTAATTACATGGATTCACCATGGACCAGCAAGTTTAAGACTTAATGTTTTAAATTATTTTTGGTAATTGTTAAGTTTTATATTATTTTAAAAGTTTTTTTTAGGTTTTCAATTATAGAAGGGCAATATTTATAACAGATACATTAGCTGAACTAGCTTTTCAAATAATTAATAAATAAACTACGTGTTTTTTAATCTTTCTAATATTTTGGTGTAGGTAAAAGTGTTATAAATATATTTTTTCTAATTTAAAAATAGCCTATCAACAGCAAACTTGTACAAATATTTCGTCAACAGGGGCACTTAAAGTTTTTAATGCTAATATTATTTTTCAACAATAAATAGTCTACATTTAGAATTAATTATTAAATTGACATTTATTTAAGAAATCATAATTTTAAAAGCTGCTCAATAAAACTAATACTGTCAAACAATAAAAAATGCAATACTCTTCCCCCAATACTCTTCAAATTTTTTGACTATTTTATCAAACATCGACCTTAACAGTAATCACGAAGGTTCTTTTTTTAATAAATTCCAGACGAACTTTGGTAGATGAATTTAAACAAACAAATACATTTTTATGGATTATTTCTTAAAAAAAAATATATATATATATATAAATTTGTAATCCTAATTTACAATTGAAAAATTTTTAAATGGTAGCTGTTTTATAATTCAAAAACATTAAAAACTTTTTTTCTTTTTAGATAAGGCTAAACCTTGCATAGGCAAGATTTCCAGATTTTTTTTAATAAACTGATTTTTTTCCAATACAAAAATTTCACCAAACACGTTCGTTTAGGCCTCCATATCATATTTTTCTTCAAACCCCTTACTCATATAAATTAACATACTAGATTCCGAAAAGCAATGATCTATTTGTAAAAAAGTGCGTAATTACTTTTTATTTGACGTTGAAATTGTAAAATGCCACTGGGCTGTTACAAGCGCATGGATAGTTTAACACGTTCGGTGCAATAACTGGTGTTCATTACGTTTGCAATTAACAGCACAGACGCTCGTAATTTACATTGATAGGCTGCGAGCGGCCGTTCTGTACCAACACAGCGATTCTTAGTCAGTTAATATTGCTTGACCTGAAAAGATTTTTACCTCATAACAGAAGAAAATAATTATTTTATGCTCGACTATATTTTTATTTTTATGGCTTCTGATAACTTTCCAATGCAGATTTTTTTTTTCAAATTGCAGTTTGTTAATTATTTACACTTCTTTTTATTTTTGCTGAATTGATAACTTACTTGCATAATAGAATATTTACTATGGGTGATGTAATTAACATATATTAACTTATTAGTATTTTCTCTCCAACAGTTTGAAAAAAATAAACAATTTTGTCATTATTTTTATCACTTTAAATTTTTTGATGTCGTCGATTTACGATAATATTCTGAATTAAAAGTTTTGAAGCCAAATTGAATTTGTTTTCATATTAATCAAAGCCTTACAATCAAAAAAATATCTTTTATATAACTTAAATACATGGTGATAACTAAGGAACTTAAAATCAAAGTATTCATTTTGCATTTCTTTTTACGGATCAACTAATCGATTCCTTTACTCTCATAATTAATTGTTGTATTACTACGACTGTTAAAAAGTTATTCTGTAATCCGAAAATATAAAGTAAAATTGATGATACTTTGTAAATAAAAAAATCCATCAGCGCAATTTGTTTCTACTTTATTTATTTTCATTAATTTGGCTAAGGGAATATCATTGAAGAGAAGGAAAATACCAATTATATGTTATTTCATTTAAATAAATACTTGTTGCTGTTGTCAAATATTAAACAAGGTAATATAATTTGTTGAATAATAGTGCCGACATGGGTTTCGATGTTATGTTATTTATTTAGTAACACTGGAGTTCAACAATCAAATGGTCAATAATTATCTTCGGGACAATAATGCTTTTTCTTAGTTTTCATAAAAATGATTGGAATACCTCAAGGGAAAAATGACTAGTTCGTAGGCAGACTATTCTCTGTCAATATTGATATTTTAGGCAGTCTAACCGTAACGCGATCAACATGTAGATGAACTCCATTTCTGCTCCAGTAACCGTTCCTGCCTGTATCTGATGATTCGCTGCTAGCTGCGTATTTTGAATCTAGAAAATCGTTTGTATTAAAGCACGGTGGAAACGTTATATTATGTAACAGTAACTGTACCGATTTCGGTATTTTATGCATCGAATAAAACAAATTGATGTGTACATTTGCGGAGTCTTCATCTAATTATTTGTAGTCCAGAGGTACGTAATATATCCTAACATAGGTTCGACACAAAGCAATTATTGTGGAAGAATACTATTTAGACTTACTTTCAAACTTAAAAAGAGAGGTGTGAGAAATTCAGTTTTGACATAAGGTACCGTATTTTATAATAGAGTTTTGTTATATATTTAGAAATTATATTTTTATAAGGCTATTATCAGGCATTTCAAAGAGAAAAAGTATGACCGGAACTTAATTACTTCTGTTACCTGTAAATCGATTTCATCTATATAATCTATTAACTCTGAAAACTATAAAATCAAGCTATCTTTACTTATTTATTTAGATATGTCCTAATCATGTAGTTTCATGTGTAAAAACTATACATTGGTTTTCTAAAAAAGAAAATTGGTGAAAATATAGCTTAAATATTAAATAAATTACCTATTTTTAATCACAAAAATGAAATGTGGACTTTTTACAATGTTCTTGTGTTTTACAAACTGAAAATGTGACTTAATCCTAACTCGGTCTCAATAATTTATAAAACAGAAATTAATTAAGTATAACTAATGTATGTTGAACTATATGTTTTAATTGTGTAGGCCTATAGAGAGGTTTAATGTGTTAGAGCACGTTGGTCTTAACCCCCACTATTCCCTCGACGAACTTATGATCCTAGAGTAACTCGACCCACCGGGAGCAGCTGCCTTGGGGTCTTTAACCCTTTGACATTTAATTGTTGGGTCTGAGGTTTCACCCTCTAGATAATTCTCGTAAACAAAATTTCCTCAGGAGTTGTGGTTAAATTAAAATATTTATCTTTGGTAACCAGTATTTTATAGTAAGTTTTGTTTGTTACAATTAATAATTTATATAATAACAGTTTAATAATAGTAAATTGTCAAACATTTTTTAGATTAATATTGTTATTTGGGAATATGGAAATATAATTTCAGTTAAGACCAAACCAAATAAATACCACATTTATTTACAATTTACAAATCACATTGCTGGAGTGTAAATACCTATACTTGACTACGGAAACTGAGGTGCAAGAAAATATATAATATATTCCTAATAATTATACATTATTTAAATTATTTTAGGACTTAGCCTCCACGTTCTCTTGTCTCAAGGTGAAGTTATTTATCTTAAGTTTAGATCGTAGGCCTGTGGTAGGTAATAATTAAACTATTCCTAATAATAACACGTATGCACGTTATAAGTAAAAAATTGTTTGTCCATGTGTATAATATGGAAAATAACAAAGCCTGGGGGTTATTAAACTGATACAATTATAAATAAAAATACTAATTACGCCCTTTTCTTGTATTCTTGGTTTTGTCTAACAAAGGCTCCTTAATCGGTTTGAGTAGTTAGGGCATATCGGTGTTCAAATCAATTCACGTTCATATACTATATGGTATAAACTAGGAAGCTAACCTAACGTTATACTGACCAAAATGACCAATGAAATATAAAATTATGGATAAAAATATATGTTGTTGGTGATATAAAATTAGTGATTTAACTTTAATGAAAAACAATTTCTACAGCACTCAAAAATATATTCATACTTATACTACAAAGAGTACCGAAAGTAAAAAATTAAAAGGTGAAATGATATAATTACTAATTATAGATTATAGTTAGCAATCTATTTCGACCGGACACCTTCTGTATTCTTCGCAGTATAAGTCTAAATGTATTTTCGAGTGTTGTACACGTTTTTTCATTTCTGATAACAAACAACACATAACATAGTGATAGTAAAATGTTTATTTTACTTAAATTTTCTTCTTTTCAAAGTAGCAAAAAAGTGTCCTAATTTTGGACTGTTAAGTTTTTAAATTTGGTGATCCGGCACAGTCGGTATGCAAATGAATGGTTCGCATTTGTGCTCCAATAGCCGTCATGTGACAGTATCAGTTGATTGGCTGAATGCTGGGTCTGCTACATTCTATACGGCTTTTAATAAACATTTCAAAAATTTTTTTATCTGGGTTACTCTTTCAAATATTCTGCCGATTCAAAAATAATATTTACCTTCAGATGAAATTAACTTAAATATACAAGATAAGATTTAATGTAAACCTCTATATCTCATGAACATTCCAAAATTTGTAATCTGGGTTAAACATTGTCATATGGGTCTTGGAATGCTATGTGCTTAATGTTTCGAAAGATGAACGTTTAATCAAAGAGGACCAAACTTTGTTTATATTTTAGGGCAGAGTACCGTAATTTACGAACTTATTCTGGGCTGGCATAACAAATCCTTGACCCCCTTCCTTGAATCCTTGATCCTTGTGTTGTAAGTCAGTTTTATATATTATGTAAAATTCTCATAACTCAACAAATACTTGTTTACATGTTGGTAGTCCTGTATCGCAATGCTTTATGGGATTTTTGTATTTTCTCTCTCTGAAAATGAAGCTCGAATGATGAACATGTCTAAAATACAGTGTAACAGTAAAGCTAAATAAATTATAATGGTTACTTGAAAACGTGACATTGTTTTATTAAGTCCCACTTGCAATAACATAATATCAAAGTATATAATATGGCGCAGTCGCCTTTTTCTTTTCTCTTAAGTGTGTATAGAATTAATGCAAGTGGGTGAAGAATTGATGGTCGTAAGTAATTGGCGTAAGCTTAGCATCTTAAGATGGCAGGACTCTTTAAGCCCCCAAAAAATCTAGTTATATCAGAAAATGTGGCCCAGGATTGGGTTCTTTACAAAGAACAATTTAAGCTTTTCCTTAAAGCAACCGAAGCGGAGTCTAAGGACGATGATATTAAAATTGCACAGTTGTTAAATGTGATCGGAAGTGAGGCTTTGGCCATTTTTCACACGTTTAAGTTAGGGCCCATTGAATCTCTTAAACTAGATGATGTTTTCAAAGCCTTCGATAAACATTTTTCACCAGCACGTAATGTTACTTATCAAAGATTTTTGTTTTTCAATCGTGTGCAGAAGGAGGGAGAGCCCTTCATTAACTTCCTAACTGACTTGAAAAAACTTGCTTCATATTGTAACTTTGGTGATCAGGAAGATAGCCTGATCCGTGATAAATTAGTGCTGTGTATAAGGGATGAGTCCCTACAAGAAAGGCTGCTAAGGCAACCAGATCTCAAGCTTTCTGATGCGGTGAAACAATGTCAACTAGCAGAACAAAGCAAGGAGCAATTCGATGTTCTCAACAAGGACAGGTTGGTGACTTCATCACCTAAAGGTGACCTTACCCATTACACATCTCAACAGCCTAGTATTAAAGAAGAAGTAGTGCATGCAGTTGGACAGTATCCGAAATCTGGAACGTCTGCTGGTGACGGTAAATCTAATAGGCCTAGTGATAGGTTAGGTTATTCTTACAGCCGAGCCTATTTTTGTAAGAAGTGTCATACTAATCACACCCGAGCAGCTTGTCCTGCTTATAACAAAAAGTGTATAAACTGTGGTGAGTTGAATCATTTTGCAGTGGGCTGTCAAAAGCCTAAAAATAGATTTAATAGGTCAAGAGCTACAGACAATAGGCCTAGCTCTCGTAAAAATGTAAGTGAGGTCCATGTAGACTCGTGCCCCGAGTTTGAAATTAATGACATAAGTGTCAAGTCTGTTAATGGAGTTTTAGGCCAAGACCAAAATTGTTGGTTACAAACTGTAATAGTTGGGGGACATCCTATCACTTTTAAGTTAGACACGGGTGCTGAGGTAAACTTACTGCCACTTGATGTTTTAAATAAGTGTAAACCCTTTGAGCTTAATGAATGTAATGTAAAACTCGAATCTTATGGGGGGTTTGAACTAGACACTGTTGGTAAAGTAAAGTTAAAGTGTAAATTGAATGACTGTGAGTCTATTGAAGAATTTGTTGTAATTAAGCCTATAAGCTGTAAATGCGTACCCATTCTTGGTCTTAAGACCTGTGTGCAACTTGGATTAATTGCTAGAGTTCATAATGTCAATGTTAAATCTAAGGAAGAGTTTGTCAAAGTCAATGAAGATGTTTTTACTGGTATAGGGTGTTTCCCATATGAATACAAAATTAGACTTAAGGAAAGTGCATACCCTATAGCTAAGCCACCACGTAGAGTTCCGAACGCAATTCTACCTAAACTTAAGGCAACGCTTGAGAACTTAGAAGAGTTAGGGGTCATTTGTCGCAATGATAGTCCTAGTAGTTATGTAAGCAATTTGGTTATTGTTGAAAAACCTGACAAATCCCTAAGGGTATGTTTGGATCCACAAGCTTTGAATCAGGATATTAAACCTGAGCCATATTTGATTCCCACAATGGATGAAATTAAATCCAACCTAACAGGTAAGACTTGTTTTGGTGTTCTTGATTTGAAAGATGGGTTTTTCCATGTTAAACTAGACTCAGAGTCTACGGATTTGTGCACATTTAGTTCACCTTTTGGGTGTTATTCTTTTAAGAGATTACCATTTGGGTTATCCGTTGCACCTCAATTGTTTCACAAACTTAACTCTCAGATATTTTCTAACATTGAGGGAGTCACTGTATATTTTGACGATATCTTAGTAGCAGCACCTTCTGAGGAGGGTCATGATAGGATACTAGATCAAGTAATTAAAAGAGCTAAGCTAAATGGTGTTAAGTTCAATCCCAAAAAGTTACAGTATAGGATGGACAGAGTGCACTTTGTTGGTCATGTATTTTCTGCTGAAGGTGTGTGTGTAGACGATAAGCACATTGAGTCTATTGTTCAACTCCCTAACCCTTCTAATAAGAAGGAACTCCAAAGAGTGCTTGGTATGTTCAATTATTTTAGGGATTATATTCCTCATATGTCCACAATTGTAAGTCCACTTAGGGATCTATTAAGAAAAGATACAGATTGGCAATTGCCTGTTCATGAAACATGTTTGGAGAAACTTAAGTGTTCCCTGACATCAGCGCCAGTTTTGGCTCCATTTGACACTAATAAGCCGATCGAAATTCATGCCGATAGCAGCAAAGATGCTGTGGGTTTTTGTCTTATTCAAGCGGGGAGACCCGTAAGTTTTGGTTCTCGGAGCCTAACGCAAACTGAAAGTCAATATGCCCAAGTAGAGAAAGAGATGTTGAGCATTGTAGTAGCAGTTAGTAAGTTTCATAATCTAGTGTATGGTAAAAAGGTAATTGTGTATAACGATAGCAAGCCTCTCGAATCTATTTTGCTTAAACCAATTCACAAAGTAATGTCGCCTAGGCTACAGCGTTTTATGATGAAATTGTTAAAGTATGATGTCACAATCAAGTATAGACCAGGTAACCAAATGGTTGTCGCTGACATGTTATCACGTACAAACTCCACGGCTAGAGTTAGTCATGTAATTAGGCCTAGTCATTTTCAAAACCTAACTAATAAGCAAAGTAGGCCCGCAGATAATGATGTAGATGTTGTAGTCCCTAATGAGCTGGCAATTTCTGAGACTAAGAAACTTGAATTTAGGGAAGCAACAAAGAATGATCCTGCCTTAAGCGTGATCTGTCACTATTATACTGTAGGGTGGCCAGACAAAGTAAAGGTTCCCGAACATGTTAAATTTTTTTACAATCAAAGATGTGATCTGTATGTTTCTGATGGAATTGTCTTTCTTAATGATAAAATTGTTGTACCGTATAGTTTACGAACAAGTATGCTTCAATTGTTACATCAACATCATTTTGGTATAGAGAAAACCAAAGCAAGAGCTCGTCAGCTTATCTATTGGCCTGGTATGGCTAATGAGATTGAGAAACTTGTATCCCAGTGTTCTAGTTGTAATAAGTATATGAACGCCTCTGCTAAAGAACCTCTGATAAATCATGAAATACCTGACCTGCCGTTCAGCAAGATTGGTATAGATATAGCTGAGATAGGGCCTAGCATTTATTTAATTGTAAGTGATTATTTCTCAAAATGGGTTGAATGTGTAGTGCTCAATTGTAAGACTACAGCAGAGGTAATTCGGTGCTTAAAGCCTATTTTTGCCTGTCATGGCATTCCGTTGCAAGTTGTTGGGGACAACAATCCATTTGGGTCTTTTGAATTCAAAGAATTTTCCAAAGATTGGGGTTTTGAAGTTGTGAACACAAGTCCATTATATCCTAGATCTAATGGACAAGTTGAGAGAACAGTACAGACTGTAAAAAAGATGTTAAAAAAGTGCCATGACTCAAATCAAGATATGCAACTGGCTTTGTTGGAGTACCGAAATACGCCTGTTGTAAAAGGCTTGTCGCCTGCGCAGATATTAATGAATCGTAGGCTAAGGACCAAGGTCCCAATTTCAAAGAATTTGCTACAGCCTACTCTATGTAACTCAAAAGATGTTAGACAAGCTATTGTGGAAAACCAGGTCAAATCAGGTAACTATTACAATCAAACCACAAAGCCTAAAGTGGAGTTTAAACCAATGGATCACGTGTTTGTGTATAACTTAAAGAAAAAGATCTGGGAGCCTGGTCAAATTGTAGCTCTTGCTAGTACGCCTAGATCTTTTTAATTAAGATGAACAATGGTAGAGTTTTAAGGAGAAATAGTTTCCATTTGAGATTAAAGATTAATGACAATTGTAACTTTAATAGGCCTAATAGTGATTACTGTCGTAGATCAGATCATGAACTAGAACTAAATCAGTATGGTCAGTATAGCCCACAATTAACGCCAGCTAACAAATCAGCTACCCCTCGACAAAGTTCAAGCCAAAGTAATAGTTCTCCACAGAGCTCGATAATACGTAGTACTCCTGGTACTCCTCGAATCACTCCTAGTACTCCTAGAACCACTCCTAGTACTCCTCGGACCACACCTAGTACTCCTAGATCCCATCTTGTCTCACCAACATTGTCAAGAAATGAGTATCCCAGTGGTAGTAGTCAAAATAATATTGACAATAAGTCTCTCACAGGACAAAGTCCTAAAGCAAATGAAACTAGTGGCTACAGAACAAGGTATGGTCGAGTTACTAAATTGCCTTTAAAGTTTAAAGACTATGAGGCTCTGTGATTGTAATTGATCTTTTCAAACTACCCTGAGTCGAAGTTAAATGTTGTACCCTAATGTAACTTTGTTATCTTTGGCCTTAAAGGTGTGAATATATTTTTATAACTTGTTAGTGCCAGTATTTGAGATGTTTGAGAAATATAATTTTGATTTATTTATTTTTACTTGTGGTTGAAGATGACCCAGATGAGTTAGCGTAAGTTTATTAGAAAATGTTTGGTTTGTTATGAAAAACTTGAGGTTGATAAAGACCTGATAGTGTTAGTATATTGTAAAACTTGCTACAAGTTAATTTGAAGAATTGTTATTTTTTGGAAAATGTATTACTGTAAGCCTAAGTAGGCTATTCAAATTCAGTTTGGTTATGTTCCTTATTAGAAAACGAGTCATTTTAGGTTATGTTTATTATTATAAAACTTGAATATTTCATTTAGTTGTGTGTCAAAGCTAGAGTGTGAAGATATTATGATTTTTATGGTATTTGTATAAAAAAGGGTAAAAAATAAGCTAACCATAATAATTTGTAATCCAATGCTTTGTATATTTTAATCTTTTTACATGTCCTAAGAGATTGTTTGTTAGCTCTGAAAAAATTTGATAATTCAATTCTGTTAAATCATGAACCTGTTTAAATATATTAATGTATTTTTCTTGTTTCAAAAAACATGTTTTATTCTGTAACAGAAATATGCTTAGAGTTTGAATAATTTAATTTCTTCTTTTCTATTAACTCATTATACACTTTGATTTTAAAATTCAGTGCAAATTATATATTGTCTTGAATAAAAATTTTGATTCACAAATTTTAAGGAGGAAGTGTTGTAAGTCAGTTTTATATATTATGTAAAATTCTCATAACTCAACAAATACTTGTTTACATGTTGGTAGTCCTGTATCGCAATGCTTTATGGGATTTTTGTATTTTCTCTCTCTGAAAAAGAATCTCGAATGATGAACATGTCTAAAATACAGTGTAACAGTAAAGCTAAATAAATTATAATGGTTACTTGAAAACGTGACATTGTTTTATTAAGTCCCACTTGCAATAACATAATATCAAAGTATATAATACCTAACACATTGATATTATCCTAACAGAAATAAGAGTGTAAAGCAATATTTTTCAAGATTTAAAAAAATTCGTAAAAATACCTTGTGTTTGTAATGTTCTCTTCATGTTCTTAATTCTTTACTCTTCAAAAAATGTTTACCTACGATCTTAAGTATACCTCTATTGAATTTTGGCTATAAAGAGTATTATTTATAAGACTATTACCGTATGTCAAAAAGTTAAATTATAGGCGTTAGCCTATAATTTAAAACAGGCATAGCCTGTTTATTAAAACAATTTTTATCTCTTAAAGATACTTTTATAAGAAGGGTCTTAAAAAGGTATAAACAATTTGTGCTATATTTGATTAAAGAAGGAGCAAAATAAGAAACAATCTTTATCTCGCAGTGTCAGTGCCAAGACTAATTTAAAGTAGAAATTACTTTTGTTACAGTGTGGAGGGAGCAGACTACATATTACTTTTAAATTACTACCTCTCTCCTTCAGCGCTGTCTAGAGGAAGTGGAAAATCTACTGTTTTATTTAATATAACTAAATATACCCCCCCCCCCCCCCAACCTACTTTCATCATACCCTACCTGGTATTCCCTTCATTTTGTTCAACCAATATACTAATAAATATGAGTGTTAACAACATCTCGTTCAATTTAAATGATTGAATATATATTTAAAGAGTAATTTTATATCTTTACTGGCACATTTAAGTGCGGTACCTATTAGAAGTTGAATAGTAACTATTGAAAAAAATCATTACTTAAACAATAGTAAAGACATAGATTTAGATAATCTTAATAGTTTAACTATCTGGTAAAATTTCTCTCTTATTCATTAAGTACAGTGATAAAATGACATATGACATTTAAATAATTCGTGCACTGTATTTAAATAGGAACTTATTCGACCCTTAAACGTTTTTGATTATCTTTACTTTCATAAATAAAATATTATAACTAGGAGGCCCGTGAGCAAATGGGCATTTTGTAAAATATTTATTTCTGTCTGTGAAAAACTAACCTACAGTACAATTCTAATTAATTCTATAACTGTTAAAGCAATATTTATACTGATTATGCAGCAAAAGATTTTTGTTACAATCTGAATTCAAAATTCATCTGAAGGTAATCAGTTGTTAACTTACAATTCCTATTTAAAAATCTTGGAATTAATGTTGATCAACATTTTAAAGCACCATCTAGAAATAAATCAGAGGCTAGGGGCCAAAGCCCGAAACAAAATGAACTTTTTAATCACCATTCGCACACGCTTGATCCTAAGCTTTTAAATCATTCATAAATCTTGAAAATGGGTTAAGTAAGAGGTGAGAAATAGTTATATAACCACCGGAATCCTTATTGAATTAAGAAGATAGATTTATAGCTAATATTATCAAAAGATCCTTATTCGCTATATATTTTAAATTTGATATATTTCCTGTATCTAAAACCCTAAGTATTCATCACAATCAATTAATTATTTATTTATTTCCAACAACAGTCATATTACTCAATACTCAACATTTATTACTCATACTTCTCAAACTGGTTTCTTATTCAAGCCTTGATTGTTTTAATACAATATTGATGTGTCCAGAAACGCAAATACAACAAAATAATTGATCTCTTTTATAAAAATGTTTTTATACAAAATTATACATAATTTTCATAAGGTGTAACTTAAACACATTGAAACGTATCGATCTTTGGAAAATGAATGGTCGACGTATTTTCGTTTTAACAAGAATGAATTTAACAAACATTCACTGCATTTACGTGAATTTAATATTTAACCCACCCCTACAGTGATTGACACCGAAATCCCCATTGCAAACTCTAGAATGGATGGCACAGGGGACAAGAGGGAGGACCCATGGGGAAAAAAGTGATCGCCTGCCTCTCAGATTATACAAAATGCAGGGTTAAGTCCTCACACCAAAATCGCATTAGATTCTTAAAATCCTTCCTGTTGCATTATTAATGAAATTATCAAGGAGGGGGCACTAAGTGTTTCGTCGTAAAAAGAACATCAAATCTACTGAAAATATTCCCTCGTTTTAGTCTACATTTGGAAAGGGTGGATGCACTTTAAATGACCGTAAAGCTTGCTCGTAAAATGTGCATTTGTTAGTATTACATACCTAGAGGAAACATATGGAATAAAGTCATTTCAAGATATAACCTACCGAACTAGACATCTTAAAATAATTCGTTACCTTTTATTAAATTTTTTTTCCAAAATCAAGTAATCTCCTGGATAATAGTAGAAATATATAATATAATAAAATATCCCTAAAATTTAATGATGAACTTAACTAAAGATGATGATTGTTTAAAATGATGTTCAAGTACTAAAAATATACTGTCCATAATAAGCAACTGACTAAACGTCCACGTTAGGCAATCCATCGTAAAAACATTATCAAATAAAAACCAAATCAGGGGATGATCGACAATTAAACGCACATTTTGTTGTTGACATTTCATTCGTTTCGTAAACTGATTTATGGATTTAATCTGATGCAGGTCATCGGAACGAAATATAACACAGCTCCAATCACACCCGGATTGATAGAGTAATACTTCCGTTTTGACCTGCACAAATATATTCAATCGCTGCCGTTTTTCAACGCCCACTGAATGTTATTAGAGCATGAAGCATGTATATAATATATATATATATATATATATATATATATATATATATATATATATGTATATGTATATAGCTATTTTTAAATTATTTAACTAACCTTAATTCAATTTTGCTATAGAACATTAATCCAAAAATAAACATACAGCTTTAAATTATGTAAAAAAGTTTTCATTAGAAAAACATTGTTGAGTTTTAGATGGTTTGCAACTGACACCTAAGACTGTTCATATATTTCGGGTAATAGTTTTTATTCAACTAAATTGTTGTTGCATTTTATTACTTTTATTTTCTTTGTTTCAGGTAAATAAAATGCAGACAAGTGTACTTCGGTGACCAAGGTAGTGATTTTGTAAGATCCAGTATTTGTAAGTATTATTTGGTTATTTATTATGCTCTTAATACACTCTTATCCAATTAACAAGTACAATAGCTTTCTTAGAACGTATCATAATGTTATAAGTATATATAATCTAAAAACTTTTAAATATTTGAAAATGTAAAAATGTAATCTAACCGAATCTCGGAAATTTATATATCAATTCTTTGTTAAAAGTGTTATATATAAAAGAAAAATAATAAAAAAATAAGTACTGTATTACTCTGAGAAATACTATATTTATTTTTAAATTAAATACTGTTTTTTCCATTTATAGTTCTAGATTGTGACTCCTATTTTGATCCGTATTATAGAACATAATTATTAGAAAACTTTTGCTGATTTTAATTTTAACTAATCTTGCTGAATTTGTACAAACGGAAGGCAAATAAAGACATAATCCTGGCACAGTAATCAACTGTCGCCCCTTGAAGCTGCTGGTTGTCTAAATGTTGGAATTATTCAAAACACCTCCTTCAACCTGGGATAATTCGTCAGCAAGGATATTTTTAAGTCCAGACAACTCAGAAAATATTGAGGTGATTCATATTATGATACAGTCGAAACGTTTATACTTTTATTTACTATTTGAGATTAAATATACAATTTAATTATTGGTAAACCACCCATAGTAATAAAATAAAAACCTGTGTGTCGAAATATAGGGTCATGAAAAGATCTAAAAGCTTAAATGTTCTATTACAGATTACATCTTCATACGCAGGATTTTAACACACAAAGGAAAAGTTTTTTGAAGTGGAAATGACTTAAAAACTGGAATACACACCAGTTCTTTTTTAATGAGTTCAGTTCCTGTAATAATCATTTGGATACTTTAACTAACCATAACAATTTCAATTTTAATTAGTTTACTGCTATTTAATATAATTAATTGAGAAATCATGTTATTAATTTTCTGTGGAGGTGATGAAGAGACGACAAAAGAAGTGTTTAGTTAATAATTGTAAATAATTTAAATTACATTTAATTCGCATATTAAGTAAAATTTATAGAAAGCATAATTAATCCAACATTACATGCTTTTTTCATCTCGACACTCTCTGTCTTTTATCAATGAGACGGATCAGTGAGCTGAGAACCAATCAAATTTATTCAAATCGAATGAATTCTAAATCCATGTATCTGTTTGATATTCTGTTTGATTGAAATAACTGAATAAAATGAACCCAGTTTAATTTAATTGAATACAGTTTATGAGTGTCACTAATTCCAAAGAGTGTTAGTTTTGGATTTATGCAAATTTCTAAAATAAACATAGATTTATGTGCCATTGAGAATATCTTGCCATGTGAACAAGAATATGTTAGAATAGGTTATAAATGAAACCATTAACTCCAGCTTTTGTGTTCATTTTGTAAAACAAAACTTATTTTTTTACTTATTTATTTTATTTTTAAGTTAATTAAAAATAATATATTTGCCAAATATAAGGTCATACAGTTCAACTAATATCTGTAAACTTAATCTCTAACTGATTTATTATGTAAAAACGATTGGCCTGTTTAAATTAAACCTGTCTTAAACACAACAGTTTAAATAGCAATGGTTTAGTGAAAATGCTCCTTCAAGTGGCGTGGCGGTTGACATTTAATCGCAAGCTTTATGCCCCCCCCCCCCCGCTCCATAGCCACAGTCTTGATTTGAATGTCAACGCCATTATTATAATACTCAATTTCACATCTGGCCAAGTAAAAGTAAGAATCAGTGGTGATGGTTCATCAACGTAGCCAAAACTGTACTTACCATTTCAGTTTTGTTTGTCTGTTAGATGGATAAAAATTTTACTCTACCTTCAGTTTCGTAGTAAATATTTATTATGTAGTATTTGATTTATTGGTAAGCTTGGTCAAAAGTTATACTGGGTTGGTTTAACGACCAATTTTGCCAACTAGGAATTGCTGTTCCAAGTTTTGATCTATAAATTTCTCTTTTAAATTGTTATATTTAGCTATATTAATAATTACTACAAATAAATAATGTTTGACATATATTCATACATTTTAACGTAATTATAAAGCGAGGTTACAATGACTTGTGCCGGCGTAAATCTGTCATTTAGTCGTGATGACTAGTTTCGGAGCATTTGCTCCATTATCAAATCTTGCTTGTCAAATATGTTTATATAAACCTTTGATTTGTTTTATTATAATTGACAAGCAAAATTTGATAATGGAGCAAATGCTCTGCCGTCATCACGACGAAATGACGGATTGACGACGGCACAAGGTACTGTAACTTCACTTTATAATTACGTCTAAATTCAATCCAGGAGGCAACATCATGAATAAAATACATTTTAAGTATAAAACATCCTACTATGTATGTATACTTTACTATATAAAGATACCATACAATTTTAGATTTATAAAGACATTATGAAACTAGTCAGTTATAGTAATTTGTGACCAATCGTTTTTAAACATAAAAAATTAATAAAATTTAATGCAAACACCAAACAAAACTTTATGCGTTCACTCATGAAATTACTTTTAACAAAACGTTAAACCTTTGTATTTGATTATAAATCAAGTTTTAATGATTTGGGCAAATTGGAAAGCATTTTCTTTAATATTTGCTATATAATAAAAAATGTTATATTGTATTTAAGGGAACTAATAAATTTAATGTAAGTAGTTTTCAATGTTTTTTAGATATAGTCAAATCGAAGGTACGAATCAACACTTTGAAAGTTTCGTAAATTAACTTACACCCTAAATGAGTGACTTTTATTACTTTCAATATTTACCTAAAATTTCTAACTTTATCATAAGACTGCTCGTCTTAGGTTCATTGAAAAACTTTCTAATTTAGTGAACCAAGGCGTTCACTTTCATTACCAAGATTAACCGATTCATATTTCATGAGGTGGCGTGGTTTTTATTTTTAACCGAGACCTAATTTTTCTCTAAGATGCTTGAATAACATTGCTTATAATTTATTAGAGGGAATTTATATGGATATTGATTTCTATTGATGATCAAATTATATGGATTACGTAGTATAAAACATTAATGGTGAAATGAAATTTTAGTTCAGATTTTGTAAAAAGGATACATAAGAAAAAACGTGGGAATCTTAAAATTCTAACAAATAAAAGACTCAAATAAAATATCATCAAATAAAATTTTTAAGTTAAACATGGCTTTAACTATTTTACTTCTCTAAAAATTATAATACAGTTACTACAATCTCTTAAACACCAAACAAAAACATTAATCTTCAGTTTCTGATAAAATAACAGATAGTTTAACATTAACATTAAATCTTAATTATAGTTTATCATAAAATAAATCTAGTCTGAATAAACATTTAACAAGAATGTTTAATGTTAATGCCGATATTGTACCAATGAAAAAATTAGTAGTAAAATTAATTCGTCATATGTGGTAAGCGGTCTGTACACAATTATTTGTTTATTTCTACAAATTAATTAATTTTACCTTAGTAATTTATATAATTTATGTTATATAGATATTTTATAGTTATATGGTTCATGTACCATGATAAATTAGGTTATTCAACAACATACGTAGAACGTTTAGTAAGCAGTTCCGTTAAAATAATATTCCAGTCTTAATTTCTAGTCTTAGTCATTATAATAAAAAAGGAATTGAAATAGAAATTTATAACATTTTATGCTAAACAGCCTACGTTATCGCATTGATTATCATTTAGAATCTGATTATCAGATAAGAACCTGAGTGTATTTAAACCCCGAATGAGAAAGCTAGAAGCTTATATTCACCAATGGGGAACTTCAATGTAACTTCGCTTACAGGTCCAATGCATTAGATGAAATTGGAACTCCCTACATTGGGGAAGAAGATTGAGGTCGAATTACATTTCCCTGAGTAATTCAAAATACTTTAATCACTTCGGAGAGGGCCTTCCCCCGATTGAATGCCCAGGTTTAGCCCAAGATTGGGTGCATTCACGATGTATTACATACAAATAGAAAATGGTGCTGTAGCTGTCAATCTACTTACAAGCCAATATAAAAATTTCTATTAATGATAGTAATATAAATATGATGATACTAAAGACTACGTTACCAAAGTTTTATAGTTTTATTTTGGTCTTTTATATTGGTTAATCTAGACATTTTTTTGTGGAATAAGTTTATTCAGAAGCTTATAGAACTTTCTAGCATAATTCCTATGAATGTAGTATCAAAAGAATAACTATTCAATTTTATCTCTAAAGTAAAAACAAAAAAACAAAAAAAATCATTTGCATATACTTGATATAAGATGTTATTTGGAATGGATTTTGCTTTAGGCAATTAAAATGGACTTAAATTCTGGTACTTTAAACCCACAATCTACTTTTAATGATATTATGTGTTTTTATACATTATTATAAGACTATTACATGTATCTTAAAATAAATGTATAAGTGATGTAACCCCTCAAATAGTTGGAGAGTTAACTCAACACTTAAGAATCTTTTATTTATTTTAGATCATCGCCTAAAATTTTACAAATATTAAATATTTAATAACATTCAGTACAGAGATTTAAAAACATTTCAGTAATTCATAAAACGTAAGTTACTTTTGTTTTTAAATACAACTAGCAACTGAAGTTCGAACTTATTTTTTGTGTGGTTTCTAAACAAGCGAAACAAAAAAACGAACTAATCCATCTGGTGGGTCAGAACAGTCTACGTCTAATTTAAAAGAGTAAATTACTTTTGTTACTGGCAGTAAGGTCAATTACACCGTAACAGCAGATAGTAGGACCTTTGTTGCGTTATAGTCCAGCCATTAGGATGGCAAGTGCACTTTATTTATGTTACTTTGCTAGTATTTTATCTAGTTTTATATTAACCTATCAAATCAAAGTGAATTTTCATTAAAATGTTATATTTTCATAAGAATAACAAGTTTTGTAATGATTGTGATTATAAATTATAACATTTTAAAAGCAATACTGTATTTGTTTACTTTATTAAAAATTTACATTTTTATAAGTAATAATGATACATTGTCCTCAATAAAATGTGGCGAATATAATATACTCCTTTACTTTTTTAAGGTATTATAATGTAATTTGTTTTCTAAATATCAATTATATGATTTATCTGCTATAAAAATAATGCTTGAAAACTACGTATTTTATATATTTTTGTAAAAAAGCTACACACCTTATAAAAATATAAAAAGATAGGTATACACATTTTTTACATTAATTTGTTTATTGATAACATTACTCTTTCAAAGAGTAACCACCAAATTACTAATTAATTAATTAACTTTATATAAATAAATATAATTACATTAACAAAATTATCTTGCTCAATATGTTTATGTTCTTAAGGTACTGTTAACATGATCCTCACATGATGTGAGCAATTATAACTTCAGTGAAAACAAATCACCACAACATAAAATTTATACTATTATAAAATGATAAGTGACGGAGGTCTTAAATGAGTTTGGATGGAGATTGTGATTCAAGGGATTAAACTATCATAATATTCTTTGGGGGTTTGGTAAAATTGGAACCAAGAAACATATTGTTTATCCTTTTTATAAATGGTTTTTATACCGTTATATGTTCAAAATCTTGATGACCTATATGCTATTTCTTATTTCTATGGTTTATAGTTATAGTGTTTGGGTTCAAAATAATTTTAATGGGTTTGAGATTTTTACTAATATATATCCTTCATATGAACTTGGTTATTAATCTCTTATTTTATGAACTATGCTAAACCTCCGGTCCGATTTTCGACATTTTGTCATTATGACGTCCACATATCAAGTGTTAAAAAATTAAAATTGGAAATAATCACCGTAGGTATATTAAAGTGTTTCTTATGCCAGAATGAAACACTATTTAGTTTCATTTTAAAATAAACGGTATCAGTTAACTGACACATACTTTCTCCCAACAATATAAAAAAGATGTTAAAAGCTTCAAACATTAATGTCTTGATGACTCAGTCGGATAGCTACCGGCTGAGCAGCGCTCGTTTGACCCTACGCGCGTCTGTGACTTTTAACAACGTACTGCGTTTACCGCTAAACGAAAAATGGAATTTTCTCCGCAACCACTTGACGTAAAGCAATAATTTAAAATACTAGATTATTTAGTTTTTTGAGCTTGATTTAATGGTGATAAGTAAAATTTATTTCAAGACAACAGCTATTTTGAAAATCCAAAAAATTGATTTTTGAAACACTTTTTATTCCATAACTTTTGAACGCGAGTTTTCTCGGAGATGCGGGTGGTGTCATTTTATTCGCCATTTTAAGCTTAATAAACCACAAAATTTTAATCAAAATCGTTAGAGCCGTTTTTGAGAAATTTTAATTTTTGACGATTTTTGAGGGTTTTTGGGGGTAAAATACCTTTAAAAATCAAAAATTTAAAAAAATGAAAAAAACGCCTGGAATTATCGTGGATTTGGACCTATGTACCAAATTTCATTAAAATCGGACAATTAGGGCATTCTCTAGCTCTGTTTACATCCTGACACACACACACACACACAGACAGACATCACTCCGAAAACCACTTTTTTGGACTCAGGGGGAACCAAAATGGATAAATCCACCAACAACTCAAATTCGAAAATTTTGACGAAAACAATACTTTCTCCATATACTATGGTATAGAGGGAGAAAGTAAAATCAATATTTACTAAGTTAAAATAACATAAAGGTTTATTAAATTCATATATACACCAAAAAGATATACTAACGTAGATGATCTAAATTTCACGAATAAGAAAAGTTTTGTTTTAAAAATATCATAATTAACATAATTAATTATCACAAATATCAAAATATTAATTAACTTAAATATCATAATTTTAATATCATAATTAAAAATATCATAATTAAATATCATAAATATCTTAATTAACTTGTCGATAAATTTATTTTTATTTTCTTCGGTTTTGAGTATAATTTGTGGTTATTTGTAGGCAGTAGTGCACAGTCAAAGTTTTATTAGTTATTTCATTACCGTAAAATATCCTGACTTCAACCAGTATTTAGTTAATGGAAGGGTTGTAGTAGTACACCCTATTGAAGAACAATAAATAAAGATAAGAAATTTTATATTTATGGCATTATTTTTGCACTTTTATTGATTACTGTTTTATGCCTAACGTCGAACGAACGAGTATACAGACTCAACGTGGGCTACCATTACACCCAATGTCATCGTTGACGTTTCATTTGTCCCCTCAACTGATTTATGGCTTTAATCTTGTTTGCCAGTCATTAAACGCAACAAAACCTGGGTCCAATCAAATTATAATTAATAATTTAAATGTAGAGGATTTGCGATTATTTTACGTGCTAAAGATCGAAAAAGTTTCTCCAGATATTGATTGTATAAATAGTAGACAAACAATTATATTGTGCTATCGTAATCGTATAAACACTGAAAGTTTTAATGGTATTTTTATGTGACTAATAAGTGAAATGTTTATTTTTTTTAATACAAGTATTCTAGTAAGTATTATAAAGACACAAAATAACGCATAAAAATTGAAAGCTAATGATAAATTTGTATTGCTTTCATTCCTTCCATTTAATATTAAAATTATACTTAATATATTTTATTAATTAAACTAAGCGTGATTGATAATGATTAGTGGTAAATACAGATTGTGTCTGAAAGCTTATAGTTGGATGTACTGTTGAACATGTTGCCGTCTTTACACTCATAAAACTTTTACAAGCTTATTAAAAAAAATGTTTAAATAAGTCCATTGGCCGAATGGATGTTAGAAAAAGTAACAGGAAAACTAGTGTAAAAAAGTTCTCAGTTTTAACAGTTTGATTTATTATAAACATCACTTAAACAAATCCAATCAATATAATGTCTACCCAGATGATATTGAAAGGGAATAAACAGTAATCTGATGATATAAATCCCGTACTCCCCATTTGATAATCATAATCATACATCATGTGATAAGTATCCGTATGATTGTGACAACAGCAAATCTGTTGTTATATTAATAGTGAATTTCTTCTAATATTCATTGCTTCTAAAAACTGTCAATACATTTTTTGTAAAGTATTTAACGGAGTTTGAATTTATCTTTTGCAAAATATAAATTATTAAACCAGGTATATCATTGATGATGAAAATTAACAATTCTTTAAAATGATTACCTGTGTTCTCAAGCACCCTATTCAACCAAGGATAGAATGATTCAGAATAAAAAAATATAAGATTCTTGCAAAATATCAGTATAATATCGTTGTTACTTGTGTTAAAACGGTGGTAGGAATCTACATTAATTTTATACAAATAAATTATAAGTCAGTGAAGTCGTGATTGATTTACTTATTAAAGGGCTTAGAAATAATATTTTGTTCAACTATTATTCACAAATTTTACATCTAGGTCAAAGTGACGCTTTTCTTATAATGTCGTGTTTCATGACTGGGAATTGAAAAAAAAAACTTTAGGAATGCGATACCAACTATGTTTGGCGTCATTATGTCCATTTAAATAAATATACTGTATAAAAACAAAGGATGTCTTAGTTTGCTTACCCTAGGGACAAACAATTAAATCCATATTAATGTTTTTATTACAACCGTCTGAACCGACGGCTTACGCTGCCGTTTTTCCTTATTGTTAATACAAACAAGTTGTGGGCTCGAATTTAGCAAATGCTTTTTTTAACAAGAGTGGTAAAGAAATAATTCATCCGCACAATGGTTATATACAATATATTGGCTCTCTGAACAGTGATGTAGTGAACAACATCGTTGCAAATATGTAGGATTCGTAAAAAAATAATAAAAAATAAAAAAAATTAAACCGTAAAATATTTTTATGATTTCGTTATTAAATTAAAAAAAAATTTTTTGATACTAAAATATAACATGAAATTTATATCAACGGGGCCGGTTATTGCAACACATGACGTTTTGGATAGAAACTCCATACCCTGATCGTCATGTATTGACAATACTCGTCTTGAGTATTGTCTCTCCTCTCCACCGTCCTTTATGATAAAGAATGCATGGCCGATCAATAGGCTGACTGATTCACCTTATGTGAGGGGCAATCATACATCAACTTTATGACAACATTCTTTTCCTTTTTTCTTTTCCTTAAGTTAACGATCATGTGACATAACAATAATACTAAAACTTATATTACATAGTTACACCGTTATGACACAAAAGGGTAACTGTTATTGACTTGAATTTAGTATAATGAGTGCTATAAAAATAAACAAATTAAATGCATAAATACCGAACTTTTCATAATAAAACAAGGCTGTTTTGATGCATTTGCATCGTTTTAAAATATTAATTTCTGGTGACAATAGATTTCACAAAGAACGTTTATTATTGCCTAACAAAGAATTTTTATGTGGAATAATAAGACCCATAAACTTTAAGAGGGAATGTTAAAAACAATTGTTCCTATTCAGTGTAAAAAAATTAAGTTTTATGGTTACTATTCAACTACAGTTTTTTTTTTTTTTAATGTTACATGTTCAGTTGTCTTCATGTTTAAAATATTTTCAAGACTACCTTTGTTGCAAATAATTGTGGAAAATAAAAATGTTAATAGACTTTATGATAAATATCTCTTCTGTTGACGAGAAAATTTTGATTGACAGACATTAATTGAACTAAATAATTGTCTCAATAATAGTGACTTGGATACATTTAAAAATTGTGTTAATAAAACTCATGCCTATTTTCAGCGAAGAGTATTTATTAATAAAATGCATATAGGTCATTGAATTACATATATTATTATAACAAATGCATGAATTTCAAATTAAAACTTTTACAAGAACTTTTAAAATGCGTATATCCAAGGGTGAATGAAGGCATAATCCTTACGTCATAATCAACTCCTCCCCCCCTTCCCACAACTGTGTAGTCTTAATGTTGGGGATTATACAACACCCTGTCTCGCCTTCATTCTGACATAAGCCAGATTATTGCTCAGATGAGATTCAGCCGGGTTACTGAGTTCAACAATATTATGATTCATGACGTTAGTTATGGCTTCTTCAATGGGATGTTATTACCAGTGTTTATACGTTGTTAATACCTGGTCAATATTTTTACTATATTTATTTATTTACTTTTTTATTCATCTGATTTCGTGGTTTTCGGACAAACCTTATAAAAAATCTATAACAGTACAACATAAAAAGTATCTGGATAAATACAATACCTGTCAACTCTTACTTAGTTTTTGATGTCAATATAATAACTAAAAGTAGTTTATTTAACATGTTAAATTACATTAATTGACAAAAACAAACTTACAAAAATAATTTTAGTTGGCTTAGTGACTTAATATTTATCCTACTAATAAACTTTTCTTGAATTATGTAACATTTTGGAAAGAATATGCTATTCTATATATTAATAGGCAAGTATGTTTCTTCTCCTCTTTTTTTCTCAGCTTGTGAAAGTCATATGATAATATCACGCATACCGTTAGAAAGATAGTGTCCTGTAGATGAACAGGACAATTTTATAATTCACATCTGCCCCAGGGCTACAAATTACAGGCTACCAAGTTTCAATGTTCATGTTATAGAAGAACATGTTATTGATTAAATCATTAGACGTTTGTTAGTTTTTAATAACTCATTATAACAAAACAGAGGGAACATATTTTCAGTTATAAAGTATACTTAAACCAATTGGGTTCAAAGCATCTGAACTTTTTGTCGAATTTCGATTTAACGCTGGTCTCTAGTTTCATAAAATCTATCACTCAAATTAGAGCTGCGATACTAAATATTTCATAATTTCCTTTTTGCATTGTAACAAAATAAATAACAAAAAGCCATTTAAGCCATTTTTCATCAGTTAATGTCAACTAAATATTCAAATTAATGGTAACTAGCAATCAATGAACACGTATGAAGTGACGTGAATAAAACAGTAATCGAAACACTTCTTAAATAATCAAAACCATTTTCTTATGGACAAATAAGGAAGTTAGGTACTAAAAAGGTAGAAATGCCGTTTTATTTATTTTATTTATTTGACTGCCTCTTGACTCACCCTTGGCTACGACCACTCAAAGACCCGAGTGGATACTACTGATAGAGCAATTCTCTACAGTATAGTCCAATATGACGATTTTACTGGCTCATTCCTATGAAACACTATGATGATATTAGGGCTCAATGCTGTGAAATAACGTCATGAAGCACACTTAACTACATTCACTTACTACTCTAACACAACAGTTGATAGTTTGACACGTTTTGTTGACTATTCAGACTGGGCTTTTTATAGGAATATCGTACTTGGAGCGCTGTGAAGTATATACGGATATTTTGCGTGTGTGTGAGTGTGTTTTTTTATTGTAATTACATTTTTAAATAATAGTAGATAGTTTTTATCGTGTAATGTAGAGGTTAAATAAATAATTGTTTTGCTAATCTTTGAAAGTAGGGAAGGTTTTGTTCTTCAATTAAATTTAATAAGTAAACTGGGGTCGTACAACTTTCTTATTGGACAGTAAAATCACTGATTCACATTCAGTTCTAAATTAGATGCTGTGTTTTCATTTATTTAATAAAAATATAATAATCAGAATCCCTTGCTAAAAAAAATTGTTAAAACTTCTTATCTGTTTACTGTATCATTTGGAGCTTAGTAATCCTAGTACGTGATTTTTCAATATAATTTTGAAATATCATAAATTGTAATGTAGAAAACCCACAATATCTATTAACCGATATGTTAGGTATAAAATTTTGTTTGTTCAACAACCAAAATTCAATTGTTTACTATTCGCTCAACTAGAATCAAAGTGGGTGGGTATTACTGATAACTTTATAAAAAGTAATTTGCTCAAACACTTATTTGACAACCCGCCAACCTGTATTATATTAGAGACTTAAGACAGCAGGAATGTACACCATTAAAAGACACATTGCTTAGTCATGGGGAGCGATGCTAGGATCTTAATGATCCTTATGAATATTTACAGCCTGGTCTAAAAGCACAATTTGGAGCGGCAAGATGATGTACCGAGGGGGAAGGAATGAGTGTTGCAAGATACCCACCAACACATTCGCAGGATAGAGGTATAACGTTTAACATCCTCCCAATTAAGTCTAAACAGCCTTGATTATATTTGTCTCTTAATACCACCCGCTATGAATAACGTTCTGAAATAAAGCTGAAGAAATAATTTTTCTAAAATTGAATTTGAAAATCGTTGCCATTTCCTTAAATATTATATTATACATTGTCTATGTGCTTATTGTTGTGGTTTAGTTACTTATATTTCTTACAGAACAAAACAGTAAAATAACACCAACCGATGCTGCAAATTATGTTTGGTGATGCATTACGAAATTCCTTCACAAAAGCACTCCCACTTCGGTGTGATATTATTCTCGGGCTCAAGTTCATTGGAAAACTTTGTCCATTACTATGCTCAGTTTCAGATTTCATTAATATCATATATCACTACCACAACAGAACTTTTCTACTCTTATACTATTTACTGTCTTACATTTAACAGTCAATCGACGTTTCTGCTGTTACGTTTTAGAAGCTCAGTTAACGATAGGTTACATTAAATCTATATCTGTTTATTTATCATTATCAATAAAAAAATGCTTAGGCTTTCTTGTAATATTGCATATTCAATAAATGATCTTAAATAGAAGAATCCTTGCAGTCTTAATTTGAATACTTTAGCAACACACCATGTTACAATGTCAAGCATATGCTGTATAATTTTAAAATGCCACTCCTCTAACAATCATCTACTTTTAATAGCAAATACCACTTTTAAAGTATCTAGATCTTCTAAATTCATGGGGTCTACAGGACTTATGCTTTGTGTGAATGTTACTCTTCGCTCATAAGTGCTCACTAAGAAACAGTTTTGCCAAACTCCTTCAAGGCTTTACCACACAGGACGTCATGATTTCAGTATAATGTTATCTTGATAGACATTTACATACGAATCAAGGAAACAAAAAAATTGAATATCTACAGAACCGATAGGGGGTTGAAATTTTGTCATTACTCGGAGTTACTCACTCTGAAACGGTTCTTTTCAAATGTCTCAGGTCTCTAACCTACAGGACTTCAAAGTTTTCATAGTTTTAATATAACTATTGTCAAAGAAGATTTATTTTGATTTTCACTTAATTAGCACTACAAAAAATATCGTTTGTTGCAGTGGAACACTACTACATAAACCTCAGTTACCAGCTGTGAACTCAATTAATATTTGTAATGAATTGAGTACATATAAAACTTATATTAAATTTAAATTTGTTACAAATTTTTTAAGATTAATTTAGTCCTTCATTTGATTTATGTAATTTATTATTAACATTTTTATGTTTTATATATGATACAACATACCACAAAAGAAAACTTTTTTATTAACTTAAAGAAAAGATATTTTTTATCTACCAAGTAAAACCGCAATCGTGGGTGAAACCTTAACGGTCAACAGCTACCGGTATTCATTTTATAAATACAAGATTGTTTTTTTTTATATTAAGTAGGACATTACGAATATAATCAATGAGGTCAGTAGCATTCCAAAAATCACAACGACAAAGACATTTTTTTCAACAATAATATAAAACAAAAAAGATTAAATAAAAATTAAATTTTGTAACTAATATAAATGAGTAATTATGAAAAGAAATCCGTGTTGCGGGTCCATGAATTCAACGAATTCATTTTCTATTTATTGCATTTAATTCATTCTTGTTGTTTTTATATTGGATTAAAAAAGTTATAAATATAAAAATGTGTGTTTTTTTTCAGAACTGGTTTATCATGAATACATAAAACTATATTTGCAATCTAATTGTTACTCTTCAGAACTTTGTTTTTCTATCACGAACATGTCTTTATTTATTAATTATTCATCTATAAATGTTACAAATCTAAACAATCATTTACTAAATGATAATGGGTTCTAAATCGATCAGACTAACACAATCTGAAACGACTTACCAACATAACTAATTCAAACGATACAACTCTAACACCAAAATCGCATTTGCTTCAGTACATAAGTTGTGATATAAAATAATCCTTCAGAGAAACCTGGAATCCCAGAGTGTAATCAGAGACTTGAGTTTCGGAGTTGCTCACCCTTTGACATTTAATTGTAAGGTTTATTATGTCACCCCTTACCTCCCCTGGCCACAGCCTAGATTAAAATGTCAAGCTAGTTATTTTAATACAACCTTTAGTTAAATATTCCCGCGGGCCATTTGTTCGTGACGTGAACCCCTCCTCCGAAACCCTTATGGGAATTTATTGCTTAAGATAACAAGTATTGTTGTGATAATTATTTTAGCGTTTCGTAACATTTTTATAATGTTGAGTATAATGTGTATATAACATAAAATATGATTATTTGTTTAGAGTGAATTGTAAT
Organism: Neoaliturus tenellus; assembly: GCA_030545055.2. Classification (NCBI taxonomy): domain Eukaryota; kingdom Metazoa; phylum Arthropoda; class Insecta; order Hemiptera; family Cicadellidae; genus Neoaliturus; species Neoaliturus tenellus. The sequence goes on along the minus strand of CM061536.1, from coordinate 38,076,839 downwards.
TAAACAATCTTTATTCATTTATGGAGGTTAGGTGTTTATTATTAATTAACTGTGGAATCTTTTGTAATAGGTATAATAATTTTTAAGGTGTTAGGCAATAAATAATAAGAAGTCAAATTATAACTACTAGGTATCGCTCACTGGTCAAAATACGACCAAAAACTCAGTTAATCTTGCGCCTGTTAGATTTAAAATCTTTTATAACTGAAACATCTATTCTTCCTGTTTTGCTAGCATTTTTTATTAAAACAGCTGTTTAATGATTCAATCTTAAGTAAATTAAGTTCAATCTATATCTATATATATATAAGCGAAATCCCACTCACTGACTCATCACGAAATCTCAAGAACTACCAAACGGATTTACTTGAAACTTTTAACATAGGTTCGTCTTGCCTCCTAGGTGCTCACTAAGAAACGATTTTGCAAAATTTCTTCAGGGCTCCGCCCCACACGTCTTCAAAGTTACCATGTTATTCTTATGGAAGCAACATTTTTGTATTGGAACATATGATTACATTAAGGAATATTAATTTTGTAAACAGCTGTTCTCATTTAAATTATTGGGGGAAGATTGGTAATAAAAAACTAGAGGATAGTTGCGGTGAGTGAGCAAAGCGACCAAGCTAAACCTGACGGGGAGTGATTACTGACTGACTCCTGAAATCTCAGGAACTACCAAACGAATTTACTTGAAACTTTAAACACAGGTTCATATTGCCTCTTAGATGCTTACTAAGATATGATTTAACAAAATTCCTTCAGGGCTCCGCCCCACAGGCCTTCAAAATTTCACAACGTGATCCGCATGGCCAATTTTAAATACAAATTAGGAAACCTGCACGGTTGAAATTTGGAGTGATCTCTTTTTTCTTAGGTGCTAAAATAAATAAATAAATAAATAATTCCTTTAAACAACCCCTTTAGGGCTCCGCCGCACAGAAGCTCACAGTTACTGTATAGTCTACGTGTTGAAATTTGACATGGACGATTCTCTTTGCTTATAGATACTTATTAAGAAACTGTTTTGAAAAATATAGTTTTTTAAGCACTTTAGGGCTCCGCCACACTGGACTTCAGTATTACTTTAAGGCCTCCGGGGTTGACAATTGCCATGGACGTTTGGTTTGGTCATGGATGCTCCTTAAGAAACGGTTTTGCAAATATAGTTTTCGAAGTTCTTTAGGGCTCCGCCCCACAGGACTTCAAAATTATTTTAGGGCCTCCGGGGTCGATTTTTTACATGGACGTTTCTCTTTACTCATGGGTGCTTACTAAGAAACGACTTTGCAAATAAAGTTTTCGGAGTTCTTTAGGGCTCCACCCCACATGACTTCAAAATTACTTCAGGGCCTCCGGGGTCGATATTTGACATGGACGTTTCTCTTTGCTCATGGGTGCTCACTAAGAAACAGTTTTTCAAACACAGTTTTCAAAGTTCTCTAGGGCTCCGTCCCACATGACTTCAAAATTAATTTTGGGCCTCCGGGGTCGATATTTGACATGGACGTTTCTCTTTGCTCGTGGATGCTCACTAAGAAACGGTTTTGCAAATACAGTTTTCGAAGTTCTTTAGGGCTCCGCCCCACAAGACTTCAAAATAACTTCAGGGCCTCCGGGGTCGATATTTGACATGGACGTTTCTCTTTGCTCATGGGTGCTTACTAAGAAACAGTTTTAAAAATACAGTTTTCGAAGTTCTCTAGGGCTCCGCCCCACAGGACTACAAAATTACTTTTGGGCCTCCAGGGTTTAAATTTGAATCGGACGTTCCTCTTTGCTTATAGTTACTTACTAAGATAATTTTGCAAATTTCTTTTAGGGCTCCACCCCATAGGAACCTAAAGATTACCATAGATTCTATGGGTTATAAGTTTAACGTGGATGTTCCGTTTTGCTAACAGGTGCTCACAACGAAATGGTTTTGTAAATATAGTTTGTGAGGTTCTTTAGGGCTCCACCCCACCTGACTTCAAATTAATGAAGGGCCAACGTGTTTTAAATTTGGCATCGACGTTCCTCTTTGCTCATAGCTGTTCACTAAGAAGCAGTTTTGCACATGTAGTGTTTTATGTTCTTTAGGGCTTCGCCCCACATGACTTCAATATGACTGTAAGGCCTACGGGGTTGAAATTTGATATGGTTGTTCCTATTTGCTCATAGAACAGGTTTTGCGAAAATCCTTCAGAGCTCCACTCACACTACTTCATTGTTTCAATGTCATTCTTAAGGAAGTAGATTTCGTTGCTCTTTAAAAAGATTTTATTACCTATAAAATAAATTCAACCACGGGCGAAGCCGTGACGGGCAACAGCTAGTCTCCTATAAGATTAACATTTAAACTTTGAAAGCATGTGGGGTGTAGCCCTGGAGTCCGTGGATTCGAATGGAATTCTGCTCATCTATCTAACGACTACACCTATCTAACGGTATGAGCGGATTTCTCCTATGATGCACACAAGCTGAGATAAAAGAAGGAAACGAAACAGCTTGCCTATTAATATATAGTTAGGGAAGTAATGTTATTGTATAAGATTAGTGGTGATTTGATAAGATGTTTATTCACAACTTCTGTCCGTGTCAGAAGAATAGTTGATGTTTCATAAATTTAATATTAGTGGATGGTAGATCCTAAAAATTGTGATGTTAAAGATAATCTTATAAAAGTGAATGAAGTAATAAAACTGGCTATTGGTTTTAAAATGTGTTTTTACAAACTCCTCTACTAATACATCTCACCGCCATCAAAAGTTTAACATATTTATGAATATTTAAAAACTAAAATAAAAACGTTTAAAAATACTTTAAAAAGAAAAAATAACATAAAAAGAAAACTTTTAAATAATAGTAACTCATTTTTAATTCTATAAATAATCCAAAGCTCGTTTTGTGATGAATATCCTATCCGAATTATGCGTTTATTATGTGATTATGTGTTTCATTTTAACTTTTCTTCAAATATAGACTAATTTGCGAGTACAAACTACTCTAAATCTCATATTGGTGAAATAAACAAAAACAAATTGAGTATACTTTTGGTTTTCAATAAAGTTAATAACTCAAATACCGTCCAGTGGGTGTGCGGATTCTCGGCAGGGACTGTGTGATGAACATGTAAATAAACGGTTCCTATTTGCGCTCCAATAACCGTTGTAACGGTTGTAGGCCGTATCAGCTAATTGGCTACATGTTGACTTCAGCTATTTGCCGTTTGGCTTTAGTAACAAAATTCAAACAAAAAATGTTACCTCACTACACTCCATGTGCCGGTTTGCACCGTTAAATTGTGTTAGTTAAGCTGTTAGTTTCATTTTTATTAAAATATATAGTTTTTTACTAATTTCATAAACCTTTTTACTGATTTCTTTATCCAATTCAGTTACACATTTGTTAATTTAGTCTATTTTTTATTTACTTAAACTGTATTAAAATAGAGAAAAATATTTTACTGTAATGTTACCCTTATTGAACGAGAATGTATTTTAATTATTTTTTTTAGTAAAGTTTTAATTGGACAATATTCATTCATCATCGTTAAGCAACCTTTTATTCTTTCTTGTATATATGTTTGTTAATTAGTTATAAATTTTAATAAAATCATTATGCAATGGCTAACATGCTTCAGGAAATATAATCAGTGCCACATTATTAAAAGCAATTCTTAGGCAAAGTTTATCCAAAAAAACTTTTAATTCAAGGAAACACTCAATTTATTTTCTGCAAATACATTGAACGTTCATCTTCGTAAATCCATGTCATATAAATTCAAAATTAATTTAATATGTAAACAGCGGTATTAATAATATTAGGTAAAAATTTACGTTTTTTACATTTATGAAAAATTAAAAACAATTCAATTCATACTATTGTTTGAACCAATAATATCTAACTAACTTTTCATAGATTACCCCTTCATGTGTTGGTTGTAAAGCTTTTCTTAAACCTATTCGGAGAACACTAAAAACTATATTAAATTTAAAACAGAATGGTTTAAACTACCTTTTACTGCCAAGTGATCCTTAGACATTAATTTAAGAATGTAAGGATCATTTTAGGATAACTTGGCATTAACAGGTAATTAAAACCATTTATTAAATATTAAGTGATCCAGAGGCTACAGCATCATGAAATTAAATTTATTCATTCATATTATGTGTGTGGCTTCTATTGGTCTGTGCAGCGTTTTAAAGGCGTTTTTGAGGTTTGATAACTAAATAAAGTAGCGTCATTATGAAGTAGTATTTTGTCTTTGTTTGGTATTTTAATTGCAGTTCTTGTCAAATTTGTCTACATGGGCCTAAAATTTTCCTTAATTAAAATATATTTTTAATGTATTTTACTTGTATATACTTAAAAAGTAATACATATGATAAAATGTATTTCCTGTATTAAAACATATATTTCGAAATATGAAAACAAGAAAACCTTAAAAGAAGACGAAGTCTCAGAAAATCCCTCAATACCGCTTATGAATATTTATCATAGGCTCTTAAACAACCCCACATAACGTTGTGATATATTGGGGGGTGTCTCAAATGACTCTACAAAGGATTTCACCCCAAGCTATGGGGAAGTTTTATTGTTTTACTTGTCCGCTTTAATTAAGACTTGGTTCCAGTGATAATTTATGAACACATAAAATAATTTTGCTTCCCTCCTCAAAGGCATTTATCTTGGAAGCCACTTAAAATCATATTTTGGGAAGCATTGAGGAGTTATTATTTTGATAGTGAGCAATTAATTGTTTTGCTGAAGGTACAACTGTGTATAACCCATCCGGGGTCGGATTGCATGTTACAATTTTAATTTGTTCATAACAAACGGAAATTACATACGTTGACCTCAAGAAGCAGACTTACTTATCGGTGAGGTCCCTAGAGCTAAATATAATAACAATAATAATAAAAGTACAAATACTCTCCTATTATGTGGCAAAATAATGTTTGAGACTGGAAAATACTGTGGGGAATCTTGTGAGAAACAAACTAGAAATTATTGAATGTGGGAATGTGAAATTATGTGAAATGTAAAAAATAAATAAATAAATAAATAAAACCGACAACGATAACAACAAATATAATTATAAAAATAATAACAATAATATTGTAACAAACATCATTATATAAACATATGAAGCTTAACACACTTTTTTCTTTAGAGAAAATACTATTTTTTCTTTTTTCCCTAGTCACCTAACTTATGTTCCATCCCTGTGTGTGTGTGTGTGTGTGTGTGTGTGTGTGCTTGTGAGGTTATTTCTTGTGTCATTACAAAGATGGCTTGTGAATATTGTGATTTTTTTTTTTTTTACTGTGTACCTTTCATGTATAGAATTGAATGTATTACAAAAGAGAAAGTTTGTGATGTGTGGTATTAGGCATTTTTGTTAAGCGGTTTTGCCCAGCGGTTAGCGTCAGATTTCACAGTTTCGATTCCCTGGATCTCCGCCACACTTTAATGGGTATGGACCGCTTTCCCTTAAAAGCGTTAAAGGTACTTAGTATATGACTCAAAGTGCCTCTGGAGTAAGCACAAGCAAAAAATAAAATAAATAAATAAATAAAATAAAATAAATAGGTAAAATAAACAAAAACTTAAAAGATAATTTATGAGGGTGTTTTTTTTTTTTTTTTTTTTTTTTTTTTTTTTTTTTTTTTTTTTTTTTTTTTAGTTTGTATCTAAAATTTTGTAGATAGTTGTGGTTATAAGATTGAAAAATATACCGTGTTAAATAAATTTCTTTTGCTCAAAATTATGCATTCGCTAAAAATCTTTGAATTTTCATTTCCATAAAACCATTTGTTCTTAGTTGTAATTTTGTTGTCAATCGTCATTATCACCTTTATGAAATTCAAATAATTTGTCAAAATTACTTCTTATGCGAACAAATCATTCACTACTCTCTGTAGATTACATCGTTAACGTAGTAAAACACTTAAGGATTTAAATAAAATCTAGGGTAATAACTATTATGATCTATTGTAATACTACTGCATTCTTAGCTAAAATAATTCATGTAGAAACATTATTATATTAACATAAATAAAGTTGTTATTTTTCAATAATAATTCATAATAATATTCTCATACCACTAACGGTATTATACGAATAACATTTAAGTAGGAGAGGTAAACTAAAAATAAACAGGCGTAAGAGATGGAGGAGTTGTTTTTGACGGTTTGTCGGCCATTTTGTGCAGTCGCAAACATGTAGAAGAGGTCTCGATCTGGGTAAACTCCAAGATATATGTTTGTGTTTTGGAGCGCAGCTTTGCCTACATCACTTTTAATGCTTCCGTATCAGTTCTTTAAGGATCTTGAAAGTATAAATTCGCATGAAGGTAGGAAAATTGGAAGTATAATTTTATAGATTCGTGTTTATTAAAACTTTGAAAATATTACATTACATTAAATCGTCTCAATACATATTTTTATATGATTATTATTATTATTTTGCTATTAACCTTGCAAACAAAATAAATTACAGTTTGTTGTTTGATGTTTATTTATTAAATTTATTATTAATAAGACATGTCGTTTTTTATAAATAATATACAACTCCATTCGGATGCAGTTTTCATATAGTAAAAGTAAAAGTATTAACTAAAACAAGTAAAATATTTCAAGAGTTCTCCGCTTTCATTGGCAGGTTCCCGAAATATATTGAGAGGATTGACCCACATTACACTTATGGTGTTCAGGTTACAAACGGTTTTCACTGTACCTAAAAAGGTTTTTATTCAATAATGTATATATATTTATTGTATAAGTATTGTAAATAGTGTTGACGAAATTTGGTTCAAAGGAGTTCAAAGATATAAAATATTAATATCAATAACGACTGACAAAAACTTCATTAATAATACTTTGCAAACATTTATTTCCTCGTATAATGCATGTTGATGTACTTTAATTTAGACCAAATAATAATAAAATATAAAGTATCATAACAATATAACAAATTGTTATATTGTTACGATATAAAATTTAACAATAAAAAAAAATAAATAAAAAAATTTAACAATAAATAAAAAAATTTAATTTTTATTAAATACATTATAACATATATTGTTATATGTTATAATGTATTTAATAAAAATTAATTTTTTTTTATTAAAGTTGTATTTTAAGATCGTGTTCACATGAGCTCTCTTGTAAAAGTTAAAATCGAAGAACGTACAGTTAATTTTTTAGTTGTAGTAAAAAATATTATAAAAGTTTAGAATTTAAATGTAATGGCCTAATTTTATTTTTATGTACCTATTGATTGGGTGTGAGTTGTTGGCTTAGTGGTTATTATGCTAACTTAGGGAACACTGCAGCGATGTCGTAGGTTCGAATCCCAATTCTGTCACTAAGTTTTATCAATACTATTCACATCTACGAAGTGGCTCACCACCTTAAATTTTCTAATATTATCTATTACATATTACATCCATTCTAATTTTGCATGTAAATCGTCTATTTGGACTGGGAAAAGTAAGGTAAAAAAAGATTGCCAACCTCTTAAAAACAAAACAAAAATTTCACTTTGGAAAATAAAAAGTATTTTTGTGGTAATTTATCTTTCCACTAAAATAAATTTGATAGCATCCTTAACAAACCCTTTTTCGGGTGTTTTGTTCTTAAGCTCGAAACGGGAAAAACGGAAGGTGTTACAGCCAACGGCCGAATAGTTTTAATTAAAACAAATTATACCGTCGCACCCTCGCTCGTCGGGCCCTAACACCCCGGTCTTAGCTATAACGGCCCCTTCGGCCGTGCAGTTATGCAAAATGCAGCGATAAGTCCAGCCCATTGTTATAATCGGTTTTATTCAAATTTGTCCGCTTCGCATCTCCGCGATTATTAATTATAAGGGAGGCTCCCCCATTTCCGGAAAGAATCAAGATGGGGAGGAAAAGAAAAAATGAAAACAATCTCCTTTCACAGCAACTTTTCCTGAATTGTAATTGGGAGTTGAAAAGTAGATATCTTGGAGAGAGATTGTTTAAATTTTTATTTCCTTTTTAAGAGAAGGTTAATATTTGATATATTATATATGGAATCGTTGGTTTAGCTATGAAAAAAAACATAATTTAAATTGTACTTAATAAACAATTTAAGGTAAGTACGCAAGTATAGTATAATAGGTACAATTAAACATCAAACAAATGTTAAATATATATTTTTTTAAATCAATATGATTACCTTTATATTTGATACAAAATTCGGAAGGGTTAAGTACTATGTAGAAAAAAATACATCGTCGTATATATTTCAAATCATTTTCTGCTTAACTAGTGTTAATTTTCTATGATTTTTGAACCATTAAATGTGTTTATAATAGTTTATTTATCCAGACAGCAAATTTTCTATGAAATGTTTCACCTATTGTTTAAATTACATTTAAAAATTGTTCACTTAACTTGTAATTTATTATTAAAAGATTATACCAAACCTATTTGATATTTTTATTATACGTACAATTCTTAAAAACATAAATTTACTAACAATCTGTCCACTTTGTGTTTTCATTTTTTAAAATAGCTTATAAGTGATACGTGACCAATTTGTTATGATTTACACTACATAAAAAACTATTATGAAATTACTCATATAAAAATATTTAAAATTTAAGCTCCATCCATTACCGATTATAATAGGCCTACAGCCTTTGTAAAGCGCTCAATGGGTAATTAAAAATGCGTAAAGTCCAGATAATGTAAAACTTGGCTCCCCCTCCCGCTGCGTTCAACCCCTATTCATTTCTGCCCCGAAGATTATTAGTCAGTGATGTCACACACCTACCCCGCGTCACTACGGGGGTTGCGATGCCTGCGGGGGTTTCGAAAATTGAAAACGGATCTGATTACCTAGAGCTTTGGCTTTGAGTGGTTTTAATCATGGAATTCATGGGGGAAACCACCCCTTGGTGTAGCGTCTAAAGAATTTTCCTGCGCTGTGGACATTTCTTTGGAAATTTGTAATATAGAAAATATTATATTACTAGTAATACTGTTTTTTGAATGGGCGTTAAAAATATTGCTAGACTTGGTAATTATTTTTTGGATATCTGGTCTATCAAAACAAAATTGCCTCAAAAGTTACAGGCACAATGTTAAACTTACCCATCTAGCTTCCCTGAAGTGTTGTATTGTGACAATGATAAGTATCGTACGCAATTTAATTTCTTTATGTGCATTTTCTGCACATTTCATGCTTGAATGCGCATGATGCACATTTTCAGCATTTTCTTAATGTCTTTAATTTCTCCAAAAATTTAAATACTTATTAAGAACTAAATCGTATAATGTTTATAATGATATTCTGTATTGTTATGTAGTAAATGATTTATTTTATAGTAACAGCACACAAAAATAAATAAGGAGATAAATTTAGGAAAATTATACACTTTTGTCTAGTAAAACAGTTTGCAAGGATACATAAATGTGCCAGATGTCCCAGACCACTAAATAAAAACTCAACTAGCACTGCCAGTGCGTCCCAAATCTTAAGGATGATTGGTTGAAATAAATTTGTAAAGTTGGCTTAAAATTATGAGTATAATCCAAACGTGCAGTAAAAAGTTGGGATTCGTATTTCAAATCAGTGACTTTCGGTATGGAAAGGTTCAAATATTCCATATACTTTAATTATAAAATATTATAAAGTATGCAATGGTTAAAATAAACTAATATTTCATTACTAAATATTTCATTGGATTGTTTAATAAAGGTTGCATTAAAGCAAATTTCCAAACAGCCCTCGGCTAAAAGAGCACCATTATCGTTAATATTTACCTCTATAACAGCTCGTACGAAAACCAATTTTGAATGAAAGGATCTAATTAATTTAATTATTAACATAGCCAGAGCTAATTGTATCATATTGGAAATTTCTGTAACATTTCATTATCTATTTATGTGCAGAAATGGCGTTATTTGTACTTTTAGATTTTGTCTTACTAGTAAAAATATATATATATATATATATATATATATGTATGTATATATATAAGGGAAAAAACAGTAAATAATTGTTGGAGTCAAGTATGTAATCCAGAAGATATAACCTACATTTAGTTTGCATGCACTCTTAAGTTGGCTAAGTGCCCGAAGTTGAAGAGGTGTAACCTGTTGAGCTTATAACACCACATCCTCGGTACTTATTTAGTCCATGTATAGTTCACTTGAACTAAATACTTCTGAGGTGTTTGTATATTTTCATTTGAGTTTTATGTCCCTGCTGTTTTAGTGAAGTTTTCACAATTTAAATGTAAAAACCTATTCAACCTAAATTTTGAGAAAACATTTTCTACAACATGATAAATTATAATTATGATGTGTCTACGAAATGGTCCTTTAGATTTAATAAAGAAAAAATTTTGAGTAAAACTCAAAATAGTTAAATTTTTCCTCATATTTATTTAGTGTACCCAAAAATTCACGAATATATCATGTAAATGTTGAGTTGGTTTACCAAGTTTGTATGTTAATTATCATCTAGGCCTAACGTACAGCTTGGGCCACTCATTTCGAGACAGGATATTGATATAGTTGACCGGAGGTTGTCTCCACTGTTGCTAGTGTACACAATATTGGACGATCCTCAGTAGCCTTACCTCTACTAAAGTATTTGATTTCCTTCAAATATTTTATATAAAAACCCACACAACATATCTTACGCCTCATTATGCCTTCATAGATTATTATATTTAAATTATACTTGGATTTAATATCTAAGTATTGAGAAATGATATTTTTCCCACCTTGAAAATATTTTACTCAAATTTTTTTACTCAACAATAAAGGCTGTGTTATGAAAAAAGAGAACGTTATGTTCCATTCGCTGACAGGTTGAGAGAGGAAAACACAAATCAAAGTGTGAATCAACAAAATCAACCATGTTTAACAAATATAATTAGTGTTTGTTGTTTTTCAGCATGTTTTCCTTCGAAATATTAACAACGTTGCAGTAAATACCAAAGTGCAATGTCGTCTAACACTATTTTGACGATATTTTTCTTTGTCATTCATTGTATTAACATTTCAAACGCTTATTTTCAAAGCGTAATTGACGAACGTTATCCTTCACGACTCTAAAACTATAAACATCTACAGAAAAGAATGTGTTAATTGTATGATTAGGGTTATAGAGTAAACCCGAAAACATAATTATATTTACCTAAAAAATATTATAAATGTATTCAAGGCTTTTAAGCATATCCATGGAACTGCATTTTTTCAAAAGTACAATGTTTTAGTTAACCAACTTTGACGTATACATTTTCAAAATTCCCCTATGCGATAAAAAAGATATCGTCCCAATCGGTATTCCGGTCATGGAGCTTCGGTAGTCCCGGTAATTTGAGATAACCTTGAGATAAATGGAGTGACTGGGTCCCGGGACAGGCCAATATCCCGGGATCAGGACCAATAACGCCAGGCTCTGCTGCTACCGGCACCTTATATTCCGATGCCCCCTCCCAACCCACTCCCCTCAACGCTACTCCCGCCCCCTTCACAACCATTACATGAAAACAACCCCCGTGACCTGGGGACTAAACTGGTCTTTTATTTGGATTGTCCAAATTAGGCCAAGTTCCATTTGTACAGTTAGTCAATGCTTATAGTGAGTGTTTAGTTGTTTTCGCTTCTTTTATTTACCGGGTGTCCATAAAGTATTTCCCTGATAAAGAAATCGAATAGTATGAAAACAAATGATGGTAGAGTGATGTTTTATTTACAGTTTTAACAAGTGATATTTTTTAACTCAATAAAATTCTATGTGTCGCCTTGGGTTGCCTGTAAATATTCGAGGCGACTTTTTCTTTTTTCCCATGTTTTGGTTAACATTTAATGAGTATCAGACTGCACTGCATTTCTTATTCTCTCTTTTAGTGACTCTAAATCAAGAACTGGTGTAGAACACACTACGTCTTTGACAAACCCCCACATAAAAAAGTCCAGCGGGGTAAAGTCTGGTGACCGAGGAGGCAATTTAGTCGGGCGATCACGCCCAATCCACCGTGACTTCAGTGATGCGCGGGCGTCAAGTTCGATTCTTGTCACACACTCTGCCCCTGTCACAAAAATATGGATACCACCTCTCGATACTTTTTACATCAGGTACAGTTGTTCTAAATGTTAGCACAAAAAGTCTTTGGACAGTACCGGTAATGGGGGACTGGGTTTCATAGAACCATAGGACACTATGGTGGCTTCTTCTGGAGGCTAACAATTTCTAGTTTTCTTTTGTACAGAATTTAAAGAAAACTGCATTGTTGTCAAACAGCTAATCAAAGGTGTTACCAACTTAATAATAATAATAATAATAAAACTAGATTAAATTCTCTTCAAAAGAAGCAATGTAAGTTGCATGTGGCTCTAATGGTTTCTGTACAGCAAAGCTATCAAATCAGGGCAAGACTTTATGAACACCAGGTATTTAGTTTTTATCTTTATTTTGGATGGATAAGCACAATTTTTACGGCAATAATCTACTACGTAATCTTAAAAAAGATCAATTACACAACGTGTTAATTAACACTTATGAAACAACCATTTAAAGTATTATTACACATGTAGTAGAATATGTTACTCTACAGATATACAGGGTGATTCAGACCACCCGTGCACTATTTATAGCAAGAGAACGGTTTGAGTTAAAATGATGAAATAAAGTTTTTTACCAAAAAATCGCATATTGGCTTTCCAATAAAAATATTTTCATCAATGCCTGTATACAGGGTGTTCCAAAACTGGAGATTACGGGTTCGAATCTCAAAATTTTCTTCAGTAAGCATGCAGATATTTTACATAACTTTAACCGTATTAGTGAAAGGAGCATTTTGGTGAAAACAGATTAAATTTATCTTTTCCGTTTCAAAATGGCGGCCATTTTTGTAAGAAAAATCAACATTTACAGAATACCCTGTAGTTATTGTATTATTTGTCATAAATTACTCCTGATTCAATATTCTTATTTGAAATGAGCTAAGCTTTGCAATGATATGTCACATGACCACATTTATTAAAAAATTAAAATTTCCTAAATTTAATAATTTTGAAAATTTTAACTTAAACAGAACTCAAAAATTCTAAATGTAAACATATGTCATATTGTATATCATCTTAAAGCTCTCGTTGAACTGAGCAACTTTGTAACTTACACTATTGTTGTATCTCTCGTGGTTTTGTAGTAATAACGTAAAAATGTCATTTTTCCGTATGATTTGCATGTTAATTGTTCAGGATTGTTGCCATAACATTAATTTAACATGCAGTTTATATAGAAAAAATACATTTTTACGTATTACTACAAAACCACAAGAGATACGGTAATAATGTAAATTACAAAGTTGCTCAGTTCAACGAGAGCTTTAAGATGATATACAATATGACATATGTTGACATTTACAATTTTTGAGTTTTGTTTAAGTAACAATTTTCAAAATTATTAAACTTTGGAAGTTTTATTTTTTTTATAACTGTGGTCTTGTGACATATCATTGCAAAGCTTAGCTCATTTCAAATAAGAATATTGAATCAGGAGTAATTTATGACAAATAATACAAGAACTACAGGGTATTCCGTAAATGTTGATTTTTCTTACAAAAATGGCCGCCATTTTGAAAGGGAAAAAGAGAAATTCGTTCTAATTTCACCAAAATGCTCCTTTCACTAATACCGTTAAAGTTATGTAAGAAAATATGCAAACTTACTGAAGAAAATTTTGAGATTCGAACCCGTGACCTCCAGTTTTGGAACACCCTGTATAAAAATATTTATAAAAATATTAATAAAAATATTTTCATACAGGCATTGATGAAAATATTTTTATTGGAAAGCCCATATGCGATTTAGGGGTAAAAAACTTTATTTCATGATTTTAACTCAAACCGTTCTCCTGCTATAAATAGTGCACGGGTGGTCTGAATCACCCTGTATGTACAAGGTAAATATATTTCCATAATATTTACATCATTCATTAACCGTTTATTTATGGAAGAATTCAAGAATTTGTATTCATAACAAGACAACTAGGTTCGTAACAACGATTCCATGTTCACTTGATATACTTAACGAAAACAACATAAAATAATACACAAAGAATGAAAACAGTTAGTAACTTAATTCAAGATTTATCATATGTAAGTGTGATTAATTTTGTAATTTTTTGTATTAAATTGAATCAATAAAAAAAAAACAATACTAGGAGCATAAGACTTATCTTATAATCCAGTTATTACCCTAATGTTAGTGAACATATTTTTACATATAAAATATCAAACAGAAATTTAATTATTTTTATTGGTGAACATGATAGATGGTTTAATTTTATTAGAATTATTACTCTTTTTCAACTTATTTTCAAGCAAATTAGATATTTAACATGATAACCAAAAACGAAATCCTAAGTAAGTCAGACGAGACGGTAGTTTTAAATCCCTCAGCGCAATCACGGGCCAAGACGTTCGGCTGGCAGGATGCTTAGGGCTTAGTTCACCGAAGCTTTGGGACTCTAATTCCTCCTCACCTACCATGTTAATCAATCTTGAAGACTGGCGGAGCTCCTAATACACGTAAGCGGCTTACGTATTCCATTATAACGTATAAACACCCATTTCCAGCCTCCTGCACTCATCATTACAAGGTGGTTCTAGGAATTCTTGCGATTCGATATTACGTCCTAAGAAAATTTAGCAAATGGATTTTCAAATTCTGATCCATCATTATCATACTCGTATATTAAAAGTTATAAACAAGAAAGGGAAAACGTTGTGTTATGTTTTATCATGTGTTTCTTCTCCACTCCCTCCTCTTTTTTATCTTTGCCCTAGTTTCATCATACTTATAATAACTTGTTAATCATGTCCATCATCAATAACGCATCCATGGATATAAATATTTTGTACAGTTTTTTGAAAGTTTTGTCTATTTATTTCCAAAAATATATTGATTTATAAAAAAATTTAACTAGATGCTCTAAATTTGTTGTAATGAGTTTTAAACTGTCAGTCTTAATATAAAATGTAGTACGAAAAAAATTATTCGTCCTATATCATAAATTATAATAATTTCATCCAAATTTATGTAAGACACGAACTATGTTCCTTTCGAACTTCCATTCTTTTGCTGGGAAATATGAGATGTTTGCTTAAACATCATAGAGTTAAGAGAAGTTATAGTTACAATCATTAGAAACCCCATTTTTATCATGCCAATATATCCAATGCACAAGTCACAAAGTGCTCGGCCCCAGACAACATAGACAAACTCCCCACGGATTGGCAATTTCAGATGTACTCCCCCAAAATATTGGACAAAAATTATTCAATAAACTTTCGGAACAAATGAAATTGCATGGTGACCCTATATTAATACAGTACACTCTCGTTCATCGGAACTAATGTGGCGGACGGCCGGTTCGGATGTCAAAAAATTCCGATGAAGCGGAGTCCGTCGTGAGTCATCATTTCCGCCCATACGTTGCCCTATCGTGATTGTACTCACTCTTGTTTTTAAGATAACACAAGAGATTTTATGAAAATAGGGCACTCAAACTTTGAACATGGTAACAATGAACCTTAGGAATAAAGCAACGCAGGAAATAAAGATCCAAAATCTTTATTCTCATATTCCATATTCATATTCAGCAGTCAAGTGACTTCCACGTAACACAGGTGCAGTCGTGACGCGAGACAGACAGAAAGACAGTTTGGGAAGCGGTCGACGCGGATGTTCACTTCCGGCCCCCTTTCTCTTTCTATTTTTGTGCGAATACTCCACGGCCTCGTAAATCACATCGATGGGTACAGATTATGGAAAACGCCTGATGACTTTTGATGCAAAATGTGATACTTCACTGTTGTGCGGATAGAAGGAATGGAAATTGAAGGCGCTAAAACGGAAAAATTATTTATTTCGTAAGAAAACAAAAATTAATAATATCCGGATTTTCACTTCCGATGAAGCGGAGTTCCGATGTCGCCGAGTCCGATGAATGAGAGTGTACTGTATTATAAATTAAAATAATTTCTTTTTCCTCCACCTACTATCTAAAGCTGTATTTTACTCCTTGGAATAGAGTAGTAAAGTACTAATTTCTATCCCATGTGACTTGAATACTTAATTTTTCTACCTAGGGAAAACTCAAGTTTTTTTTCGTACCACGGGTCTAAAGTTAGTTACATAAGAATGACATTAAAAGAGATTAAAAAGAACATGAGCCACAGACAGCTGTTGCTTGTAATTGTTTCGTTACTCATTGTTGACTAATAGCAGCTGTAGCTGCTGCTCACCTGCTGACCCCTCAGTCAGCAGTGGGTGAGCAGCATCTCTAGTACTAGAGATGGCCGTGGCAGTGTACGTGATTGTTTACATTTCGCTTGGGTAGGCTATTAACCTAATAAGTCCATAACATAAGTTTAAAACTTTTGACTAGGCTTAAATTATATTTTGTTTTTTTCGTGTTCTTTAAAAATGATATATCCTACCTTGTGTGTTTTTATGTTGATGTGACTAATCCAGCTTGACGGAGCAAGTGATCATATAAAGGTAAAGTTAAATTATATACGTTAGGCCTATTAGGCCTAAATGTTATTCGTGTAGGTGGAGGAAAAATGTTGTATGCATCAAGGGACTAAAGTTTTTTCTCCCTCAGGAAAATTGTCGCCCTCGGCTTCGCCTTCGGGCAACAACACTTTCCCTTCTGGGAGAAAAAATTGTACTTTAGTCCCTAGAAGCACAAATAACTATTTGAGAGAGCTTATTACTCGGTGGATGGGTTTTTGAAATGTAGGAGTTTTTTGTGACACACACTATCTGTTTTGTTTAATGTTAATTTATTATTTTAAAGGTAATCCGGTAGAATTTATGTTTAATATTTGACGTTTGCTATACAATTGTATTGATTGACATACGCAATAAAAGGATTTAGAGTTTGAATTTGACTAAATGCTAAGTGATGTTATGCTGAACTGGTATACCCGTATAGAAGGAGAGAGGTGCGGTGCCGTGTGTGCGAGTGCGCGGATGCGGGTGCGCGTTGGTGCGCGCGCGTGTGAACCTCGCTATCGGACACAGTGGCGCGGATCAGCCGACTGATGCCGCGATTACTGCAGTAAATTATTACGCGATACGTGCCCGGAAAACAAAAGCCAGTTTCTTCCAGGAACGTCATGATTCGCCTTTTATCTCGGACGAATCCTTGGAAACATTGCCACTATGGAGTAATATTCCCTTTGTTATTCGTTATCGGGATTTCTTAGAAGACAAACGCCACTTTTGGTAAGCTCTCTAAGTAGCTGTATTGATTCCTCTAATTGAAATCCGAAGCCCACCATTTGTTTTTGTTTTTAGTTTGAAACTGTCCATATCGAAGAAGTCTATTATGCAATATTATTGTTCATATCAAACAATATATTACTTAGTATTTGTGTGCTATTTTGCACAGAATACCATTTAAAAATCTACAGCTACCTGCTAATTTAAAATCCGGTTCATGAAAATAAATTGTGTTAAAAGTCAATCACTAATCTTTTTCACAATTTGTATCCAAATAATTTTATTCCTACCTAATTCCACTTGAGAAACATTACCAATGATTTACTGTACGTTAACATAAAATCTTCACGATTTTATTAATTTATTTGTTTCAATATTATATTGATAAATATGTGTGTATTTCAACTGGTTAAACTACACATTTTATAACTTATTTATTCAAACAATCCATTACATATATATTAAAAATATCTTAAATGTAAAGAAAATGGGTTTAGGCAATTGTTTGTTCTAAATGAATAAACTATGTTCATACCTATTAAACAAAGTTCCTAAGTTTTTTATTCCCTTTTCCTTTTGAAATTAAGTAAAAGTTATTGTAAATAATGCTGGAAGAGAAGTGGCTATGGCAAAGACTTTGGATAACGTTTCGGAAAGATCGGAAAGATATCAGAATGGAGTGGGATTACCCCGATTTGGGGCCTGGACACGTACACTGTACGACTTACTATTGCCCTCACCACATTATCGCCCGACAAATACATTCTCCGCGTTCCAAACTTAAAACAGCTCGTATTGGTTTGGTTTATTATAACATTAAGTGGTTATGATATGGAATGATTTGAAATTGAACTTAGAAGAGAGCTTTTTAGGCTGTAAGTACGTTTTTATGCATATATTGTTCGATAAAGTATTTTTAACTTATAATATATCTCATTTATATTTAATAAGACGAGTCCCATAATTATCTATTTCATTAAAAGTATTGCTTGATTTATCATATTTATTTATTTCATATGAAACATATTTTTAATACGCTTATTGAATTACCAAGTATTACCACCTTGACCACCTAAACGTAAATGCAATAAAATGACACACTAATATTTGAAGTAAAATTTTCCAATTTTTAGCTTTTGTTAGTTTAGCCAAATGTATGTATTGGTAAGGAAATAAATAAAAAATTAAATATCTAATAAATTAAATAAATAGCCATAATTGCAACAAAAATTATTCTTTGAAGGCAACTTTGAGGTTTTTAATGCCTTATTAATAATAAACTTGAACATCATCTTGAGGGAAAACTGAGACGCCTAAGAAACTCTGCCCAGAAAGCCATCGAGTCTAAATTTGCCATCAAACGACCAGCTTCTCACATCTCATCTAAATTATAAGTCTTTGAAATGTAGATGTTCCTAAGATGTATGGGAAGGGTAGATGGCTGGAGTGAAAGGGAGTTCTCTTTTTCGCATCAATGTTTGATCTAGGATCCTGTAAAATATTGACATCGAATGAGTAGGGCCAAAGTCAATTTATTTGTTTGTAGGATTACAATCTCATTAAAATATGTCCTTGTTTATGTACTGCAATTAGCAATATATAGAAATACATAGGGTTTATTGGAAAATACAGTCATTTAAAGTATAAACTAGATTACAATGCTACCAAAAAATGTACATCTTGCAATATTCTCGTCCAATATCACCTATTGTATAAAAATTAGTATATCCTCATTGTGTGTTGATTTCAAATAATATTAAAAAATGCTCGTACATATAAAAAATATAATCTATTCCTAAATAATTTATAAATGCATATGTACTATGTCTAACAGACATTACTACTGCGAAATATTACTAAAGAGTACTAGTGGTTTCTACTAGAACTGTCTTTGGACCAAATCAATAAAACCTCGAATCAGTCTCGGATTGGGCCTGATGATGACCAGTGTGACTGGTCGAAATAGATCGCCATTATAAGTTCTTATATATATATATATATATATATATATATATATATATATATATTTACCGTCTTGTAAACAATTACAGTATAAGTGTAAATACATCGAGTAGTGTTGGAAGACGTTTTATTATTTCAACCTAAACTTTCTTTAGTTATAAGGCAGTAATTAGGTTATAGTGATAAGGTAGGCAGCGCCCGTAGCTCAGTGGTAGAACTCTGGGTTATACCCAGCAGACTCGGATTCAAATCCCGGCTCGGGGACAAAAAGTTTCTCTCTTGGTTTGGAAGTCATGTTGCAGTAAGCCATTCACCTGCATAGAAAACAAAAAAAGTGCAGGCCTCTCAGGCGAGAACTAACTATCAGTTAATTACTGATCTCCCACCACTAAACACTATGGATTATTATTATTTCTACTAGAAATCACTTGTAAATTTAAGATATATTTGCG
This sequence comes from Neoaliturus tenellus, assembly GCA_030545055.2. Classification (NCBI taxonomy): domain Eukaryota; kingdom Metazoa; phylum Arthropoda; class Insecta; order Hemiptera; family Cicadellidae; genus Neoaliturus; species Neoaliturus tenellus. The sequence goes on along the minus strand of CM061536.1, from coordinate 38,057,156 downwards.
AGGATTAAGAACTGTAGCATATACCCTTATTTTGTTAACTTCAAAATAAATTGAGCATAGTTCCATCCCAAATTTTTATTCGTGTTTTGTATACTAATAATATCATAAGGAACAAAATTTGATGGGTTTAGATCGCTTTGCCTATTAGAGTTGGTGTGGACCGAGTTGAAATCTCCTTAACAAATTCCCTCTGGCGTAGAAATGAAAAAAATTCTTACAAGTTGATTTAAGAACTTAAAATCACAAACTTTATCGAGCTTTTAAGAACTACGTTAAAATAACCTATCAGAACTTATAAAAGAGGTGTATTTTTCTCATATTTGAGCTGGGAAACCAATTAAATCAAGGATCCGATGTTCATGCGCTTGACGGGACGCAGGAGATCTGTTTGTTTTCATTTGGAGCGATCAGGTTTTATCTGTCGCCTGACTGGTCTAACAAAACCCAATGCTCTTTCACAAGTTAAACCAGTAGGATTCTTTATATATCAAATAAATATTATTTATTTGTTTTTAACTTAAAAAAAAAAAAAAAAAAAAAAAAAAAAAAAAAAAAAAAAAAAAAACAGTCTTTAACTAAAACAAATTTAACCCATGTCATTGGCGTAATTTTTAACCAATATACAAAGAAAAAAAATATGATGCGTTGATTATTTCTCCGTAGTATAAAGTAATTATTTTATCATTTACTATCTGGAAAAAAGATAACGTCTTCCATACAATCCCTCCTATACTTTAAATCTCATACTAAGTAAATTATAAAAATAATATTTGCCATCCCGTTTGTAAAGTGCAACATTTAGAGTGTGAAGTGAGAAATAGTGTTAAAGTAGTATTGCATCATTTGAAAGTAATAGTCCAATGTTTAATGAACGGGCGTGTCTTGTTTCAGGTAAAATCCTTGACGAATGAAACAACTATGAGGGCCAGGTAACCTATTTTAAGTATGTATAAAATTTTATAATAAACTAATAAAAATCAGTATCGAAATTTTTAAATGCAGCATACAGTAGTATGTTTCCGACGTAAAAATAATATTACTGTTAAAAATTAATAGGATTATTATTAAAACACCATCAGTTTGACTGACTGTATTTATTTAACCAATAGCGTTTTATTTTGTTAATTTTTTATATGGCAGTCATTGTTAAATAGTAAATAAAGAAATCTTTTCTCTTTATAAAAAAAACAAACATATTAAAGGTATAAAAGTATCAAAATTGTTCTCAAAACTCCAGTAGCTACACAATAAGTTTGTAGAATGTTTTCTAAAGCATTACGTAAGTACGCTTTCCTTATATAGTAAATTGATAGTTTTGTAAAAGAAACCTCATATACACAGGTAACATGTTGGGTGAAAGGAGATTGACAGGTGTCTTAACCAACTCTAATGCCTTCATGATTCTCCCATCGTCTGAGCCGGCAAGCTCCAAGCTCTTGCCAAGAAGCAGTTTCCAGCCAAGTTGGTGCAGCTTTGAGACCCACCACCGTCTTCTGCATTAATCAATCCTACGAACGGCTGACATCTAATACCCCTAAGCCGCTTACACATTCCAATGCGGTGTTTATACAACGTTCAAAAGAACCTTTTTCCTCATTACTGTGTTGTGTTTGGTTTGATCTTTGTTTTTTGGTGCTTCCTTTTTTTTTGCTTCGGTAGTAACATTTTATTATTTTGTTAAAATGGCTGTCAAAATAAAATTTTGTAAATTTTTGTAAATATCGTTATTGATATCATTATTGATGTAAATATCGTTTTGTAAATATCGTTAGTGATTAATATTCAGATGAGATTTATACCTTTATCGATGTAAGAAATTCCTAAAAGTATTAGTATTTATTTGAAATTAAATTTAAATCAGAAAGTTTAAACATTAATAGGCCTAATGACAACCAGAAAAATCTATATCTATACACTTCTACTATTACTCTCTTAAGGTTTTTTTTTATCATGATGCTTGAGTCAAGTTTTATGTCTATTGTTCACTCCTGTTCATGATCCTGGAAAATCAATCGGTTTGTCTTTGTCAGTTACAAAGCTACTCAAATCATCACATTAACCCTTTAATCGTATTTAATTAAAAACTCATCATATTTTATCGCTGAGTTAAATAATAGATTTAACTATCTCAAAATGATATACTGTATTTAAAAAAAATATATATTGTCATAGCAGTTTCAAATCATGTATACCGGGTGAGTTTCTTAAAGAGATCCAATTGCTAACTATTTTTATTTTAAAGTGACAGTATACTTCTTATTGGGGACCCCTTTACTTTTTTATTTTGCTTTTAGGTTATACAAAATTCCCGCCATTTTTCCAGTATGGCGGCCAACTTTAAATTTTTTCTAGAATACCCTACATTTTAAGGTGTTTTTTTAAATTTTACTGTAATTTTTAGACTATTTCTCTTTTTTCTATAAAGTTTTATTGCATTTTAAGCGTATTTTCTTATAGGTAATATGCTATTAAGATAGCAGTTATGGAAAGACCTATGTCCGGGACCATGTTACTTCTTAATTTTAAGGTCCCCAGAAGCCAAAAACACCATTTGTTCATTTTCATATATATGTGTGTCCGTAGTACCGATAACTTTTGAAGGGGACCTTAAATTTTGATGAAATTTGGTATAAAGATGTAAGACAAGGTCTATTTTCATTAGTTCGCTAACCAGCATTGTCGGATTGTGGGAACGGGGTTTTATGGGGTTTCAAGGGGGTCAAAAATGTGAACCTCAATTTTCAAAATTAACCAATTTTAACTAAAACCATTAAAAAGATATTAAAACGATCAAACAATTTAGTATTTTGAATTTTTAACTTAACTTGGCGGATTAAGGAGAAAAACTAAAAATATGTTTCCCATGTTAATCTTATGAGAAATCAACAAAACCCTGCCTTTCGCTTATTTATTGTCAAAACTTGATAAAATTTGGTATGTAAATTCACTAGGTTTAAGTGATATTAGCTTAAAACACCCATATGGTGACAATCTACATACTCATCACCTTGGGGTTTATGGGGAAAATTTTAAAATGCCAAATATTGATACAACTTGATATTTACCTTACCAAACAATAACATTTAATAACAACTAACATTTTCTAACGACATCCCATTGCAGCAAACCTACATACTCATTCCTATGTTGTTTATTGGGAAAATACAAAATCTCAATTTCCTTTGGAAATTCACTGAGTACTCAGATCTGCTGAGATGGGGATATATTATTCGTATGATAATAAATTTTTTTTTCGTATAAAAAGAGTCACAGGAAAAAATTTCTCAAATATATACTGAGATAAATTACTTTTTTCTACTTATTATTTAAGAATAAATATATAATAAGCACTCTCTGAATTTATAGTAAATTCTAGTTTTAAATTACTTGTAAGTTAAGTGTTTGGCTGTGTAGGTTTGAACTAAGAATCTTTTGTGTAGGTATCTAACTTAGAATCTAGACACGGTGTAGTTTTTACCTACTTAAAGCGTGGCATCATGCCAGAGCGTAGAGGTTTAACCTGTTGACTGTATCCTTGAATCTCCTGAGGGATTATTCTGATTAATAGCTTTTAAGGATTGGCCCTTAAACAGGATTACACTTTAGAATAGGACTATCTACACACGGATATATTCAATGAAGAACCGATTGTCTATATTTGCCCAAAATCTTTCTTGAAGTTTTCTCACGTTTTAATTGAAGGTAATGTTTTGTATCTTAATTGATGTTATCACAAATATAATATAAAACAAAGTGTTGTACATTTTTAAAGAGACATGTAATCGTATCAGAAAATATTTGAATATTTTTTGTGTCACATATAATTTTAATTCTATTTTCGATAAAACCAATATCCTCAGAGTTGTTTTCTGTGATAAATTTTACATTCACATTTTTAAATACTCCTATTGTTAAATAAAATAATTATATTTATTTGGTTTAGTATAGTGAAATATTATTGGGGTTTTCTGTTGATAAATTGAGTTTGCGATATTCCTCAGATGTTAACTTAGGCAATATCATGCCTCGGCGAGCTTCATAAGGAACTTCGATCTTACAGTATGTAAAAACCAACCAATCATAAAAAGTTGGATAGGTTGTCTGGATAGCTCAGTTATAAAGATTAAAATTGTTTCTGACTTTTTTTAGTACGATCATTTAGATGCACATAATACAAAATTTTTTTGTTTAGCATTGACAAAAAATAATTGTAATACAAAATTTATTACTTTTTCTGTAAAAAAGCAAAATATATTTTCTTAGTCTTTTATTCATAAAACTAACTTAAAAGGTGGTATTTAGATCACAGAAGATTTATTAATTGTAATATTTCGTTTTAGTAAACTTTTGTACAAAAAAAAAAAAAAAAAAAAAAAAAAAAAAAAAAAAAAAAACTCAACCCATGCATTTCTTTAATACAAATATCCTACTTAGTATTTGTATACTATTTTCTGTCAATGTTTGAAAAATTTATTTTTGAAGATTTTTTTTATATTAGATTTAAATGACCAAGTATCAATAATGTTTGGTATATCGCCTTAACAATGTATAATAAAAAGTATTTTTCCCAATCAATAATGTACTAAAGGAATCATAAAATATTTACAATTATATCAATTAAAACTTATTTGAAATATTGCAAAATAATAAACGAAATACAATAGAATTAAATTTAACATTTTATTCTGTAACGCGAACGTTGTTTTAAAGGGATAACGCATAAACCACTGAAGTTGAATTAGATCATTTACTTGGGCAAGAATATATGAAAAATTAATTGTTGCAGAATCCAATGTCCCCGATAATTAATCGATGTTGCCGCCAACAAGCGACATCGCTACTGATTAATGACTCACTTCTTTAAACCTGTTTGACTTGAATTAATTACCGACTCTAATGAGAAACGTATTCAGGAAGCTAATATTCTGTTACTGCTGAAATCAGCAGTACCGTCAAGTAGATGGGAGTTGGTACATTTGCAATTATTTCAAACATTTTTTTTTTAGTTTACTACTTAAAACATACTTTTTTAACTGATAAGACAAAACGTTTAGATTTTTTAGGTTACAATGTGTTCACAATCATCAACTTTAAGAACTTATTTTTAGTGTATGTTTAGGTACATATATAACATGCATATTTAAAATAAGAATTTTTAACGTATACTATAAAATAAATACGGTTGATATGTGCTTATATACTAAACTCAAACACCACTTACGATTTTCTTAAATTTTGCAAAAAAAAAAACATCCTAAAAATATAAATATATTCAGGTCTTTATGCTAGCAAAAATTCAATTTGTTTATAATCTCAATCGGTAAATAATAAAACATATACTTTGGCCTTATTTACAGAAGTATTTTTTTCTGTAATAATTGTTGTAAACAGTTGACGCAGATGTTAGAGAGCAAATTTTATATAATTTTCTGGGGCTTCAATTTGTTACTGTACAAATGTAAGTATTGGCTTACTGCAGGAGTAAAATACAGTTTTAACTTGTGGTGCAAAAAATTAAACTGCGCTGCAGGAAACTGATATTGCTAAATTGAAAAATGTTGAAAGGCGAAGAGCGAAGCAAACGAGCTTGTCATTGGAGCGAGTGAGCGGAGCGAATGAGGTATTGTTGAAAGCAAAACATACAAGACCTCTCTTTGGTCCAAATGATTACCGGAGTCTTCGGTTGAAATATATTCCAATTTTCCATTTTTTTCGTATATTTACCGTCTGTATTATATGCAGTGTAAGTGTAAATTTATCTTTGAGTGCATAGACTTTTGTGTTTCATTTATGATTACCTAAAACACGTTTCATGCAAGAACAAAAGTGCTTTATTTTTAAGTTAAAAAATGTTATAATCTACCCTTACAGGTATCAAAATGCTATTATTAATACTACTATACAAACACTTTACAGGATATTTATGCCTATCGAAAGTTTTTACACATAGTTTGATTCAAAATCAAAATTAATAAGTTATTATTACACATTAACATAGTTTGAACTAAATACTACCTAAATAACAAACAATACAGAAATCTAAACAATGTAAGTAGACCAAGCAAATCCAACCGATCCCTGGTTACCGATAACCATAAACAGGTTGATAATCACTGGAACCAATTAAATCACACGAATTCCCTTAAACCCATGGATAAAGTAAATATCGAGGGAATCTGAGATGAGCCAATAAGCGGCCCGATCATCCGGTTCATTGAGCTTTTCGATGTTTGTTTTCATTTAGAACGATCGGCTCCGGGGCCCCCAATAAAGTGGAAGCTCCGTCAACTGGAACTTGACTCCAAATTAACCATCAAATTGCCATCTTCCCCGCGTCCCGCTGAATCAATAGCACTTTGTAATGCAGATGTGGATGAGCCTTTGTCTTCGAAACGCTCTAGTTACCTTTTAAACTTCCCTGGAAAGTAAATACGGTTTTGGCTTTGAATACGCTGCAATAATAGGGTGTAGTGTGTTTCCAGGGGAACTGCGGTGTTAAAAATACTGTTTATGTTTATCTTAGAACTTTTTTAGGTTTGTTTGTAGGAGGGTGTGTTTATATTATGAATACAATTTTTTATGAATATAAGTTTATTGAATTATTATATAGTATACGATTGAATAACAATTATTTAAGATGCATTTATTGATTACATGGTTTAATTGATTTCAAATTGTAGAATTGCAAAGTTTTTTTTTCTTATCATACCTTAAATATAAACTTAATAATTTATAATGAGTGTTTATTATGCTTGTTTGGCAAATGCATTTAATCTGAAATGGAAGTAAACAATGTGATATGGTTTTATAAACATAAAAAGGAAACACTGGTGTTGTTTTTGGAGCAGGGTGGCCGAAAGATTTTCAATTTCCGGAGAGCCCAAAGTCTGAGGCGCAGTCGGCGCCACAGTCGGAAATAGTTTTTCAAGTCACTCGTATATTGGAAAAAGAAAAAGGTTTTTATTTTTACCACACGTATTATTCTAGAAAAACCTTATCTACAAACATGGGGTTTTTAAACGACATTAAAGTCCATTTCAAAGTACCTGTTTCTAAACAACATTAAAAATATGAAAATGTATATCAATTTTGTAATTTTTCATTATAATCGGAACGTTCTTTATTTTAACTTGCCTTAAGGTCTTAAATATGTTTTTTGTCAGATTATAACCTTTAACATGGTAAACTAAAAATACCAAATGGAATTACGGAAATAAACTAAGACGATTTTTTTATTAATATGAGTTTAAATTTTTTTTACCTTAGTAAATAGATAAATGTAATCTATTCCAAATTCGCTAAACATGAGACACGGCAATACAAGTTATCATTATCATGGTATTAACTTCTGATTGATTCCTGATTTGGTTTCTTATAGTTTAGAAGTTTTTCTTTATGTCTTTGTAAGGGGTATAATAAAAGAAATAGACCTTGAATATTCTTATGGAAGTAGTGGGGAATGGCTACAGTTGGGCCAGTTCAAGGTCATTGGTTGGAAGAGGCAGGTGTGGGGTTGGAAGTGTGGGTGAGAGTGATGGATGGGTTTGGGAAGTGGGTCAAGGTCATTTGGAGGGGGTTTTAAAAAAGTGGGAGCCTCAGGGGCTCGGTGGGGTTTGGGAGGGGGCGGCGCAGGGCCGCGGGAGGTTTTAGTTTATTTTTAAAATTAAATTAAAATAATAGTTGCATGATAGGAGAGCTCCTAGGTGTTTACAGTGCGAGTTGATACAGTAGAATGAGACATGTGCCCAGGAAGAACGATCATATAAACCCGGTAATATAGTGAATAAGAATAATTGGATAGCATCGTCAATAGGGTAACAAGATTGAAATTTTGATTACTGCAGCATGTCAGTTAAGACAGCGTGCAAAACAGTATCAGTAGAGTATGCAGTGTTGCACAGGCTAGGTTTTGCAAAGTACAACGGGTGAAAACTGTAGTATTTCTTAAGCTTAGCCAATGTAGTACGCGGTTTACAAACTTTGGAGTTAGATTGTTTCTGTAAAATATGTTTTTGTGCGTAAAAGCTTTAGTTGTAAAGAGTGCGAAGCCATGATAATATACGAAGGGGAGATGTGTACTCTCCGACAATTGGCGAGTATATGACCGGCGCCCGCGAGTGTGTCTGAATATATAGAGACTAATTAGCAATAATAAGTGCAAACATATGTTAGAGTAAAAAAGCGTAAGTAAAAAAGTGTTAGACTAGGTGTTAGAGACTTGCGGATAGTTGTTTACTGTTGCCCTATCGCCACTATAATGACGCGCGCGCGGTACCGATGCCCGTTTTATGGGGGTTGTGTGCCCCCCCCCCCCTCCCTTCCCAACCCCTCCCCCTGAGAGGATGACATAAAAGAACAGAAACTTCGGAGAGCTCAGTTATTTGTCGGGCGGCGCCGCGAAAGGTTGTAGCAGGGGGAAACATATAGGCGAAGAAAAGTATTGGTAGCCGCAGAAGTTAATTAATTATTCAGGTGCAGGATTGCAAGTAATGTTCCGTGCACGAATAAGTAGGAATACAATTATCAATTGTACAGGTAAATCTTGTACTGTAGCAATAACTATAAAATTAGACGGTTGTAAAGGTGTATGACCTGCTAATGTGCAAGAAATATCCCGTGCACGACTAAGTGGGATCACAATTGCCAATTGGACAAGTAAATCTTGTTTGTAGCAACAAGTATAATAGTAGACTGTTGTAAGGGTGTATCACCTGCAGGTGTGCAGGAAATGTCCCGTGCATAAATATAGAGACTAATTAGCATATTAAGTGCAAACACATTTTAGAGTAACAAGCGTTAGTTGTAAAAGCGCCAGAGACTTACGGATAGTTCCTCACCCGACCGATTCCGCCACCGAAATGGCGCGCGCGCGGCAGCAACCCCCCTTCTTTATGCGATCGATGAGTCACGTGCGACGCCCCTCCAACCCCCTCCCCGAGAAAACCGCAATAAAAGAGCGAGGTTCGGAGAGCTCGGTTATTTGTCAGTCGGCTGCGGCTACGGTCACAAGAGTCAGAGGAAGAGACGGATAGTTTAAAAAAGTACTGGTGATCGCGGAAGTTAATTAATTATTCAGTTGTAGGATTGCAAGTATTGCTTTGTGGATAATCAAGTGGGGGGACCAAAACTGTGATTGAACAGGTAACCATTGTAGTATAGCAATAATTTTAATTATTAAACGGTTGTTAAAGTGTATAAGCTGCAGGTGTGCAAGAAATGTCTCTCGTACTGTAGCAATAATTATAATAGTAGACGGTCAGTAAGTGTATTACCTGCAGGTGTGGAAGAAATGTCTTGTGTAATGTAGCAATAAGTATATGATTGTAAGGTGTATTACCTGCAGACGTGCAGGAAACATAGCGTGCACTATTGCACAGGTAAATCCCGTAGTGTAGCACTAATTATATTAGTATGACCGAGAAGTAGCGGTTAGAGTTTAAATGTTGTTAAAGTAAGAGAGTAATTTGCATACTAAGGAGGAAACAGGTGTGTAAGAATGGAACCTGCAATTAATCAGTGTGAGTTTCCTGCACACGATGTTAATTAGCATATTTTAATTAAAAAAAAAAAAAAAATGGAAACTCGACACGAAAATAAAATTAAGATATATAAAATAACTGATGTAGTGTTAAGAAATAGTGTAAAAATAATAAAAATGTTAAAATAAATAGTGTGTTAAAGTACTATGTGGTATGAACTCACGGATTGGTTGTTTACCGTTGGGGTGTCAGCTCCCTATATGGGAGGCGCGCGAGCTTCCCATCGTTTATATACATGCGGAGGGTTACTCATGCATGACCCCCCCCCCCCCCCGACCGGACCGGAAACCGGAAGCCCCCCCCCCCCCCCCGACGTCACAACGTCTTGGGTGTAGCGTGTAAGAAGTACCGACCAGGCCAAGGATTATGAGCATAAGTAATGCATTTCCAAACAATAGTCTATTGTATGTTAAAAACAAGTTGCGTGTTTTGGCGGCCTATTTCTGTTGGAAGTATAATTAAGCGGCGGAAGAGGGTGGATAACAATCGACGATAATTATGCTGCCACGCGATGGGGAAAGCTGCGGATGTACTTGTCAGCGGATGTAATTTGATGCTATCTAATGCAAATTGAGAGGTACAAGGCTCCACCTGCGTTTTAGGCGACCCACATGTAACAAAGCACATCCGTTTGGAATTTTCCACTGACATTTCTGGAAAGTTCCGCGCCCCTGAAACCCCTCCCGGCCCCCCACCACTCTGGGAGCCGAGAACTACCCCGACGACTATTGCCGCCACAGTCGGGCTCGGAATTTCGGACGCGACGCTCCGACCCGACTCAGAGGGCAACTCAAATGTATAAGCGGCCGATATATATTTGAGTTACTCTTGTTGTTAGGCTATTACTATTTAATATTTGTTGCGTGTGTGTGTGTGTGTGTGTGTGTGTGTCTATGGTTTTATGCAAAATGTTGTTTGGTTTCAGTCTTAAGATGTGTTAGTTTTTTAAGGTTTAACTTGCGCATTGCGATGTTAGCATTAAGGTGTGTTATGGTATTATTTATGTTTAAGAAATGTGTTTTTAATCTTAAGTATTGGTTTATGGTATTTGTGTGTGTGTGTGTGTGTGTGTGTGTGTGTGTGTGTCTATGTCTGTTTGTTTATCTGTGTACTAATAATTTTTTACATTCCACAGCTAGCTGTTAGGTTGGGTAGATTAAATTAAATATAAATGTAAATTTAAGAAGTTCGATTGAACTTCATTAAATATGGGTGGGACATGCGCGTTGTGCCGTAGGTAGCGCATATTTTTATTGTTTTTGATTTTTTTTTTTAGTTTTGGTCAGGCAAAAATATGATTGGGTGGGTTTAGATTAAGGGTGGGAGGTTAGAGTTGCGTCTTGCATTAGCTGTTCCAGAGTCCCCATTGTAAAATTGGAATGGTCAAGTCCAGTGCCCAGGCCCGAGGCTGGCCGCCCGTATCACAGACTAACCAAACTGGATCGCCACGTGCGTGCGGGCCAAAAATTGGGATCCCTCGCAAGTCGTAACTTTTTGGGTTGGGATTGGGAGTGTTTGAGGAACACAGGGTGGTGGAGACGGTTACAGCCGCCTCCATCATCTTGGATCATTATTATTTTTTGGTGACCTTGACCTAAATCCACTCATGCATAACCCCCCCCCCCCCCCCCCCCGACGTCACAACGTCTTAGGTGTACCGTCTTAAGTATAATGTCTTAAGTAAAATGTCTTGAGTGTAACGTCTTAAGTGTAACGTCTTAAGTGTAACGTCTTAAGTGTAACGTCTTGACCTTGACCTTGAACTTGACGAGCCCCCCCCCCCCCCCCCCCGACGTCTCAAACGTCTTAGGTGTACCGTCTAAGTATAATGTCTTAAGTAAAATGTCTTAAGTGTATCGTCTTGACCTTGACCTTGAACCCGGCGAGCCCCCCCCCCCCCCCCCCCCAACTAACAAATTTACTTATAACTTGAGAACGGTTGCCAGAATAGGGCAAGTGATACATCATTGGAAAGCTCTAATTAGGAGTAATATTGTGGTAAAGACAGAATTAAACTATTTTCTTTTAATAAAAATTTATTATTAAAAGAAACCCCCCCCCCCCACTCATTGACTTGCCTATATAAGAGTGTCGTGGTTTTGCGTTGGACATTCATTGACAATAATAGCTAGAGTGAACATGTCTCCCCGAGATGCTCCAATATTTTATAACAAATGTACAAAAGTTGAAGAAGTATTGGAGGTGGATGAAGAAATCAATGAAGAAAACGATGTAGAAAACGATGAAGAAAACGATGAAGAAAACGATGAAGAAATTGAAGAGCCTTTGTTAAGCGAAAATGTTGTAACAAGAATATTTGTGGATCCGAATTCTCCAATGGATATTATAGGAAGGTTTGTAATTGAAGTTATGACATGGATAGAAAATGAAAGATTAGTAAACATAGCATCTCCAATTTTAGTTGATGATAGACCCACCTTTGGTGTATATTGGCGTAACAGTGATCTGTTATGGCTATGGGCAGAGGCATATGTGGAGTATTTGCAATTGGAAGAAAATATAGGCTTTAATCATTACTTTTCAGCTTTAGTCTTAACCTACTATTTTTAACATCTTACTAAAAATCTTACCGTCCCCCACTACAACTGGGAGGCTATAAAAAGGGAGCAGTAGAGAAGCATTTCATTTCGCTGCTAAATTTCAAAGAGTAAAACATCAACAAGATGTATCAATGTGAAATTTGTTTAGAAACTTTTCATGATAATATTCTACTAGAAATACACAAAGAGTTATTCCATAATAATAATAAAGATGTAACAGAAACCGAATATGAAGATTTAAAACTATATGGAGAAGAACAACAAGAAGAACAACAAGAAGAACAACAAGAAGAACAGCAAGAAGAACAACAAGAAGAACAACAAGAACATGAAGAACCATTAGCAGGACCATCTAATGAAATACCGAGTTTAAGAGTATATGCTTTAGAAGGTAGAGTAGTAATGCATCACAAAATTCAAAATGAAAAATTGGAATTGGAGCAGTTTTTTAAAGAAGTAAGAAGAATTGTAAGTAAAACACTCGCAGAAGAATTAAAAAGGCTAAATTTTATTAAATTTGGCATATTGTTTAAATGCTATGTTTACTAATGTAGAAGGAGAAATGTCACCAAGAGGATTCATGACAAAAAACCAGACCATAATGGCAAGTTCAGATATTAATTCAATAGTTGAAGATTGTTTGGAAGAAATTTTAACAAAAATTCAAGAACATGAAGGAAGAGGATCTGTTGGAGTTTGGTTAGTATTGAGGGTATGGATATCAGAGTTCATAAACATGGGTATGGATTAAGGGGTAGCAGTTATATTCCGCTCCCAAAGAAAATTTCAAACACCAAATCGTGCATAAATATTCAAAATGAAGATATGGAATGTTTTAGATATGCAATGACGGCAAAATTTGTACCACCTGACCATGCAGTAAGACCCAATGAAGAATATGAAATACAAAGATATCGATATAATTTCCAAGGATTGACTTACCCAGTGGCTTTAAAGGACATCTCAAAGTTTGAAAAACAAAACCCTGGAACATCTGTCAATGTTTTTGGTTTGGACAGTTCGAATAAAGTGTACCCATTGCGTGTGGTGAAGAATGAACTCCCAGATCATACAGACTTATTACTGCTTACAAGAGGTGATGTTTCCCACTACGTATGGATTAAAAAATTTGAAACTCTTGTTAGCAATCAATTATCTAAAAATAGAAATAAGAAGATAATTTGCAAAAGATGCTTTTAATTTTTGTGAAGAAAGAAGACAAGGAAACGAATGGTTACAAGAGCATAAAAAACTATGTAACAACAACTATGAAGCAAAAATTATCTTACCGTGTCCAAGTAAGGCAGAGTTAAAAATTTGAAAAAATCTCCCATCAATACCGGATTCCCATTGTTATCTATGCTGATTTTGAATCTACACTAGTTCTATTGAAGATAATGATGGCGATGTAGCAAAGAAAAGTGTTAAGTATCAGATACATGATCCAAACAGTTTTTGTTTAATGGTTAAATCTACTCTTTCTGAAGAACATCTAAATAGATTTAATTAACTTCAAAACCTATTGTCTATCGTGGTGTTAATGCTTCTAAAATATTCCTTGATCAGTTGTATACAATAGCAGAAAGTGTTGAAAGATTGTATAGTGATATTATACCGATGATACCTTTGGATGAAGAAGAAGAGATTCAACATGAAAATGCGACTCATTGTTTTTATGTACAAATGAATTTACTGTGGAAAATCACAAGGTTCATGATCATGACCATCTGACAGGGTATTATAGAGGTGCTGCATGTAACAGCTGCAATATCAACTACAAGATCCCCACAAATATACCTGTAATATTACATAACCTTAGTGTTATGATGCGCATTTTATCATTCCGGAATTAGGAAGAGATAATGGAGAAATTGATGTCATAGCAGAAACCCATGGAGAAGTTTATAAGTTTTACTAAAAAAGTTGGAAATATCAAACTTCGGTTTTTAGACTCTTACCGTTTATGCCATCTAGTTTAATGAAACTTTCTGAAAACCTGAGAACAGAAGATTTAATAGAAACCAAGAAGATTGTAAGTAATGACAAGGTTAATTTAGTTCTTCGCAAAGGTGTTTTCCATATGATTATATAGATAGCTTAGAACGATTTAATGAAACATCCCTTCCACCAAAAGAAGAATTCAAAAGTAAACTATACGATACGGATATATCCCATGAAGATTATGAACATGCGTGTAGAGTTTGAATGAATTAGGATTCAAAACACTTGGAGAATATTCGGACTTTTATGTTAAACTAGATGTAACTTTACTTTGTGATATAATGGAAGAGTTTAGAAATACATGTTTTAAGGCGTATGGACTGGACCCTCTGCATCTTGTACATCACCTGACTAGCTTGGCAAGCAATGTTGAAGGAAACTAAATGTAAACTCCAACTTCTTACAGATATAGACATGATACTGATGTTGGAATCAGGTGTTCGAGGAGGATTAACTCAAAGTGTAACACGACATGTAAAGGCAAATAACAAATATCTGCCCAATTTTGATGCATCAAAACCAAGTACATATTTAGGTTATTTTGATGCAAATAACCTTTATGGATGGGCCATGTCGAATCCTCTCCCATATGGTGACTTTAAATGGGTAGACCCTGATTCTATTGAAACATCATGGACATGGCAAAACATGGAGATACTGGTTATATTTTGGATGTAGACATCGAGTACCCTGAACATTTGCATGACCACCATTATGATTTACCTCTACTGGCCAAGACGGAAATATCACCAACTGGTAGATGCCTAAATTGATGATGACTTTAACCAACAATCAAGATATGTTGCTCATTATTGGGTAATACAACAAGCCCTAGAATTAGGATTGAGAATAACAAAAGGTTAATAGAGCTTTACAATTTTCTCAATCCTGTTGGTAAAGTCATACATGACAATAACACAAAAAGAAGAACTGCGGCTACATCTAATTTTCAAAAGGACTTTTTTAAATTGATGAATAATGCGATATTTGGCAAGACCACTGGAAAACAAAAGAAAGCATAAGAATGTGAAATTAGTTAGTGATCCGGTGAAACTACAAAGCTGGTACAAAAACCTAACTTCGGATCGTCCATAATAATCAACAAAAATCTTGTAGCTGTTTCCATGAACAAAATCTCAATAACAATGGATCGTCCTCTATATGTGGGAATGTCTATTTTGGATATTTCTAAAACCCACATGTATGACTTTCACTACAACAAGATGGTGAAGTTTTATGGAAGAGAAAACATCGGGATTGCATATATGGATACAGATGCTTTTATTTATTGGATAAAAACAGAAGACATGTATGAAGACCTACGTACTTTTATATATACTACTGACTTTGACTTTTCTGATTATCCACAAAACCATCCCAACTACGACAACGGTAGAAATAAAAAGGTATTAGGAAAGTTCAAAGACGAGACAAATGGCGTGCCAATGGAAGAGGTTGTAGCTTTAATGTCTAAACTATATTCATTTAAACTGTACAAAAATGAAAGAAGAGAACATGAAATCGTAAAGAAGGCCAAGGGTATAAAAACCTCATACCTGAAGAAGAATGTACAGTTTGAAGAATACAAGAGATGCTTATTTGAAAATGTTGAGACAACAGCAACATTTAACACCATAAGGAGCTTCAACCATCGTCTCTTCAGTGTAAAGCAAACCAAATGGGCTTTGAGTTGTAAGGATGATAAGAGGTACATCCTGGAAGATAATATAAAAACTCTACCATTCGGACATTACTCCTTATACCCCATCGACCAGTAAACCTATTCTTCATCCTTTACCTTCTTCCTTTTTCCTTTCCGTAAAGAAGAGGGGACATGACAAGCCCAATGTCATGTTCCCTCTTTTTTACACCAATGTAATATGGCCTTGACCTATAATCTAACCATATAAAAGAGGATAAACCATTTTAGAGATCAGTACTCTTACAAGCGGTGTGGAAGACACAACTGAAGATGGAAGATTTAAGGAACAAGATTGTAAATGAACTTCATAAGCCGGCAAGAAGAAAATTTCCTAGAAGAAATACAATTATAAAAGGAATGAATGATCTTTTCCAAGCCGATCTTATTGAAATGATACCACATAGTAAGTTGAATAAAGGATTCAAATACATTTTAGCGATTATAGACTGTTTTACTAAAGTGGCTGATGCCTTACCGCTAAAGGACAAGACTGGTAAAAGTGTTACAAAAGCTATGGAAACGGCTATACAAAGAAATAAATTCAACATCAAACATCTACAAACTGATGATGGGAAAGAATATTTTAACAAAGACTTTGCAGCTTTAATGAAGAAGTATAAAATAAATCATTATTCTACAAATTCTGAAGTTAAAGCTTCAATAATAGAAAGATTCAATAGAACATTAAAAGGAGCAATGTATAAAACATTTTCCAAACGAGGATCATATGTTTGGTATGATATCTTACCGCAACTTATAAAAGAATATAACAACAAGTATCATCGAACCATTGGTATGAAGCCTAACCAAGTAAATAGCGGTAATGCTAAGATGGTATTAAAACGTATTAGGAATAATACAACTCCTAAACGTGAAAAAATGCAGCCTAAAACATTTAAAGTTGATGATAAAGTTCGTATAAGTAAGTACAAAGGAGTATTTAGTAAAAGGTATCTGCCAAATTGGACTAATGAAGTATTTACAATCTATAAAGTGCAACCAACAATACCTGAAACTTACATCTTAAAGGACAACAAGGGTGAATTACTCGAAGGTGGATTCTACGGACATGAGTTGTTAAAATCATCAGTTGGCGATGTATATCTTGTTGAAAAGATTTTACAAAGAAAAAAGGATAAGGTTAAAGTACGTTGGTTGGGATTTGATAAAAGTGAAGACTCTTGGATCCCTACAAAAGACTTGGTGTAGCAATTTATGAACTCATTACATGTTTAACCTTTACACAAGATGGAGATTGTGCAACAAAAGGATCGATTTTTTATTAATAATATTGATGAATTAACAGTTGACAACGACAAGTTAAATCATGGAAAACATGGTGAACTACTGCCAAACACAATAAGATGTTTAATAACTGGACCATCAAATTGTGGCAAGACAAATGTGGTTTTTAACTTAATAACAAATCCTAAAGGATTACGTTTCAACAACATTTATATCTTTTCCAAATCTTTGCAACAACCCAAATACCAATTACTGGATAAGGTACTTGCAAGTGTACCTGAAGTTAATTTTTATAAGTTTAATGCTAGTGAAACTATAATGGAGCCAAACGAGGCAAAACCATTTTCTATATTTGTATTTGATGATGTATCTTGTGAAAATCATGACACTATCAGAAGCTATTTTGCCATGGGAAGACATTACAATATTGATAGCATTTATATTGGTCAAACTTACAGTAAAATTCCAAAACAACTTATAAGAGATAATGCAAATCTACTAATTATCTTTAAGCAAGATGAAACAAATTTAAAGCACATATATAATGATCATGTGAATGCAGACATGTCATTTGATAAATTTAAAGAAATGTGTGGCAAAGCATGGGCTGAAAAATATGGATTTCTTGTTATTATGAAAGAAGAAGCTATAAAAAATGGAAGATATCGTATAGGATTGGATAAATTTGTATTAATCCATTGAACGATTGATGATACGTTTAGTAATAGATTGGACCTCGCAGCGTAAACATGGTGAACCAAGAAAAACTATTAAAAGAAATAAAATCACTGAGTGACTCGATTAGACTTAAAAATCGAGCATTAAGAATGGGTTTGAATGAAAGAGAAGAATTTCTGGAGACTACATTTAAACCTATTACAGAACCTTTAAAACAGATAACAGAAACTATTGGTAAACCTCATTATGAAGGAGATGTTTTGCTACCTGTTTCTAAATTTGAAGTAAAGAGTTTGAAAAAGGAAGAAGATGATGATGATTCTTACACAAGTGATAGTGAAGTTTCTCAAAAAGAAGAAGAAACAAGACAAGAAGAACCAGAAATAAATGTTGAAAAAGAAGAAGAACAAGAACAACATATACCTGAAGCAGAACAATCAATTCCAAATCTAACAAAATTAAGTAGTGATATATTGCAACAAGGACCTCTTGGAAGAAAGTATATCATGAAGATGTTACATGAAATAAAAAATAACCCAAAATTACACAAGTCACATGTATATGGTGCGAGAATTGATGGAAATGAATTAAAAATAGGAGATTCAAAAGTACATTTGACTGAAGATGATGATATTGTTATTGGTGAGCATAAATATAAAGGAACAAAAGGATTATTTGAACTGATTTTTAAAAATATACCTATAAAATATACGCTACAAGATTTAAATACTTTTAAAGAAATTTTGCAAAATACTAATGCTCATAAGAAGAATTACTCCAAAGATTCGATGATAAATAGAACACGCGCAACTAAATATACAGTTGTAATAAAAAGATTGTTTCCGCTGAGAAAACTACCAACATTACGAACTGCGCCCGCTTTAAAGAAACCGCTAAAGAGGAAGTCTTTATCACTTATGGACTTATCACTCATGGATGAATATGGTAAAAAGAAAAAAGGAGAAGCTTCAACGTCTGGTAAAGGTTTAATGAAAAACCTATATAATACAAATGTGATTTACTATAATGATATAAACAAATTGGTTGATAGAATGAGACTATTACATGAAGCCATGGAAGCTGGTCATACAGGTTTAAATAATGAATGGGTGGCTTTAGTTGACGAACTTCGAAATCGTGGAATAATTGTATAAATCATCACGGATATATAAGAGAGCAGTGAGCATACAGTGGATCAGTTCAATCATGAGCGTTGACAAGTTCGGACGGTACTCCGGGCTAGGAGTACAAGGAGGAGAAAACAGAAAAAGAAGTGGATTGCCGCAAACACCTGAAGGTGACTATGATATAAGTAACAAACGTCTAAAATTTGTTAAAGACCCAGAAGAAGATACAGATGGAGCAAATTTAAAAACAGTAAAAGAAGCAACTTCAACATCATTGAAATTAAACAAGAATACTTATGATGTTAAATCACATAGAATAATTAATGTTGGTAAACCAACTGACAGTTCTGATGCAATTACTAAAGAGTACTTATCATCTGAACTTTCAAATACTTTAAAATTGCAATGGGGTAATAACTTAAAAGATGGACAAACGTATGATGCTGGAAATTATAGAATAACCAACGTGGGAAATCCCAAAAATGATAAAGATTCAGTTAATAAAGAATATTTACATTCTATAATACCGGAAAAAACTGAACATGGATTTTCTTTTTATAAATTTATTATAAATGACATTGGATACCCAAAGGAAGACGGTGATGCTGTAAACCTAAAATACATCAAGGACAACTGTATTTTACAAGATGTTAATGGAATCGATTGTCATGGTAAAACGTTGACAAATGTAAAGTTTGGTTCTCAACCAAAAGATGCTGTTACTATAGAACAATTATCTAAAGAATTAAAAAAGGAAACATCCAATTTTGTAAAACATGAAGATGCCGTGTTAAAGCGGGGAGATAAATTTATACATGGAAATGAAAAGTTTAATTTAATGCAAGGAAATAATGATGAATGGGATGCAGGACGTAAAACAATAACAAATGGAAGATTTGGTATAAAAGATACAGATGTACCTCTAATGGTGCAAACATTAATTGCTACTGGTGGTACATTAGGTACATACAATGGTCGTAATAGAAGAATAAAAGATATTTATCCTGGTTACGAAGCAAATGATTGTGTTACAATGAAACAAACAATAACTTGGGATAAACACTTTGGGACCAAATATGATGCAAAGATGAAGAAAATAATTAATATTTTACCAGGAGAAGATTTAAATGATGCTGCTACTATTGGACAAGTCATAACAACGTCGAAAAGTGATTCGACTGCTTACACGTGTAATGATAAACGTATTATGCAGTTACACGATCCCCAACATCCAAAAGATGCTGTAACTTTAGACTGTTTAATAAGAATAGTGGGCAATTTACTTATCGATACCCACAATCATATAGCTAGTACAACGAGTCATGTGATGATTCAACCCGATGAACGAGAAGCTTGGATTAAAAATAGAATCATAAATCAGTATATAATTAATTTGAATAATTAAGTATTTAAATATGAAAATTGTGCACGAGTTATTCATTCGTGTAAAGCATCTCGTAGAGTAAACACGCCGGCTATATAAGACGACACAATGAAGACCGCACCGCTCAGTCGTCGTCAAGACAGCGTCAAGAAAGGACGTGGTATAACATCAGCCGCGTTATCCCTGCTCAGACGGATTCCTGTTGGTGCTGTTCTAAATCGAGCGATAGACGCTCTACCATACGAATTTCATCTGCCCGGAGGTTATCAATATTGTGGACCCGGAACTAAGTTGGCAAAACGTTTAGCAAGAGGGGATCCTGGAATTAATAAATTGGATCAAGCCTGCAAAGAACACGATATAGCGTATTCCAAGTTTGCAGATTCAACGAATAGATCGATAGCGGATAGAGTGTTAGCGGAAAAAGCTTGGCAAAGAGTGAAATCAAGTGACGCCAGTATTGCAGAAAAAGCAGCCGCTTGGGCAGTTACTACAGCCATGAAGACGAAAGCTAAGTTTGGTGGTGGAAGACGACGCGGGAGGAAACCTAGTAAAAAAGAAGCTGCAAAAAGAGGCGGGAACATCAAAAGAAGACGTCACACTAACCCTAAAAGGAAAGTCAAGAAAACATCCATATGGTCAATGGTAAAAAACGGATCGGGTCTTTACTTAAGACCGTACCGTGTGTATTAAATGAGAAGAATAAATTGATAATTCCAAATGAAGCATTAACAAACTATCAATTGTCAAAGTATGTGAAATGTTTAAGAATACCATTCTTCAGAGGAGTTTTTATGAAAGATACATTACCAAATAGAGTGTGGAAAAATGAAACTGGAATAGTAAATTTAGACTCTAATTATGGACCAGGTACTCATTGGGTATGTTATAAAAAACTTGGAAAAAATGTTTACTACTTTGATAGTTTTGGAAATTTACCGCCACCAAAAGAACTTCAACATTATTTTCGGAACTGCAATAATATATTCTACAACTACAAAAGAGAGCAACCTAGCAATACAGAAATATGCGGACATTTATGTTTGGAGTTCCTAGCGAAGAGCGTCAGTCAGCTTTAAGATGTCATCGTATACAGTGTCGCTGAGTGGAAATTCGTCAACATTGAAAAGTACACTTTTCCCAGCGTTACGTTTATCTACGGACAAACTATGGGAAGCAGCATTATTGGATTTGACTACATACAATTCAATTCCCAATGTTACAGAAGGAAAAAATAATTTACTACATTATTATGAGAGTAAAGACGAAAAAGGAAATTATTCACAATTAAAAATAATTCCATTATCTACAGGAGCATATGAAATAGACGATATAAACCAAGTATTACAAAAGAAACTTGGAGAAGAAAATATTTCTATAAAAGGTAATAATAATACATTAAAAGCAGAAATAACTTCAAAGTATTATATAGATTTTAGCTTAGACCACTCAATCGGCAATTTGCTCGGATTTTCAAAGAAGAAAGGAATTTTAGCTCCTGGAAATGATTATACTGGCGATACAACAGTAACAATATTAAAGGTGAACAGTATTGATGTAACGTGTAATATTATACACGGATCATATAGAGATGGAATAAATCAACATATATTACACACATTTTACCCGACAGTAGCTCCTGGTTTTAAAATAGTTGAGAAGCCACAAAACCTAATATACCTACCGTTAAACACCAGTTTCATTTCAGACATCGTACTGAACATATTGGATCAAGACGGCATTAGTGTTGACTTTAGAGGAGAAACAATAACTATACGGTTACATATCAGAGCGGCAACATAAAGTCAACATGGGATTATCATTTAAACCACAACGGAAGAGTCGGGAGCTCAGTAGCTCCTCAACATTCGACGAGTTAACACCGGACAACATACGCTTCCTACAGAAGATCGGACTAAAACTTGCCAACCATGGATATACTGGATATAGCACAAGGACCGACATTCGACGAAACCCTATGGGAGAAGGAATATCACACTCACAACCCTTACACTTCATCAAAATTAAATAATAATGATGAAATAAGAATTCCCATTCAACAACAAGATATCTACACATTACCATGTGAAAGTTATTTATATATCGAAGGAAGAGTAACAACATTGGATGGAAAATCTGGTTCAACTGTTCCTTTTATAAATAACCCTATGGCATATCTGTTTGATGAAATTAGATATGAGATATCTGGAGTAACAGTTGATTCAACAAAAAAAGTTGGTATATCAACAACTTTAAAAGGATTGACTTCAATAACACCTCATGAAAAGAATTCTTTAATCTCGGCTGGATGGGTGACTCCTGATAAAGACACTATTACTCCTAATTCAAAAGGTTACTTTGATTTTAATGTGCCTTTACGATTGCTTTTGGGATTTGCAGAAGATTACAAGAGAATAATAATAAATGTAAAGCAAGAACTGGTACTGCTCAGATCTTCAACGAATAAGGATGTAATACAAGCGCCAAGTGGAACAAAAGATGCCGATTTGGAATGGCAACTTCAATTGGATAAAGTTGTATGGAGAGTACCACATGTCAGATTGGCAGATGAACATCGAGTATTATTATTGAAAAAATTAAAATCTGACCGTGATATTGTAATACCATTTAGAAGTTGGGAATTTCATGAATACCCCATATTGCCTCAAACAGAAAGACAAACATGGACTGTTAAAACCTCTACTTATTTAGAACGAGCAAGGTACATAATAGTCGGTTTTCAGACTAAACGAAAAGATGTTATAACTGCGCACGCTGGTCAATTTGACCATTGCAAGATAAAGAATTGCAAAGTTTTTCTAAACTCTCAGTTCTTTCCATATGACAGTTTAAATGTTTCATTTGACAAAAAACGTTATTCCATTCTATATGACATGTATGCAAGATTTCAATCGTCATATTATGGTAAGACAAATACACCACTACTATCACCAGAAGAATTTTATTCAAAAGCTCCAATTGTTGTAATCGATTGTTCAAAACAAAATGAATCTGTGAAATCTTCAAGTGTAGATATAAAAATTGAAATGGAATTTGAAGATAAAATACCAGATGGAACTTCAGCATACTGTTTAATTCTACATGACAAAATAGTTACTTACACACCGCTGACAGGAATTGTGAAGAATGTACTTTAAAAAAGATTAATACAACATCTGCACGATTTGTAAGGTTTTTACAAAAGATCAACAATATCTAGGTCATCTGCGAGTATAAAAGCGAGAAAGAAGAGCTGGAAATTCATTTCATCTTTGATTGTCGTATGGGTAACATCGTCCGCAAGATGAGTTCTGCTACATCAAGTGCTAATGAAGAAACTACACCTCTTATGGCTGACAATAGTTTGGATATAGAAAGACAAGTTGAACAGGAAATGGAAGAGTTCCTCAAGTTTAAACATAAGAAAACAGACGAAGAGGAAGTTGAAAAAGAAACGAAGAAAAGGAAAATTGAAGATAACATTTCTACCAACATCTTAATGGAGGTATTTCTTAGAATATTTTATCCTATTTCTTCTTGTATGACAAAGACTGTGTCTGCTGGAGTAATGAAATCATTGGATTACTCTCCAACTGTTATTTTGAATCACGGATCTAAAATGGTAACCTTCACTGAATCTTCTTGGGAATCTTTTATGAAACATATACATCTTTTGGAATGCTATTTGAGTAACAATACGTTTGGAAGAAAAACAAAACTAGGTTTATTCGAATCAAATATTGAAATCGATATTGTTAAACAACGTGGTCAACAACTAGTTCGATTTAGAGATTTAACTAAATATAATATAAAAATACATTTGACAAAAGAAGAGTTTTACGCTTTAACTTGTGCTACTGGTCCTATAACAAGATATTTAAAACAGCTAATATTCTCAAGTACAATTATCAAAGATTATTTAACTGATGCATTGGATAGACAACCATATGTTCCAATCCTATACGGTCCAGTAGATACTTCAATCTTCAATAGGATCCCGCATGAAGTAGAGATGTGGAGACAGTTACACCGCAATCAAACCAACTTTAATTTAGATGAAGAAAAAAATCAAGAAAACAAGGAAAACGAATCACGTTTCAACAATCAACAATCAACAACAAATTAAAACAGACAAAGAATATTGTAAGTAAGAAGAAGAAGAAGAATGTTGGAGTATAAAAGGCTGTCAATCCGCATTGACATACCAGTTGTCTACTGAACGTCATCATGGATAAACGAGTTTCATTCTCTAAGAAGACGGAAATAATGGAAGTAAAGCGAGGTATCATAGAGTTTCAGGCATTCCGTGGTAATGATGGAAATTTTATAATTAAAGAGTTAGTGGTACTAGATATGATAACATCTGTTGTTTATCATTTTTTATTCATGCCTCCTTTGCCGTTCAACAGATTAACAACCAAAGCTAAAGTAACAAACAAATGGTTGATGAAACATTTTCATAATCTAACATGGGATGAAGGTTTTATAACCTACAATATGATGCCACACATTATGAATCATTTCTGCAAAGAGTTCAAAACTATTTTTACAAGAGGATTGGAAAAAGCAAATTGGATACAAGCATATACAAACCATGAAGTGATAAATGTGCAAATGGAGAAAGATTTTTATTGCTACTTTGCTAACATCTGTATTGCATCTAAAAACTTTAAACATCGGCAGTCTCAATGTGCTTTAAAGAACGCATATCGTTTGAATGTCTATCTCCAGCAAAGTGGTGGGGGAAGCGATGGGTATAAAAGCGAGAGCGGCACTATGACAATGCATGAGTATTACTCTAACCTCCGAGGAGTCAACACCTCTGACGCGCAAGCACAAGAAGAAGAAGACGAACAATAGTAAGAAAAAATAATGGCATCGCAAACTTTTCTACAGTCGCTTGTTGATCAATTCAACAAACATTCTAAATCTACAATACTACCGACTAAGAAATGTTCAGAATTGAAAGAAGAAAAACATTACATTATTCACACTATTAAGAAGATGGAAACATCAGTTGGAGACGCCATCAATTGCACATTGAGTGAAGCACCCTACACACCTGGTGATGAACCGAAATTTCAAGTATTTCTTCCCAAACGCTTCGTTCAACTGCTGCAGAATGAAGATTTACGACTGATTCACCCCGGCGCACTCTATTTGGCATCCCACGGTCCTAGTGGAACCAACTCTACTGAACTTACACTTCATGTTATGCCTACTAGCAACTAGTCTGTAGTTTATATATACTGTTGTACATGTGTGTAACTGATTTTAAATAAATAAAAAATAAAAATGAAAAAAAAATAATAAGAAAAGGCAACATATCGATAGTGTTTCTGCACTATCGATATGTTGCTTTTTTAAAAACACGTTTGGATGACCTTGACCTAGTTTCGAGGGTATATAAAGGCCGTAATTTTCTTGAGGATCTCATCAGTCTATGACTACCTTTCGTGCTGTACACATCTCTGTTGGCTCTCCAGTTATTACGAATAACAACATGTCTCTTAAGGTTAAGTGTGCATCATATGATACCACCACCATTACAACTTTTGAAGAACTCGACGATTTTATTAATGAACTGCGAGTGTTACTTGCCGGTGGTTATCGTTTAAATATTGATGTTTACGCTAACAACATGAGGATGTTTCCTAAACAGAAGTTCTGCAACGAAGAAGTATTCGTTTCCACACAACCTTCAACTACAACACCATCTACTCAAAGTAATGTTAAGTTCCAGAAATATTACTAATGTTAAATAATATCAAGTGGTTGCTGTAGCATCTATAAAAGGACCGTGTAACCTAACAGAATCATCATTTGCTCTCCAACTGACGCAGCGAAAACAACTACTAATACCATGTTGTACAGAATGATGATTGAATTTAATGGAAAAATCTACGGAAAAGACTATCAAAGTGTAGAACAAATGACGTCCGATCTTCAAGTATTGACTAAAGAGGGATTCCAACCAAAATTAATTCTAAAATTTCCTGAAGTACATCCACTCTCCACTGAAGATCTCATCGCCATGGCTAAAGAAGAAAAAGAAAAATACAAACAAGATGTAAAGAAAGAAAAAGAAGATGAAAACTCAGTATCTTAAATAAATACATCTTACACTTGTAAGATGATCTTTTTTAAAACTCCATTTGGATGACCTTGAGATTACCCCCACCACTTTTCTTAATCTATAAAACACTCTATCCTACACTATACAACTTCATTTCTTGCCTAAACTTAGAAGCGCCAACATGGAAGAGAAGAAAAACGAGGACTCACCGCGCTACTGTTGTGAACAGAAATGCACCGATTTAGGAAGATGGATGGTAGACGGATTAGCCTGTACAAAGTGCGAATTCTTTGGATCCTGTTACTGCAGATGCGAAACAAAGCAACTACCACCACCAAAATTGCGAACCTTCAAGATTTATAAATCACGATACTTCCACACTTGCTGTCCCCAGAGGTGTATCAAGTTTCATCCGGAAAAACTTGTCATTTGTCGAGAGTGCAATGCATATTATAAAGACGACTTTTGTACATGCATCATAAGTGCGTGCAAGTATAGATCAGATTGGTCTTCTGAACCTGTTGAAGCTTCGAATGTATAGCTGTAGTCACTGACTGCAGCCCTTTTTTAAAACTCCATTTGATTGACCTTGAGATTACCCCCCACCACTTATTTTTTACAACATATATTCTACGGATCATTCGATACGCTTCTCATTCTTATTTCATTACTTGCACTGACAACAACATGGATGATAAATTCATTTCCTTTCAACATTTAATTACCGACAGAGAAGAGATGGAAACCCTATTCCAAAACTTACTCACACTTATGGATAACCATCCTTTAAGATGGATCAACATCACAGTGCAATATGTCAATCCTACCAAAATATTTTCATCGTCATCATCTTCTTCAAGCACCTCCATGTCTTCATCGTCGCAAAGTGAAGAGGAAGAGGAACAGACAACTAATGGTGTTAAAATTATTGAATTAAACAACGAGGAACAAGAAATGCAAGCTCTGGTTAAATATAAATTTAATATTTATAGTACACCTCCTACTACCTACCCGAACGGCGTTTCGCAGCGAAATGCGCTGGCCAACGGTTCGCATGGGGGTATATCGCCTTTCCCCCACCACACCACTACCCCTCCACTTCCCCCACCACGCCACCACCCCTCCACTTCCCCCTCCACCGCCCTTGCCAGCATATAAGCGAGCCGCTGACTGACGCTCGCCATTTGTTTCCCGACTCCCGTACGATGAACAACGATCCGCTACCACATATGAAATCTACTTTTATAATTAGAACAAGACATGATTTAAAAGATTTAATGGAAACTTTAGAAGATATTATAGACAAATTCCACTGCATCACTATGAATTTGGAACTTGTTTACGGTTGTCCAACATGCGATAGAGTTGAGAGTGGAGATGAAGATGGTTTGCTAGGACTCACTCCTGCATCCTCCAAACCTACACCAACAGCTGACGATGACGTTTGATTGGACACACAACTGTTTTTCTTAACCCCCCACCACTTTCCAGTAAATATGCCCTGTCCTCATCTTCGTTTTTCATTTCATCGCCAACTTTCCGACCGTCAACACCGCTCCCGTTTCACCAACACAAATTAAAACAAGCACACAAACATGATGGATGATGTTTCACTTAAAACACGATTGGAAGAGGACAGACTCAAACTAGAGATCAACAGGCTGCAATTAGAAACGGAAAATCAACAAGGAATGGTTCGCCTGCTGCAACTGTTCAAATTCGTACTCTGCATGTTGTGCGTCTACCTTCTCTTCGCCACCACCTTCGGCGTCTACCACTCCCTCACCGGTGGACGACACTCCAACGCCTCTCTGCACAAGAACACGACTTTGATTTAATTTTAAAAATAAACTAAAACCTCCCGCGGCCCTGCGCCGCCCCTCCCAAACCCCACCGAGCCCCTGAGGCTCCCACTTTTTTAAAACCCCCTCCAAATGACCTTGACCCACTTCCCAAACCCATCCATCACTCTCACCCCACACTTCCAACCCCACACCTGCCTCTTCCAACCAATGACCTTGAACTGGCCCAACTGTAGCCATTCCCCACTACTTATGGAAGATTTGAGAAAAACATTCCTCATTGATACTACAGTTTTATTACGTTACTCAATGGGCTTTTCATAGCATATATTTGGTTGGAGTTTTTAGCTTTATGTTGCAGATGAGATTTTTCAGTCAATAGTACATATGTAAGTTTTTTTTAATTACCATAACACAACATAACCTAGCCTAACGTTACCTGTAAAATATGTGATAAATACGATAGTTATTGCTAGAAAGAATCAGAAAAGTTATTGCGGAGTCTTTCATTCTGTAGTTTTCAAGTTTATTTTTATTCATTTAGGCTTTTGAACAACGTTTATGTCACACACGACTTTTTAAATAAATAATACATTAGGACTCACATATTATGTGTGATCCTGATACTTAAATTACTAATCTTCACTTCCGGTTGTGAGAGGAAGTCAGTCGTGCCATCTGGTGATAAACGTATCGACGAGAAGTAATTAAATATTTCACCGCTTGCATGCCGCCCTCCATTACCATTTCCAGTAGACCATTTTTCCCCTCCTTCTTTAATATTTACGGACCTCTGTTGTCTAACGCTTGCCAAACAAAAGCTTTACAACGACCAGAGCTACGGTTTTTACGGGCAGATAAAAGAATAATAATTTTTCACGTTTTGTAAAGTTACTTTCTGAGTCAGATCCACCAAACGAATATGCCCATTTCTTTACAAAACGTTAGGATTGACTTTCAAATAAATGGAAAACTGAGGTAGAAACTTGGTCGGGTATATCTCCAAAGCTCTTATCGTTGGGGGATCATACACTTTAATGCAACAGGATGAAAGACGATCGGATGTACAGGAAAATTTCACAAGAGGAAAACCCTTTTTATGTTGTGCATGAATTTATATTGTTTGTTGCCTTCCAAATCTATGGTCAGTTTTTTAACGAC
Organism: Neoaliturus tenellus; assembly: GCA_030545055.2. Classification (NCBI taxonomy): domain Eukaryota; kingdom Metazoa; phylum Arthropoda; class Insecta; order Hemiptera; family Cicadellidae; genus Neoaliturus; species Neoaliturus tenellus. The sequence goes on along the minus strand of CM061536.1, from coordinate 38,027,880 downwards.
ACAGGAAAGTCCCTTTGTATAGTATTTTCTAAAATCCTAGGAGAGAGGGTTCTTTCACCACTACAACTGTTTTTTTTTTTTTTTTTGTTTTTTTTTTTTAATATACAGGGTGAACAACTTAACTGTGCCACCATTGGCATATCCTAAACTAAGAGATTTAGAGAAAACTTTAAATGGGGAACATCACCTATTTTTTTAAGGTGAAAAAAATATGAATTCCATTTTCTTCGAAATGGCCGCCATTTTCCAATATGGCGGCCAACTTTAAAATTTCTTATAGAACACCCTATATTTTATGGTGTTTTTGAAATGTACATGTAATTTTAAGACATTTTTATTCTTTGATATTTTTCTCTGAACCTTACGGTTAGGGAGCTACAGGTAATCAAAGTTCATTTTTAGTTCCATAAGAATAACATGGGGCAAACTTTATCTGTCCATATCTCCGAAACCATTCAGTAAAATAAAAAATACTCAAGATTCAAAATGTTTTAAAATTATGTTTAAAGAACATTTCACACATAAAAATTATCATTTACGCATAAATTAACTTATTTCCAATATGGCGGCCAAAAAATAAAATTTGTAGAAAATTGGTGTTATTATGAAAAAATGACATTAAAACATTAGTTTAAGACATTTTTATTCTTGAGTATTTTTTATTTTACTTAATGGTCTCGGAGATATGAGCAGATAAAGTTTGACCCATGTTATTCTTATGGAACTAAAAATGAACTTTAATTGACTGTAGCTCCCTAACCGTTAGGTTTAGAGAAAAATGTTAAAGAATAAAAATGTCTTAAAATTACATGTACATTTCAAAAACACCATAAAATATAGGGTGTTCTATAAGAAATTTTAAAGTTGGCTGCCATATTGGAAAATGGCGGCCATTTCGAAGAAAATGGAATTCATATTTTTTATCACCTTCAAGAAATAGGTGATGTTCTCCATTTAAAGTTTTCTCTAAATCTCTTAGTTTAGGATATGCCAATGGTGGCACAGTTAAGTTGTTCACCCTGTATATAAACCGGTATATTTTTTAATATTATAAAACATTTCATTTCGAAATTAAAATATCCTCTTAACTTGGTAATTAAAAGCGATAGATTTGTAGAACTGTAAAATTACTAGACAGGTTCTTATTAGAACACCGTTAGGATAAAAAGTTTCCACAAAACATTGGCAAGAGCAAATAATCTTTCATCAAAGAAAGCAATCTCGCCTCGAAATCGGCACTGCTATGATGGCAAGAACAGTAATGTTTGTTGTTTCAGAAGTGCTCTGAGCGGTGTTGTTACAAAAACTAACCCACTCTAACAAGTACCGACCGCTGACCTGTGGAATGGACTTGTTGATGTTTCTTCCCCTGACGGTTTAATTATTTATGATCTGCTGGAAAAATATTTATTACACTATTATCTGGTTTCAAATTACGACATATTTGTTTGTTTTTTTTTATATTGAAACTACAATAATGTGTTTTGAAAGATAGGGGAGCAGAAAATGCATTTTTCTTGGGATAACATTTATTTATTGATGTTACTAGTCTTTCATATGAAGAATGAAATCGAATATTAAATATATAGGGTGTTATAAATTATTAGGCTGGTTTTAAAAATCAACAAATAACTTTTAAAGCAAAGCAGAATCAATGGAGTCATTTGAGTAAGTATAACAAATTTAAAACGTGTTAATAATGTCGTAACTTATAAAATATAACTTAAAAAATTGTCAGCAAAATGAAAAGTGGTTGTAAAAACTTGTAAAATGGCTTAATACCTTTCCCTTCACGTTAACCAGTTATTAACCCCTTTGATTTTTTCTGGGTTTAAGTTTAGATAAGGACAGAATTTTTGCATAGATACCCCAGTACATTGAGAAATTTAAGAGTTCAGTTAGAGAGGTAATTGGAGGCATTATAGACAATAGAGAATAATTCTTTATTTACATTATTTATTGAGAACAGTAAAGTGTCACTAAAACTAATATTGTACAAAAGATAGTCTGTATTAAAAAATAATCCCTCCAGTTTTGAAACTCGTCTGTAGAAACTTACTGTGTAGAAAGGGTGCTGATATAGTCATGATATGATGTTTTTCCTTAACTTCTTCTAGCAGTGGATATTTTTCACCTCTTCTGGCAGGATGTTGAGGAATCATAAATCCAGCAGAACATCAGACAAACATTCAGAGTATACAAACTAATTCAAGTTAAGTTTAATTCAGAGTATACAAACTTTGCGAGCAAACCATGAAGAGTACGTGAAACGTTTTAGTTTACTTCTATAAGGAATAAATTAACAATTCTATTTGCTTGTTTTATGACAAAAACTGTTTCCAATATGCTGTGTAATAAAACAATTCCCATACTTCTAAGTTGTTTCGCTATTTATCTATTCAATCTTAAAATATGTCCAATAATTCATAACTGAACTGTATTTAAAATACAAGTTAACAATGAATTGGAAAACACCAGTCATTTCTCTAATTATTTTAAATTAACTTGTAAAACTTACTTACCAGCCGAGAAGTTATAAGGCAGATCTCAGCATATAAATATAGCTGAGGTTAGCGGGTTTATTCCTTACACTGTAGATCCAAAACCCCGTTACGATTTATCAGTGAGTAAATAATTTTAAGTTTTACTAAACATCACCCTAACAATAGAAAGTAATGAAAGAGAAGTGTTCCCTAACAAAACTTTTAAACAACTTTACTGTCGTATCACTCATGTAGTTAGTAAATTTATTTTGGTTACATAGATCACTCATGAAACTGGATTAATATTTTTTACTAACGGAAGTAATTTAACCTTTTTTATTTATATATTAAGATATAGTAAGATTTAAAGGTAATTCTTTCCAAATAAACTAAATAAGCAATCAGGATTTCAACACACCACTTACAAGACAAAGCACATAAGACATACATGAACAAAGCAGATTAAATCCTTTGAAAAGCCTCAAACTAATATCTGAACAAATCTTGCTTAACGTCGGAGGATGCCTTTTGAGAACTTTCCACATTAGGTTCAGTGGCCTGTAGGTTGGGTCGGATAAACCTGATAAATCAATGTTACAGTTTGTTTTCGACATACATAAATAAAAGGATGAAGATTTTTTTAATAAATATCAAAAAGTTTTACAGACTTATTCTATGGTATTAAATAATTAAAAATGAATGAAACATCTGAAACGGCTGATAGTGTAGTCAAATTATGGTTTAACCCGGAAATAATAGCAAACTAATATATTTTGACCGATTCTTATGTAAAATTACCCAAGAAAAAAGATGGTGGAAAGTCTACCACTCTCCGACGCTGCGCTCTCCTGCTATTGCCACTTTTTTCAAAATGGTGGCTGTAGTTTTATAAGGGCTTGCTGAATATATTTGAAACCGTTTAAGACAGCTAAGTTTTGTAAACTACTGAGCTTTAGAAAATAAAAGTTTGTACATTTTGATATATGATATGTATTGGTGATAATGAGGGTGATATTGATACTGAAAACTATTTTCAATTGTGAGCTTTTAAGTGAATTTCTTTTGTTGGGAAAACCATATTATAGTGGTGCCAAAGGTTAGATATAAGCTGTTAACCGTGTTAACGTTTTACCACAGGGTCCCTAGATACCAAAAACACAATTCATTAAAATTTTTAGATCTGCATATATATATTTATTAATATACATATATAAATATGTATTTAAATTCCGTGAAGCCGGTAAACCTTTAAACGAAACGTCCGATTTTTATCAAACTTGATATGAAGGTGAGGAACTAGGTCTATGTCCACTAGTTATGTAGATTGGGATTATCGGACTATGGAAAAAGGGTGATATGCAGGTTCAAATATGTCATCAGCCCCTAAATCGGGATTTAAGCGTATAAAAAATTGAACCTGTATATCACTCTTTTTCCACTATCCGATAATCCCAATCGACATAACTAATAGACATAAACCTAGTCCCACACCTTCATTCAGAGCTTTATCAAAATCGGAAGTTTCGTTAACAGGTTTACCGGCTTTCCGGAATTTAAGTACATATTTATACATATGTACACATTTATTGTATATGTATCTTAATAAGTATATATACGCAAATATGAACATTTTTACGAATGGTGTTTTTGGTATCTGGGGACCCTTTTGTTATATTATTTGTATATTTTGTTTATCCAATCAGATGGTTAATTTATAATGTTTGTTTATTACTAGTTCTTTTCCTTGTTCTTATAAAGTGATGTGTGTATTTCTAGTTAAATAAAACCTTTCTAAAGGTATTCATCTTAATATGTGAGTTTACATTTTGTTTTGTCATAATCCCTCATTACAATTTATTTAACTAGAAAATGGAAAAGATTCTAAAACCTGAAGTATTCAAAGTAGATCCCAATTCAGCCTCAGCTAGTAAAGAATGGAATCATTGGTTTAGGACATTTCATAACTTCATTATTAGTATTGAACCAGCCGTTTCTGATGATGATAAGTTGAAAATACTTGTAAATTACATTTCTTCAGATATAGATGAGTTTATTAGTAATTGTAAAACCTATAACAGTGCTATTAAAACGTTAGACAGTATCTACAATAAACCAGTCAATGAAATTTTTGCCAGGCATAAATTGGCTACTCGATGTCAATTACCTGATGAATCAGTCGATCAGTATCTTCAGGCGCTTAAAGTATTAAGTAAAAATTGTCAGTTTAAAGCTGTAACAGCAGAGGAACATAGAGATAGTTTCATCCGTGATGCCTTCATTTCGGGCCTTAAGTCTACTGAAATACGTCAACGGCTTTTGGAAAAGTATAGTTTAACATTAGAAGATGCCTATGAACAAGCCAGGTCCGTAGAATTAGCATACAATCAGTCTTTGTCATTTTCCTTGACGGTACCTGTAAATGCTGTTTCATCTAAAGATAATATTTCATCTCATTTTCAAACATCTAGTCCACCTAGTTCAGTGTGTAATACAGACAGCACGACTCTGGCTGCTGTCCATCGGAAGTGTTTTTACTGTGGCAATTTCAAACACCCACGCATGAAATGCCCTGCTAAGGATATTACTTGCCATTTATGTGGTAAACTGGGTCATTTCGCTAAGGTATGCAAATCCGTGTCCAAACAGACCTCTAAGACGAAAATCAATGAACAAAGAGAAATAAATGGCTCTGTTGATCTTGTTGCCACTGCTGGGGGGTTAGCTAGGAGTACTGTTCCTGCTACCATTAATGACAAAAATGTGTTTGCTCTTATAGATACAGGTAGCACGTTAAGTTTCATAAATGAAAATACCGCCAATAAACTTCTTTTAAGTATTGGTCCTTCAACGGGTAAGGTTTCTATGGCCTCAATGTCTATGACATCTAGCATTAAAGGACAATGTAAAGTTAATCTCAAAGTTTTGGGTCATTCCTATGATAACGTTAATCTTTTCATTCTCTCGGACCTGTGTGCAGATATAATCATAGGACATGATATACTAAAACAGCATGAAAGTGTACAGTTAAAATTTGGTGGAATCAAAGACCCCTTGAAAGTATGTAGTGTTGCTGCAGCATGCGTTCAACCTGCTTCTTTATTTTCTAATCTTAAGCCAGAATGTAAGCCCATTGCAATAAAATCTCGTCGACACTCAGTAGAAGATTTAAAATTCATTGAAAACGAGATAACACAACTTCTTCGTGCAGGTATAATCGAGCCCAGTATTTCTCCGTGGAGGGCCCAGCCACTAGTTGTGTCTAGTGACAATCACAAGAAAAGAATGGTTATAGACTATTCTAGAACCATTAACCGTTTCACACTATTGGATGCATATCCATTACCAAGAATAGAGGAAATTGTAAATAACGTTGCAAACAATGAGGTCTTTAGTACAATAGATTTGAAAAGCGCTTACCATCAAATTCCAATCCGAGATGAAGATAAACCATACACAGCTTTTGAGGCTTGCGGTCAGTTTTTTCCAGTTCAAGCGTATTCCATTTGGGGTAACAAATGGTGTTGCTGCATTTCAACGAGTTATTGATGAAATTATTCGCACGGAAAATCTCAAAGATACATACACATACTTAGATGATGTAACCGTTTGTGGAAAATCCCAAGCTGAACATGATGGCAATCTCAGAAGATTCATGGAAGCAGCTAAAAAGTATAATTTAACAATTAACAGCGACAAGTCATCATTCTCTACTACCTCTATCAACCTCCTAGGATATTTGATTACAAATAAGACCATAAGGCCAGACCCTGCTAGACTGGATCCTTTAAGAAAACTACCTCCGCCTAGAGATGTTGCATCATTAAGAAGGACTTTGGGGATGTTTTCACACTATTCTTCGCATATCCCTCAGTTTTCAGACAAGGTAGCCCCACTAGCGAGATGTTCATTTCCTCTGGAACGAGAAGCACTTAATGCATTTGAAACTTTAAAAAAGGAGATTGAAAATGCAGTTTTAACAAGTATTGATCCAGAAACACCTTTCACAGTTGAAACAGATGCTTCTGAAACTGCTCTTGCGGCAACTTTATCTCAATCTGGTCGTCCCGTAGCATTCTTCTCAAGGATTTTATCAGGTTCTGAACTAAAACACTCATCAGTTGAGAAGGAAGCTCAAGCAATTGTTGAAGCTCTTCACAAATGGAGACATTTTCTTGTTGGCAATCATTTCAAACTTATCACAGATCAAAGGTCAGTGTCATTTATGTTCGATAATACAAAACATGGAAAAGTGAAGAATGAAAAAATAATGCGATGGCGGATGGAGTTATCCTGTTTTCACTATGACATAATCTATCGGCCTGGTAAAGACAATGTCACTGCAGATGCTTTTTCACGAATTTGTTCAGCCATCTTAGATCCAACAAAGAATCTGAAAGAAATTCATAGAGCACTTTGTCATCCAGGAGTTACTCGTTTATACCATTACATAAGAAGCAAAAATTTACCGTATTCTTTGGAAGAGGTGCGTCGTGTAATTGCTGCATGTGATGTTTGCGCTGCTATTAAACCACGGTTTTTCAAACATAATGGAACACTCATTAAAGCGACTTCGCCTTTTGAACGACTCAACATAGATTTCAAAGGGCCATTGCCGACAGTGAGTAGGAATCGTTATCTTTTAGTGGTGATAGATGAGTATTCGAGGTTTCCGTTTGCCTTCCCTTGTTCTGATCTGTCATCTTCAACTGTAATCAATCATCTAAAGAATCTTTTCTACTTATTTGGCATACCAACTTATTTACATTCTGACCGCGGAAGTTCTTTCATGTCGCAAGAATTAAAGGAGTTTTTGAATACTCTTGGTATCGCCACTAGTAGAACGACGGCTTATAACCCACAAGGGAATGGGCAAGTAGAAAGATACAATGGCATTTTGTGGAAGAGTATTGAACTTGCCTTGAAATCAGCCAATCTAGATACAACGTGTTGGGAATCTGTGTTGCAAAGTGCCCTACATTCTGTTCGCTCCCTATTGTGTACAAGCACTAATGCCACCCCGCATGAACGGATGTTCATTCATCCAAGACGAACCGGGAATGGCCAATCGGCTCCTTCATGGTTGCTTACACCTGGACCTGTATATTTGAAGAAACATGTCAGAGCATCAAAATACGAACCACTTGTAGAAGAAGTTACGTTACTCCATGGAAATGCTGAGTATGCCCATGTTCAATACGCTGATGGCAGAGAGGCAACTGTTTCTACACGACATCTAGCCCCTATAGGGAGATCCAGAGTAGATATTCCTGCGTTTGCAAAAGAAAACCACGAAACTTTAGACAGTCCTACCAATCCAAGTGAGCAACCTGACAACAATAATGAAGAAATAAGTCAAGATGTGCAAGAAAGTAATATGTCTCAAGTTACAAATAAAGAAATGTTACGTGAGCACAATGACACTAGAAATGTTCAAGGCAGTCCTCGACGAAGGTATAGACGAAGACGTACCCCAAGGTACCTTGAGGATTATGAGACGTAAAGAAAACCCCTGGAGGGAAGAATGTTATATTATTTGTATATTTTGTTTATCCAATCAGATGGTTAATTTATAATGTTTGTTTATTACTAGTTCTTTTCCTTGTTCTTATAAAGTGATGTGTGTATTTCTAGTTAAATAAAACCTTTCTAAAGGTATTCATCTTAATATGTGAGTTTACATTTTGTTTTGTCATAATCCCTCATTACACCTTTATTAAAAAGTTAACACGGTTAAGAGTCTGCAGTAACTACGCAATTTCGGCGTTTTGTCCCATAACAACAATGTTAAATTTGAAACATTACTGTGATTTAGTTTTTCGTCTGAAAATTACACCGTAACTTGATGTCATTTTAAATGTTACCCTAGTGTCTTTCATTTGATGTGATTTAAAATTAATTTTTTAAAGGCTCCACTTGAATAACGAATAAGAAAACAATGCATATTATCACCATTTTTAAACCACGTTAAACCATTTTTAGGAGGTTTATGAACAAAAATTATCCATGTCACATGAACCACCATTGATGTGAACGTATTCGAGTTTAATGCGAATCCGATGCAAGATTATCGGGATAAAGTGTTTCAAAGACATCTATAATTAACATTGTTCTTAAGGAGCTAAGAATCAAGATGGCGGAGGTGACTTAAAAGCCCACAATTGAAAGTAGCTTCAAAGAGCATTATCACGCTTATTTAATACATCAACCAATAAATATTACATATAAAAATGTGCAAAATTTTATTTTCTAAAGTTTATTAATTTAAACCAAATTAAATTGTTTTAAAATTGGCCATAGCAGGCGAGCGCAGCGTCGGAGAGTGGTAAACTTTACACCATTGTTTTTCTCAGTTAATTTTACATAAGAATAGGTCAAAATATATTAGTTTGAATTTATTTTTAGTTTGAGCTATTTTTCGAGCTAATTTTATTAGACTATGAAACATATTTTGTTATTATCAGTAAAAATAGTGGGCTTGAGAAAAAAATTTCGTGTTGAAAACTCATGTTATTTCCAATGATAATTAATGTTTATGTACATGGACCAATATTTCCTTAGAAAAAATCATGAAAAATCTAAAAATATTCCATTTTGTATTTGATTTACTTTTGCCAGTCACTCTATAAACTGCTGTCTGTTCTCTTACACTTAAAAATAAACTGTCTTTGTTCTCCAACGGTCTCTTTCAACCATGAACCCGATGTTATGATTTTGAAATTACAATTACACACAATGATTTACTTGTAGATTCAAGTTTATTTTGTGTATATTTATTGTAATAAACTAATATTATAAATTTTCTATTGGCATTCACGAGAAATGTCAAAATATTATTCTTTACATGTTGATATGACAAATAAATGCGTTACCGTACCTCGTCTCTCATAACACAACTGTTCCTAAGTATGGCCAAACTCCAGTTGAGTGAAGAATAATGCGGATTTCTCAAACAACCTCTGAATTCTGCGACGCAGGCCAAATAACAAATGGATGTCGATATAAGCCTGGAAACAAATGGAGGGAGATTAGCAAGGCAAGCCCTTCTTTGCTGCAATTGATTCCCTTGGCAAACGTTGTGAACCCTGGATACACGGGGGATATGGTAATTTAAAATTTAAAATAATAAGCTCATGAAATATATTATATTATCAGTATTATAATTGTATTTTTATTATAGCCAGGCAATATTTAACTTAATAATATATATTAATAATAATAAATCTTCCATACTTATTTAATACACTAAGGATTTTTTTGTAAGAGAACTAAAACTACAATTAAATTTCAACCGATGTCCAAGTTTCAGTTGGATAGGGTTGCTCTGCAACTTGCTCTGCAGTTGTTTCTGCCAAAAAATACGAAAGTCAAACTTAAAATAATTGCGCAATACATTATTAAAATTTGACATTTTCCCATTACAATAATATAAGTTTGGGTATATATTATTTTGTGACATGTGTTAATTTACAGCTGTAAATAAACGTTTTTTTTAATTTTTTTATTTTTATTTATTTATTTTTTTTATTAGGTAACGATAATCACAATATTGTATGGGCGAGGATTTTATTGATTGAAAATTCAATGTAAAAGTTTCAGAAATTACATGCATATTAAATTCACATTATTTGGCTTGATTTCGAGCAACACGTTTACTAGTTATATCATAAATCAGGAATTAATTAATAAATTGATGATACGTGAATAATAATAATGACTAGGCCTGTTAAAAATTTACTTTTGTTACTTTTTGCTCCGCATTACTTTTTTTATTAAAGCTATGCATTTTTAACAGTTTTATATTAAATGCAAGTATACTTTTATAAATAAATAACATTATTTTGTTAAAGTTTGCTGCGGTGTTAATACAAAGATTTTACACGTTTGGTTGAAGCGTGAGTTAATTATATCACTGTTGTTAAGAAGATGTGAAAGAATGATACGTTGGCCTACACAAATGTTATGTTAAGGAATCGTATAAAAATGTATAAGAAATCGGTATTATCTTAAAATTGTATGAGCTATTCAAGTGGTGTCGTGCAATGAATAAAATTAATTAAAAATATTAGAATTGGGAGGCGCTAGAGGTAATTTGAACGTTTCAGCGAGCCATGAGGAAAACAAGAAAAATAAACTTCAATATGCTGTATTATTAATTTTCTTAGAATCTATCAAATCATCAACCAACAATTTTAGGACTTTCTTTGATTCATCTGATTTAAGTTGAGCGAACTATTTTATGAAGAAATAATTAAAACTTTAGGAAAAGATAAAAAAGAATTTTCGTCAGTGTTCTAAATCATTTTGCATTACAAGACACAAACATTCATTTCAGCACAGTGAGTCTGAAAAATTTCAAATATCACTCAAAAAATAAATTATAATAATAATTATGGTATTATAATAATAATAAATAATTATGGATTTTCCCATATATTTAACTTTTATTTCGTGGTAAAACACATTTTACAATTCCGCAATTCCAAGCAATCACCTCAGATTTTGGTAAGAATGTTTTTGAATTAAATGGTTTAATTGTTGTACAATATCTGGATGCCGTTTATTAGAGGGATTTAAGCAATACCAATTCCTCCATTGGCTTCCTAGTCTGGGAGTTTTTTAATATACCTTCTGTCAAAAAACGAAATTAAAAAACACTAATTAATAAATGAGTCCAAAAATTAATCAAAACATTTTTAAAGTAATGGTATTTTACAACTATAATTATGAATATTTACATGTGTAAAAAATATCAATGTTCCATGCAACAATGAATGACCAACCCAATTAAATAACGAATCGGTGAGGTGACATCCATCTCTCGTCACACAAGTGCGTCACACCGGAACTGACGTCACCGGGTGTTTAACGCCAGGTTGTAGGGCCAATTTGAATATCGCACCCCATAAATCGCACACCTGCAATAAATTATGCATCAGAGCCAGCGCCAGCGCGCCCCAGTGCCACCTGATAATTCCGCCGTTCACCCCATTTGTTTTTACACCGCACTCAGTTATCTTGAACAACTGGGTCATAAAATTGTGGCACCGTTCCTTCCGAGTTTATGATTTACTTTTCTTGGCATTCTTAAACTTAAGATCGTTTTTTGTGACAGGTTATTTGGAGACATTTGTTTAAACAAGGGATTTAAAATATTGGCTCACAGGTTACATCACAAATTGTCAGGTATTCAACCAGGTAGGTTGGTTTCATTAAGATAGGTATTCAACATTAAGAGGTGGTTGAGGCATAACCACCTAAAAATGAAACTTAATATTTATGTTAAGTACATACATGTTGGCCTACCTGAAGTTATGTTGTTTTTATCATTTATCCTGTAAAATCAGTTATAACTTTTATGGCTTTGAATGAAAAAAGATTATTTGTTTCTCATTTAATAAAAGGTATAAAAATATAAATATAATTAAAAGTAAAGACAAAAGAAATATCCGTTTGTAAAACCCAAATTAATATAAACAAATGTATTTATCGTCTTACTTCAGGAATGTGCTACTGTATAGAATGTAGGCCTATGTAATTCGTTAGTATATATGTAAGTTGTACGCGTAAATAAATTTAAGTGCCTTATACAAAGTGTTTGTAAACTGTTCTTTCTGTTTTAATTGTCCATGTAATATCTTGTAAATGAAACAACTACCTTATTGCGCCAATATCAATTGCAACAATATGAAGCCTTTTTTTCTAAACAAGCGCGACATTTATACGGCTATTTATGTTTTCTCATTTCCTTTCAAAATTTCTACATGGGTTATTGTTAAATAATATTTAAAAAGTATTTATAAAGATAGGATAAAAACTTTAGTTTTTATAAAGATATAAAGTATTTATAAATTATTTTATAAAGTATTTATAAAGATATGATAAAAAAGATAGGATAAAAAGATAGGATAAAAAGATAGGATATAAAGATAGGATAAAAACTTCTACTTGGGTGTTAAAAGGAAAATGCACTCACAAATCCCCAGGGACAATCCAATCCTGGTAATCTAAAGACTTACCGTACAATAAATTTTAGCAAAAAGAAGGCAAAAATGTAATGCAATAGACCTAATAATATTAAGAAAAAAAAGTCGATTAAAAAAGTTTCTAATTGTGCTAATTATAAATAATCTTGTACATCTTCCACCCAGGGCAAGTCAGTGGTGTAGAGGTTGTCGCGATGGACGTCGGCACAACGAATGAGATGTCGTGGGTTCAGACAGACCCGCATTTTGCCAAGAAGGTTTAAGCCAGTACCAATCACCTGTACTGTACCAGCTCTCCCCTTACTTTGTCTAATATAATCCACTAACATGTCATTAAATTATGTGGACGGGGCAAACTAAGGAAAAAGATGAAACCTCCAAATAATAATATAAATTAATCAATCTTATAAAGCTACTTTTCTGTCATAACTCCTGTCTTAACTAGCCCGTTTAATTATTCAAAGGAAATAATGACAGGCCACTAATAAAGGGCTTGTTGTTAATTATTGTCACAAAGCGTTGACCATCAGTTGTCCGCCGTCTAACTATTGACGTCGACGACGGCAAGTTTCCCAATTTAACGACAGATGGCGATTTTCTGTCAGTTACCCGACGACGTATAACGACACAGATTCCGTTGTCTATCAATCAATATCTTTTAAAAAGCATATCAATATTCTATCTTAAATACTAATTAAATAAGCTGGGTTTAGGTGGATGGCGTTTTAAACAAATGTACTTATATTAAGGCTTGTTTTATATAAAGAGAATACTAGTACCAAAAAATATCTACCACATATTTGATAACGCAATTTTATTTTGAGGAATGATTGAAAGGTATATACGTTGCCTTATAAAGTAATATTGATTTCTGAGTAATGAATTTTAAAGGTAGTTCCAGTTTTGCGTTGATCTTTAACTAATTAAGCATAAAATAAACTTGAATATCAGTCATATTAGTTTACAATAAAAGCCAATAACACGTTTGATCCAGCACTTATATATATTACTAAAGTATTTCAATCATTCTTTTACTGAAAAATAGTTGTTTTTTTTCTTTCTTATCCCCTTATATAATAGTTTATGGAGAGAGTATTGTTTTCGTCAAAATTTTCCAATTTGAGTTGTTGTTGGATCCATTTTGGACTCCCCCGAGTTTTCAGGTGTGATGCCTACGTTGTAAATAGATGCGCGTAGCGTCAAACTTGTCCTGCTCTCCTCGTAGCTATTTAACTGACCCACCAAGACCTTTTTGTTTGAAGGCTATTTTTATGTTGTTGGAAGAAAGTATGCTTCAATTATCTGAAATCATTTATTATTTATTTGCTTTTCATTTAAACAAACTATTTAAGATAAATATACAATACACATTCAGTGTGTTTGCATTAAAGTAAATTTATCTGTATTCTTTTTGTTTAAATAATATAAAACATAGAATAGCCAGTAAAAAAATAAAAGTATAGCTAAATAAAGGAAAATGACACAAAACCAACTGATTAACTCTGGTTATTTAGCAATGCAAAGTCTTGAAGTCAAATAGCCTACATGTATTAGTCACTTTTATTCGATCAAAATGAAGTTGAGTTTTACAATTATCAAAATTTAATTTTTAAAACTAAACACATCACTATCATTAACCTGCAAAGTTCCAATATGATAAAATATTTTAATTCACTATACCGACATTTTTTATCAAATATAGTTAAAATGTAACTTTTATGAAAATATCACTAAAGAAGAATCAGTTTATTATCACACGTAAATCGTTTAACTACAACAATTGAACTGATGAGGATATCCTTACAATAACAATCGTATAAATGTATAAACCAACCGGTTAACTAAATCAACAAAATGAGTAGTGTGTGATAGGTTTATCTTCACAATGTCAATCCTTCTGAAATTGTTACTTAACGAATCAATTTTTTATTAGCCCAGAAAATCTGTTAATACATTTTATTAATACAAAAAAATTAATAAAAATAAAAATTTATTCCAAATATAATATGAAAACAAAAATACCTCTTGAAGTCTATAATACTTCCCTGTGGAAAAGCTAGACGGTATAACAAACAGTTTTAATTGGGGATTAATGACGCACCCCTTCAGTCTGTCCGAATTGAGTTAATTATACTTCCTAAGCCTAATGATCGAGGAGAAGAAAAAGTGTGCCCAAGAGTAATGAGTTATCTTCAGAAGACATCGTTCTCGAATATGAAAATATGGAATAAGTGATACATAAATATCCTAAAATGTATATGGTATTCCCTAATCTTAAATGTCTTCAGAAATTTTCAACCAGGTTTTGCCCTACATGAAACCGTTACCAAATAATCACAAATTTCAAAACGATTTCCCTCATATAAAACCAAATTTACATTTTCATCCTCCACCTACATCTTTAAGAATCGATAAGACTTTGAGATGTAGATTCAGATCCTTTGGGGCGGCTTTGTCTTCAGGCTAGGCGCGTTCTCTCTCTTCAGTAATGAATATTTCCTTTGCCTTCCAATCGTCTTGAAATGCATATTTAAAGAAATAAACGTGTTTTGTTGTTGTTGTTAGAGAAACGTGTATCTGGATAAAACAAAATTTAGCAAAAAATAGTTTTAAGTGTTACTTACGCTTCCTTTTATGTCAATAATTAAATCAATTAATTGCATTAATAAAAATATTTTTTGTGAAATATACACTAAATTGTGAGATAGTTGAGTGCACACTTAAAAATAACCATTTTATTTACAAGACATGAAATGGGGAGGTCCTCTTATCATAAACTTAGCTTCCGCTTTCAATGAGGTCCAAAACTGTAGCTTTATTAAGAAGGTGATGTTCTAAAAAAAATTCCGATGAATACTGCATTCGAGTAATGTAATAATACTAAAGTATAATTATTACATAATACAATAATAAATTGATCATGTCACAAGGTATTTAGTATTATAATTATTTTACATTGAATAGAGCATTTGATATTTCGCATCCAAACACAAGTACTTAGAAAGTTTTTTTTTTATTTTATTTACTATTGTAATGGTTATGTATATTTTTGTAAATGTTTAAGTTTATGCTTTGTAATATGTTTGTTCCAAAAAGGACTAAAAATACATTAAAATCACGATGGTGAACAAATTTAACATAATTTTATTGAATATTTCCAAAACTATTCACATTCATGAAACTTTTAAAACAAGACCATGTGCTTCCAAAAAACCCAATCAAAACATAAACAAAACAATGTTTACAAAATTCAACAGTGTTATCCCATATGATTAATGTTAGAATTATTAAAATAATTCAGTGTTACCAACATGCATATTGAAAGTTACATTTTCCTACATCCTCCCACTTTAGTTCTTCGAAGAGAAGAACTTACAAAACAAACTATTAAAATCTAGTTAAACACAAAATTTCTTTGAAGGATCACATCTTAGTCATCATTGAATTTCGATGTTTACTAGGTTTTCAGCTCAAATTAAATCTTTTCTGAATCTCCCACCATTTCGAGTTAAATACTCGACCAATACAGTTTCTGGATGGAAGATCAGCAAAATTAACTTATTTGATCGCACCAACAAGGTTGTTGTCAACAAATTGCATGTAGCTTCACCGAAATCTGTGGGTATTTTCCCTAAAAATGTCCACCCAAACTTTGTTTCAAGTCCAGTGATGGAGCCGTCAGCGAACCTCTCAGTTCTTCCAGTTAAAAACTTTCCGGCATAATCTCCACCAATAAGTAAATCAACCGGGCCAGAGTCATTTAAAACCTTGCTGACATCAATGCCACAATCTTATCTCTTCAATCCATGGTTCTTCCGGAATTGTAGGAAGTGTTCCACATATAATATCAGTTCCTAGAACTTCTATGTTGTCAAGGAATGTTTCATTGCCATCTGTTAAATTTACTTCAAACTTGTTGTGAACACTTTTTCCCTTTCTCATGTCTTGAAAGAGAGAATGGAACAATGTTTCTTTCTTGATTAATTTACAGTTCAATGCATATGCAGTAGAATTGGTTATATAGGAGCGCTGTGCACAAGTGTCAATAGCTGCACGCACGATTCGCTCTTTTCCATTGGGTCCTTTCAACTTCAATTTTGTGGTGCAAACTATAACACTTGGATCGCAGGAAGGAGGGTTAGCAATCACCTTCTTTTTTATAACGGCTGGTAACTTTTCATTCTTGTTTTCAATCTTTGTGTTTCTTTTCTTTGGAGATTTCTCTTGATTTTTCCACTCATAGTACGGACACAATAGAAGGGCATGCTTCTTGTCACAAATCATGCATGTCCTTTGTAGCTTACATCGCTTAGCAGAATGTTTCGGGAACAAACAAAGGTAGCAGCATCGCTTATCCCGTACACATCGTATTTTATCTTCAAGAGACATTTCTCTTGCCTTGAAGCAATTAGTACTTCGATGCGGACCTCGACAGAAGATACACTCTTTCCGGTGGTTTGCAATTAATAGTTCTGCAGCTGAAGGAACTGAGTTTGGTTTTGTTAAACCTTCAGTCTTACTTAAATCTTTATTTGTGCTACTCGCATCATCAGTTATACCGAATTTGCTTACAGCCACAGCGATCCTCTGTTCACTTTGTACTTCTGATTTGATAAATGAACGAAAACGCGAGAGTCTTTGTTCTGCATCACCTGTGTCATCACACAAACTATGTACTTTGCCATGCGCGCAGGAAATCCTCAGGCATACATGATTCTAACATGGGACAGATTATTGCAGCAGATTTACCTGATGTTAGTCCTAATAGCTCTAAAAATCGCAGCTGACATTCAAGTTTATCATATACATCAAATAACTTAAAGTGAGGGGTTTTTATGATAGTCTGTAAGAGGTCTCTGGTGTAGAAATCTATCAGTAAATGCTCCCTCCCAAACCTCTCTTTAAGGGTGTCGACTACAACATTGTAGTTATTGCAATCTTTAGTGATGGGGAAACTGTCGACCACCTGTTGTGCCCTCGACCCTGGTTTCATGGACTGTTTCAAAATTCTAAACTTGTGAAATGTAGCAATTGATTCATCCAGATGAATGAGCTCAAACTGTCCCCAAAACGGCAACCAGTTTTTCAGTTCCCCATCAAAAGGTTCAATTTTGATTTGAGGAAGTTTAAGGGAATGACCAACACAATTTAGCGATTCACTACATGATTCAGTATTTTTATTTGACTCGATATCTGCAAGTTTAATTCCCACTGACTCTACTTTCTTGCCATACTCTTCGGTTTGAAGCTTCTCTTCTTCATAAGTGTCATCAGTCATTTCCTCATCCAACATTAGTTCCAAAATTTTTAAAATTTGCTTCTTGGAGCGCTTCCCAATCTCTTTCAATTACTGCAAAAGCAGATCGAGCGTCCACTAGCTGTTTTTCATTCAAGTGCTGTACAACTAGATTACAATTTCTTGTAATAGCACTTCTTAGGATTTTTCTTGCCTTCTTTGTCCTCTCCATCGTGACAGGCACTCACAACTGATAACTATGGTTGTTATTTCAACTATATTACCAATATTGTAAGTTTCTTGCCTCACGTTTAGGCGCCAGATGTTCCAAAAAGGACTAAAAATACATTAAAATCACGATGGTGAACAAATTTAACATAATTTTATTGAATATTTCCAAAACTATTCACATTGATGACACTTTTAAAACAAGACCATGTGCTTCCAAAAAACCCAATCAAAACATAAACAAAACAATGTTTACAAAATTCAACAGTGTTATCCCATATGATTAATGTTAGAATTATTAAAATAATTCAGTGTTACCACATGCATATTGAAAGTTACATTTTCCAACAATGTTATTACTTATAAAAGTATTGAATCAGCTGTTCATAATCAGTTAAACTTGTTTGAATATGTTTACATTATAAATCTGGACTTAGTTAAACATTGAAACTAATGTCCAAATTGTTATTTTTACTTTTATTTTAACGTGAGTTTACAGGCTTAAGGTTTACTTGAGCCCGAACATCTACTCACGACGTAAGCGAATGCCACCTCGCGGCCGGAACGCTAGGCAAGTTTGATTGCTGCAGAGGTTTACGTGTATTGTGTTTTAAAATCATCTAATTAAGATAGCGTGTGACTTAACTTCTCCTAAAAGTATAAAGACGGTTTTAATTTGCAGATTTTATAGAGATTCAAAATAAAGTTTCTAATTTTAGTTATGATTGTCTAAATTCCTTGTTTTTCTCTATTTTTAACTGAAGTTTTCGATTAGTTTAGTTGAAATCATAAAAAATTGACACCAAGGAAAATTATTACTGTTCTACTCCTTTAATATGAAACCTAATTTATAGCTTTACGTTAAATGTTGCAATAGTTGACAGGATTCTCAAAAACCCTTACAATAGGGTGGCGCACCGGTGGTGGACTTGAGCCTTAAATATGTTTTCATAATCGTTCTTCAAAATAATATGAACTCACTGTAAAAACTGTCAGGGCTGCATACATATTGACAAACATAAATAAATAATCCTGGTTGAGAAATGGTATTCCAAGATGTATTTTGATTTGTCGCGTCGCAACAACCAAGGCAGCCGGGATCTAGTTAATGGTGCAACATCATTAGAGTTGCCAGTTCCATTAGTCTTGGCATTTCCATTACAGATGACACCTCTTGAGGTTCCCTTGTACACACAAACTGTTAATTCTATCCGCTAATCCTGACAATTAACTTTTAGGATATAAAATATAAATAAAATTGATTAATATTGTTTTATTCAGTTTTAGGTATTTTGGATACATCTCATTATAACAACTGTTATATTATCACAGAGAAAATTTTATCCGCGGGAAAAATCAGTCTAGGTAATTTATTGGTTGTTTCTTTTTCTCTTTTCTACTTGTAAGTTTTTCATTTTACTGTTTGTAGGCTTAAAAAAATAATTATATAGATGTTTGTTAAATTTTTAGAAATTTAAATTAATATACATGTACCAAGCGGGTATACATTGTTGACTATCTTAATAGTAATAGCAAATATTCTAAAAAATCTAACACATTAGAAAAAGACTGATTGTAAATATTTTGTTTCAGGTAATATGTCTGTCTCGATGACTAAACAAAATAAATAAAAAACAGAGTGCATGGTAAGTTAAATATTTTCCTTTCTGTATATTTTAATAGTAGTTTGTATAAAATACTATATAAATAAATAATAGATATTGTGTAATAAAAAAGATTATCAGGCACAATCAAAGTGATCTATTAAAAATAAGATTCCTTTATCAGAACTATAAATTACATTCGTGTTATATAATTCCCCTATTAAACTGTGCAGTAATATTCTTTATGATATTCCTTTTTATAATCATCATTCATCATGAATGATATCTATTCTTTTCCTTTTATTATTTTCACAAATATGTGTTATTAACTCTTTTTCTATGATACAAGTTAGTTTTAAAGTAGTAATTGTTTGTTTTTGTTTTATATTTTTATCCTAAAGAACGCTTGTAAGAATGTCCAAGGCTTATCTATGCATCTCTTGCTGTAATATTAAATTAGCTTAGGGATAGTAATTAATGTACTTCTTTCCAATATTCGGTTGGCAGTAAATTTAGGATTTTTTTTGCACCGTTTACCATGAGCGCTCTATAATTCTACTGCATGAATTTTGTGTTATGTAATTGTATAGTATGTAAGACGAGCACCCAACGACAAATCTTTTAAATTTGTTGAGACTCCATGATGTATTATAAATTTTTAGAAATAAATGTTCTGATTCTGATAAACCAGGAAAATTGAGCCATTTTAAAAATGTTAGACTTAGTTCCAATTTAAAAATTGTTTAATTAAAAACAGTTTTTTTCATAAGCGTCCTTATTGTAGTAAAACGAATGCAACCATGCCAATCCAAATAAATATGAATAATAATTCATTTTATAAACATATTCCTTTAATAATAAGAATAACAACGATTAAAACCAGAATAAACAAACCACCTTGTTCAAAAATCACCCAATCAGCTCCTACCTGGGTCTTGCCTGCTTACAAACCGGTGATTTGTCTAACCGTTTGACCATGGTGGGGGGAGGGGGTTGCCGGGGGGGGGGAGCAACAGTTGTGTCGGTATCGGTATTGCGGGATTAGCGTGATCAGATCGCCAGGCACGTAGTTCCTCAACTTACTTTTGTCAGACAGGCGCCGGTTCATCACCACTCTTTGGTGATTCCACTTGAAATCGTCTTTTGAATCTACATTGTACCACACACCATGAGTAGAGTGGAATCGGATTTGTTTGTTGTTGTTGTTGGTTGGAATTGATTTGACTTTATTGAAGCCACTCATTTGTTCAATTCAAATATAATGTTAAATTTGAGTTGATGCTCGTTTTGACTAAATAATAATATTGGAAAAGAATTTAAAAAGTACTGTATATATCTTGCAACGAAAGTTTTCTTTCTACATTCACCGATGAAAAATTTGTTTAAGTTATTCTCAAGTATTGTTGATTTTGATAGTTATACTGTGTACTACTGATTTTTAAAATTAATAATGGGTGTATCAGATTTGAATGCAAATTTTGTCTCGTACAAACTTTTCCCTGTGTGGCTTAAGATAGGTGGATTATGTTGTAAACATAATTAATAACTCACACGTTACTTTTGACAGTGATTAGGTAGAATTATATTAAATTGTATAAATAGCATTTCATCTTACATTAGATTAGAGGTCTTTACTTCCACACCAGCCTGTAACTCGATTTTCTGAATGTCAACCTACTTTAACGTGGCACTGTTAAATTTATTTGAAAAGGACTATCAAAAATTACTAGATTTCCCTTTCTAAATAGATGTTCGTAGTAAACCAATGGAACTGCATTAATCTTTTTCCTGGGAGTGAAAAAAGTATCTATCCAAAGACTACCAAAAAGGAAAAAGTTATAAAAAGTACGTCTAAATGGGGTAAAATCCCAAAGCCAAAAAATGTCGTATTTCTTTTGGGTCAAAGAGTTTGGTCTCTTCACAATTGTCAAAAACTGGTTAATGACATCACAAAAGTCTCTTGACGAATAATAGGAGGAGATAAGCAATATAACACCATCTATGATAAGACTGTAGATAATTATTTCATGTTCTTCCGATAAGATTGTCCAAAACAGCCAAACACATTAAAATTCGGGTTTCGGAAAAATGAAAGGTGTTCTAGAGCACATATATAAGGTAATTTTTTATAATTCTCAAGCGAGAAGCAAACTCTGTATATATTTTTTTCCGTTGTTAAATAGACTGCACTACTTTGCACATTATTGCATCACGTACATCACCAGGTAAACATTTTTTCTGTCGATTCAGAGCATTCCGTCGTAAATTTTCAGAACTATTTTATATAACTCAACTGCTTTACTATGAAGAATGAATGAAATTCATTTCCCCGATCTTTCCACCATACCATACTTTTTTGAATTCAGTAGGTTTCAGTCCAAACCATAGTGGAAGTATCTTACACCAAGATACTTACACCATGGTCCAAACCAGGTTCTTTAATGAAATGGTATACTCTATATTTCAACCGAGATGTTTCGTTTGACGTTTCGGTCAAGTAGAAAAAACTATCGCATCTGATTAACTTTCATGTTGCCAATCTGTTAAGCATTAATAATATGCAATAATTTATTATAAATTTCTATTTGTAACCAGGCTACTTTTTAATTACATCATGCATTCGTCCAAGCACCATAAACATGTCGTAACTGAACTGTAACATTATGCAAACGAACATATATTGAAAACTTATCTTTTGATATAAGCTAATAAGATGATAAGATGTATAGAATTCTTATTCCTATTTAATTTTTATTATTTTCATCACAAACACTACAAAAATATTATCAAAATATCACACTGGCTCTGAAGTTTTATTTGTGGTAAAATACTAAACGATCACTTTCCCATTTAGGAAAAATTAATAAATAAACTGTGCAAGTTTGATAACTGAAAGGGAAACACCAATGTCGTGTTTAGTTATTGTTTCTATTCAACAAAAAACTGCTCCAAGCTTTTGTGTATGTGAAATCACTGTCGTTTTATACACCTATTTTACAGACATATATAAATAACTTAAAATATCATGCAGTTTATAAAGATAAGCGGGGAAAAAAATAATTATAATCAACCTTACCTTAAATTGAAAATACGATGAAACAAA
Organism: Neoaliturus tenellus; assembly: GCA_030545055.2. Taxonomy (NCBI): domain Eukaryota; kingdom Metazoa; phylum Arthropoda; class Insecta; order Hemiptera; family Cicadellidae; genus Neoaliturus; species Neoaliturus tenellus. The sequence continues at coordinate 38,005,243 of CM061536.1, read as the reverse complement.
TACCAATAGAACAATGAATGCAGATTGTGTTCCCTCTCATCGAACATTATCTCAACCCCCCGTTATGTTGCTCGAAATGACATATGACAATGACGTCCCAATTTGAAAATTAATTTTCTGTCCGTCGCAGAGTTTCGGATCTTTGAAATGATTATAAAATGTCACTGAGCACTCACCATCCAGTTGTCCTTAATTATATCAAGACGCAAATTTAAAAAGAATCAACGTTCTAAAATTGATTCGTAATTTTTGTAATTTTTGCAGTTAGCTACACTGTTAACTTCGCCATACATTGGAAATGATTATTTAATATTGAACTATGCATTCAACTTACAGCTTTATTAAGACTTATTTCTTCTTTTAAAAATTCTAAACAAATAAGGATGTAATGAAAAACGACATTAGGTTAAGACCTTAAAATCCCCTATTTTATATGTGAAAAATGATAACGATAATTCACAACTAACTAAGTAGATCTGCCCCAAAATATCTATTATTTCATTGATGACGGTTTTGAATACTGGTTTTAAATCAATGTTTTTTGACAATCAAATAAAAATGTTACATATTTATATTTAGCTGTTTCTAAAAAAAAGAAAATATCACAAAAAAGGTTAAGGGTATAAAGATATTAAAGAGTCTTACAATGAAGAATTGTATATATAATTTTGACTCATGCTATTTTGTTTCCGCAAAGAGGTGAAACGTTGCTGAATACATTATTTTTGAAATCTAATTTTTAATATATTATTCCATCTAGTTTTGTTATATTTTTTAATGGTTACCATGAACAAACAAGTTTTATACATTTAAAATATTGTTTTAAACATATTATCATATTATCAAAACAGTAAAAGCAGATTGTTGCTAAGCTAGTAATGAACATGTTTCTGAATATTTTATAATAACTATTATATATTTGTATTTTAGACAACATAAAAAATTACAACAGTACTGTATGTAATTCAACTACATTATCAGTAGTTTCAAAATAATTTAATATTAGTTTTATCTGAGAGGATATAAAGTAATTGAAGTTCTGAGAATCTAAATAGATACATGGAAGACCTAGGAAGGCTTATAGAAGGCGCTGCAATCTCTGATTCGCTTTGTTGTGGAATTGCTAATTCCAGATTCATAACGTGGTTTGTGTTTCCGCTTTAGAAATGAGGACTTTGATTTTAAATTGTATTATTTGAGCAGCCTACAGTAAATTTCCATAAGTATGAAATTCTGAGAACTATAAAATATGTATTACGTGACTCGTTTAATATTTTATTATTGTAGCATTTTTTAGATATTAAATGTTTATACTTTAAAATTGAAAGATTATTATGGATTATGGTTATCCACTGATGATTTTTTTTACTCACCCGTCTCTAATAACCTGAAACATAATTATGTTTTGATTACAAAACATTAACGAAACCTCCCTTTCCATTAGCAAAGTTTAACAGAATCCCTTTGAAAGTTTTATGAAAGAAAATTCCTTAAGCCAATATCTTTTGCACCGATGGATCGCTAAATTAAATACGGCTTTAATAAGTTTCAAATGACAGTTGAAGCCTGCCGCTTGAACAGTCGGAAGTCACGAACTATGTGAGAGCTATGTTAAACAATTTCTTAACTTATATTGCATAATACCTCTTTTGTGAAACTTTCTGAGTCTTTGAATTCTTGGCGGATTGTTTCACCATCCAATAACGTCCCATCAAGCCCAGGGTTAAATACATTGTAGCCACTTCCTAGAACTCCAGACGTATGGCAGTTGGTTACTTAACTTTTTGGATAATAACCGGTAGTATTTATTTTGTATGTTTTAAACATTTAATTTGTTGTAGAATATGTAAATATAAATAGCTTATGCAATATTTAAGTGTTCTATATGAAATATGCAAGATTTTTTATGAATGGTTAACTTTAATAGAAGGAAAATGAGATACATTACTTCATGTATTACAAAAAATATTTTTTTTAGATATGCTACTTTTGTGATTTTTTTCAATCTTGTTAAAGTTTTGTATAGGTCTACATAAAAATAGTAAGCACAAACACACACAAAAAATTAAAAGATCATTTAAATAATATTATTTTAACTACTTAAGTTTTTAGCATGGAAACTCAAGTTCACGGCACTTTTTGTATTTTATTTCAATAGATTAATTAGTACAAATTGCAGTATTTTTTAACCCTCGACATCATTTTGGTTCGTTAGAGTAGGCGGAATAACCACACTAACTAAAGATTGCGTTATAAAGCTATTAAATATTTTTTCTTCGTAAAAGATTTTATTTTTAAACTGGTTAAATTTGAGGTGTAATTAAGTATTAGATTATTAAATATTCTATGTACTGTACCAAATGGAATATTATTGTATTAGACGGCAAAAACTGGCAAATAATTATTTTTAGTTATTTCTATGAACAGATGTGACGTGTTCTGGTTCTATAATAATAGAATAAGAATGATTAAGTACCACAAAAACGCAGTTAACAGATTAAAGACTGAGATAATACACAATTAACAATCTGCGCAAAATATTTACCTTTGATTTATTTGAATAAAGCGTTATATATTAAACATTTAATAGCACGATCTCAGCAATGGACTTTGTTGAAAGCTAAGCGATTCAAACTCAAAGTGTTTTTTTTTTTATTTATTGGTTGACAAACAGACAAATAAATCTACAAACATAATAGGTGTTTTTAAACCTTGAATATTATCATTGTTATTTAATTTTCTTTTATTTACTCTAATCCTTCATAATTTAAAACAAAAATTTAAAGTCCTCACCATTGCTCTTTTTGATATTATTTTGTTTAATGTAAATTGGTGAACTGATTTATATTCTTTTAGAGCATATACGTTTGCGAGCAATAGCTTTGACTTTGTCCCTGGGATAATATTTTAACATTTTCATAAAATAATAAGTCTCATATGCTTTGATAATAAATGTTTATATTAGTCTTTGATTTTAGTCAAAAGTGCAATAATGAACAGTGTTACTTTATTGTACAAAGTACAATAATGTCAACATCGTACATACAAATTAACACACATAATAAAGGATGTACAGTAACAATCGAAGGCAGTTTGTATTATTTTTTCCATTGTAGAGTATTAAAAGAACAATAAAGTAACACCGTTTGAAATTGTTTCAAATAATTTGAGTTTTATTAATCTCTAACCGCAGTAGAACTGATACCTATATTAACCCTCGAGAGGTCGCTTAAAATTTAAAACGCCGTCTCTCGCTCAAGGAAATTTCCTCCGGGTTTTAAATAAATGCACAAAATGTACTCTAAATACTTTTATTGTTTGAAATAAAAACAGAAAATGATTATAAAATAGATTTCAAACTATATTCCTGCAAAACAGAGCAAGAAAGGCAAAGTTATAATTTAACAAATGTAATTATTATAACTATTATGGATTTTACAAAACATGTTTCACTTTTTTTACTCAAAATTTAATATTTTTTAATAATAGTTTTGTAAAATAGTATAAAAATAGTAAAAATAATGTTTTAGAGTACAAATTAAAAAGCTTTTGTAAAAACTCAAATATCTGAATATATAAAAAATTACTATGAGGTTTCCCTGCATGAGCCATAAATTAAATACTATAAAAATGATTCTACAATTCAAATAATTATACATAGAAAAATAAAAAGTGACTTCAAATAAAAACAAATCTTAAATGGCAATTGTAGCCTAAACAATTACAAATAACCAAATAATAAACGATCGCACACGGACTCTTCCTCCGGGTTCACAAAACACACAAGAACGCTCACGGAGGAATCGTCCAGCACCTCAGGATAGCGCTCGCCAAACTGACCCTGGTCGCTGAAAGCGGGATAAGAAGAGGTCAAATGCGAGGTGAGGAGTGGGGCGACAGCTACACAAAAGTACAGCGCTGTCAACCCCAAGATAAATATTTCCCACAACAAAAAATATTGACCCGGAGGATTCCTCCGCTTAGCGTCCTCTCGAGGGTTAATAAATTTTGAATGAACGATAGTAAAATGAGAATGAAAGAGTAGAACAATACTGAAAATAATTGATTTTAAAACGTATAAAATTGTAACTTTTGCGTAATGATTATTGTGGCAATATTGTGACTGTTATTGTGTATTCGTATTAAACATTTTTAAACGTCATTAAAATGAGTGATTACCTAGGTTCAAGTGCACTCTCGTCATTGTATAAATTCATCGAGTTAAAAGTTATCATCTTTAAGAATAATAATAAATGTTTTTCAGACATATGACCAGGCGTATGGTTACTTAGAATATCGATTGTTTTTTTTCACATTTTATTTATCGACTTAAAAGAAAAAAACACTACGTTTCATGTATTTCGGTCGAGAATAATAATCTGTTATATATATAATAATATAAGTTACATGTGCCGGCCTGTGAACTACTCCTTGTTTATACAGGGTGACCATAAAGTCTTAGGACGACTTTATACCTTTTAAACGACAAACGATATCACAACCACAATTGGTATACCGTTACTGGAAATTGTAAGCTACTTTTCTGTGTACATGGTGGTCGGATATCACCTTTGGGGGACGGCCCGTCAGGGGTCAGAAGAAAATCTTTAAGACAGCCTATGTTGAGTTGTACATCATTTTAAAGGTCTACTTCAACTGAAAACAATGCCGCAAACCGGACTTCAAAAGGTTGATCCAGTCGGAAGAAATCGCGTTTCAAAGTTTAAAAAATGTTTAATACCATTATCACTGTAGCAAATAGAAGTTAAGGGTAATACTTACAGAAAGTCTTTTAAAGTAGGTGTTCAAAATGTCCACCATCGGTCGTCTGGCAATATGCTAACCGGTTATAAAATTCGGCTACTGCATTTTGTATGTATTCTCGTGGAATAGCTTGAGTTTCATGGATATCCTATGTCTCAGTTCGTTCAGATCTGTAGGCTGAGTTCGATACACTTTGTCCTTGATGTAGCCCCATAGGAAGTAGTCAAGCGGAGTTAGGTCAGGGGAACGAGCCGGCCACTCAATCTCACCTCGTCTTCCAATCCACCGGTGTGGGAATACTCCATCTAAGTATTGCCTTACCTGAACACCATGGTTTGGCGGTGCTCCGTCTTGTTGGAAAAAACATGATTGGAAGTCATCGCCCAGAGTAGCTTGTAAAGCAGGAACAATCTCATTTTGGAGCATATCCTGATACTTATTGGCATTTAAATTTCCATCGATGAAAAATGGTCCTATGTCAACGTACGATACGAATTACGTACGATACCTGCCCATACGTTTACTTTTTGGGGGTGTTGTGTGTAACACTCACTCATCCAGTGTGGGTTAACATTATCCCAATACCGGCAGTTATGCCTGTTAACATGGCCATTCAACATAAAAGTCGACTCATCTGAGAATACAATGTCGTCCAAAAGTATTTGTCTTTGGTCAATTCTATTCATCATAATTTCACTGAATTCCATCCGGCGATCAAAATCATCTTCGGTTAGTTCCTGCAACAGGGTAACCCGGTATGCCTTGAAACCAGACTTCTGTAATACTCTGCGAACTGATTCACGACCTATTCCATGAGATTGTGCTGCTGATCTAACTGATTGTTTTGGGTTTTCAACGAAAGACTGAAGAATGTCTAATGAGCCGTCTTCGTCTGTCACAGTACTTGGTCGTCCAGATCTGGCACGATCCTTAACAGAACCAGTGTCTACAAAGCGAGCAACTGTGTACTGTGCTGTGGATTTAGAAATAGGAGCTCTATCAGGAAAAGTAGCATTGAATAATTGTGTGACTTCTGCAAACGGTCTTACATTATCACCCCAGCCGCGCATCATTAAGAGTGTAATTCTTTCCCGCTCACTAAGCGACATCTCTTAAAACTTAAAATCTTAAGTAACAGGATATGGCTGCAAAAACTACTGTAGCTTGAGTGATACTGATAAGTGAACTGTTAGACAGATAAAAGAAATTAAGGGGGAAGTCCAGTAAATGGGAAACCCTGACCTAGAGGCACCGCTTTCACTTTTCATTGTACTTCTTAATACAGCAGGTTTTCCTGATTACACTTAGCACATTGTCAGACGGCCGAAAGGAAAGAGTAAGATTATTTCTTACGTAATAATGGTATTTTTAATTTTTAAACTTTAAAACGCGATTTCTTCCGACTGGATCAACCTTTTGAAGTCCGGTTTGCGGCATTGTTTTCAGTTGAAGTAGACCTTTAAAATGATGTACAACTCAACATAGGCTGTCATTAAAGATTTTCTTCTGACCCCTGACGGGTCGTCCCCCAAAGGTGATATCCGACCACCATGTACACAGAAAAGTAGCTTACAATTTCCAGTAACGGTATACCAAATGTGGTTGTGATATCGTTTGTCGTTTAAAAGTTATAAAGTCGTCCTAAGACTTTATGGTCACCCTGTATTTTGTTCATATATCATAGCTGAAGTAAACTAGGTTACTATTATAAAAAGATCCAATGATACTATATGGGAATTTAAAACGTCAAGGTATGTTGGCCTTTATATATTGAATTATATTTTTTTTCTTGAGCCCGTAAAAGGGAAATGTGTTATTTAATATGTTAGGATCTAGTATTATATCATGCCTACATTAGATCAGATATTTCAATTCACATTTACCAGATTCGATATTACGATGCTCCTTGAACCTAGTACTCATTTTTTTACTGAAATAGAATTAGGGAGACAACATTTAATATTCTCATTTGTTTATTGTGTTTTGTTTTGTGAATTTCTATGCCAGTGATATGTTTTACGTTTTGATAGAGACAGTCCAAACATTGATCTTGTTTCTACCTAAAATCAACCTGTCGGTAATAATTAATTAATATCCAATTGACAAATATCATCTTGTTAGAACTTTTAAAGGGCTACTGACTTTTCTCAGGATCACACCTGCAACCTTTGGTATCAAAGGCGACCATTATAACCACTCAGATGACCAGCCAGTTTACAATTGACTCTATACTAGTGGAGGAGTGCTTGTGGCAATGTATTTTCCACAAACTCTAAATCTAGCTGGTATATGTATTTTGCTTCTATTTTGCATTTAAGCGTGTTTTGGCCAAAATATAAGGTAGAAACAGAACCAGCACCAGGAAAAAGTGTTTTGTCAAAAATTCGGGTTTAAAATTGTAATTGTAAAGCATTGGTCTTGTAGGTTGCCGTCAATGCAACAAATTGACAACAAAGAGTAAACAAATAAAAACCAAATATTTTGTAAATAGCTCTCAAAAACAAACAAAATTAAAAACACTACTTTTAAGCTCTTTTTTAACAGTTTTCCACTGTGAAAAGGAATTGGTTGAATGTAATAGACTGATTATCTGATTAGCCTGTATGATACTATAACAAAAGAGAAATAAAACAAGGCGTTGTGAACCCAGTGCAGTTAAATAATAATAATAATTATTATTATTTATTTCTTACATGCGCATATTCTCATACACATCAATGCCTTTTACAACCTCTCTAGCTTGTAGTAAGCTATTTAAGAGGACAATTTAATTTTGGTGCATGAAAATTACACTGCTTTTTATTTATTGACACTTATAGATTAAGAATAAATACCGTAAATTTTTATAAAACAATATGCATTGGGTATCAAACAATACTTCGAGAACTTTTGGCCTTTATCATTTTTTCCAGTGGCATAAAATTTCATAAAAAGAGAGAGAGAAAGAGAACAGTTATGGAACCATTAACCAGAATAAAAATTTTAAGGCAATTAATAACAAGCAATTAATAATATAATCAACAACAAGCAATAAATGTGCTACCACCACAGTACAGCGCCCTGTCGCACTAGGCTTATGCATATACTATACTCCTTATTCAAATACTGCACTCAGAATATTGCTTTACTCATTCACACCATATTTTTAAAAATCTCAGTATCGCATGTCTCGAGTTAAAAGTAAAAATTAAAAAATTCGTTCAAAAAGTCATCTACAGACGATTACATATGTTTACGAAGGTAATTTAATAAATTTTAATATTTTTTTTACTATGGAGACACAAAAGAAAAGAAGAAATTGAGATCCATAACTTACAATCAGCGTTAAACGATCCCCACCAGAATATTCTCATTAGAGGATGATATTTGAACAAAATCAATTTACTCAAGGTATTACGATAGTCATGTTAAGTTTTCATTATCATCACATCTAGAATTGATTATAAATGGGTAGTTAATTTCATTATCTATCGAACAATTAAACTACTAAAACCAAACCACTAGCCACTCTTCCATCCCACCTCGAGGCTCACACATCGCGGTACAACATCCAGCTTCATTAGGCCTTGGTGTGATAATTAATTCCGCCCGGACAGGTTGAAGAAGCCGGTCATTAATCCGCAATCAAAGGCGCTTGTTATCGGCCTCGGCGCCTGCATTAATCAGTATTCAAACTGTATCAAAGAACGCGGCGTCACGACGGTACATTGTGTCTGTAGGATTGTTGGGTACGAGGCGTCAGGATCTAGTATCGGGCACGATATCAGCACTGTCAAGCCTTTATTGAATATGATATCAGTTTGTATCAAAAATTTACATCGAAGATAGATTTAATAAATCAGTATTCAAACTGTATCAAAGAACGCGGCGTCACGACGGTACATTGTGTCTGTAGGATTGTTGGGTACGAGGCGTCAGGATCTAGCATCGGCACGATATCAGCACTGTCAAGCCTTTATCCGTTTGTTTCAAAAATTTACATCGAAGATAGATTTAATAAATCGTTTCGGAAATAACGTTCACCATATTCAGATATTACGAGAACTTAGATAAATAATAGTAGTCAACGTTAGGTGTGAAGAAGATCAGGGAATATATAGATCACTTTGAAATCTTAAAAAAACGCTCCTCTAATCGTTACACCAACTATTTACAAGTAACAGTAATTTTTCTTCTTACTCTCATAGCGAAATATATTCGTTGGAACGCAAGACTCGACAAGGATGGTCATTAATTTGACGCACAACACGCTTTTTAACCATCTTTAGGTTTTTTTAATAGGAATACGAACAAATCTATTGTTTCTTTTGATCTATAGTTTAAATATTTAATTCGTTTGAACTTTTCATATGTGTTGGTTTCCTTTTATGTTTATAGGCTGTGATAGGCTGTTGTAGGTGATATATGCAATGTTAAAAATTCTTTGTCGGAGGATCATATGATTCATTCTGAAACTTGTATGATTTACCACAGCTGGTTTCCTTTAGCCTTTTTTTAAATTATTGTATTGTATCCAAAACCAAAAAGCTAGGACTTAATAAGTTCCCAATCAATTGTAAATAAATTAATGGTGTGAAACAATGAAAAATCATCGATAATTATTTTTATATTCACTGGCTAAATATAAACATCGTTAAGCTACATAATCGCAACTTTTTTATCCGAAATGTTCCCCGATTTTCTTTTTGTGAAAAGTTGGATATTTCTTTTTACCTATGAATGGAAGAGAAGCCTTAAAATCATCCAAGCTTTCCACAATCCCCTCTCGCTCCCCAAGGTAAATCTTCTTTCTTCCGTTTCGTGGGTTCTCGGTTGAAATAAAATTTAACATAAATTTCATACCATGAAAATGAACCCACAAAATTAACAAAAATGTCTAAAGCATTTAAAATTATTAAATTGTGTGAACCAGAAGGATGTTGACTATTTTAGAACAAAATTGTCAATTAATATTCATAATACTATTGTCATTATCAATTGAAATTTTTCTATTGAATTTCAATATTTCTAATCCATAATATCAGAGATACAATGAGGCTTACTAATATATGTTTTACATTAACAATAATTTATATACTATGTTTGGATAAAAATAAGTTATCCTACTAAATAATAAAAAACACATGGGATACAAATAAATGTCCAATGTTAAGTTATATAGATTAATACGTTACAATTTTGAATATAAGAACAAAAGGTATTTGACCGGTAAATGCCAGTGGCGCCGTCCCCGATAGATTGGTAAACTTTCTTCAGTCAATAGTTTGACAAGGGGTGGTTGATTGATCTCCTGTGCTTTGTTATGATAATGACTGACAAAGCATTTATCAGGGATAAGCTAATATGTCAGGACGGGTTAATGCTCCGTCGTTTAAATTAATTCATCATTAATAATGAAATGTTTTGCTTTGCAACGATTATGATGGATAAAAGGTTTGAGTTTACAAGGATTTTACTTGTTTTCCAATTTTGCTTTAACTTTTGGATTTGGCGTATGCTAAACGCTTGGAATAAAAAAAGGCATTTAAAATTATGTACAACGTACTGCAGACCTAAAGTTATCATCCAGTATTCATTTTAGGGGGCGTTTCTTTATATAAAAGAAGTGAAAACTAATTCATACATTTCAGTCCCTTCGTTTACATAGTTTATAATTAATGATTAATGTTAGTTTTTTTATATATAAAATATTTGGTTGAATGTGGTTTTTCTCACCAATTATCCATTTCATGTTAAGTTTGTGGACTTTTCCCTAAAAATTCAGATACATTTGACGTGATGTATATGTCGATATCAACATTTAAAAATTTTTTCTGACTCACGATGATCCCTACCTTATTTTTGTGACATTAACGATAAAAAAACATGTTTACAAAATTTTCTGGTTTTCCAAGTTTTATTCTTGTGATAAAATTAGTTGGGAAGAAAAATAGTCTTAATGTCTCTAGACGTTTTCCATCTTGGAAAACCGAAAACACCAAGAAGCAAAACAATATTCGAAACAATACTAACTCATATAATATCACTTATAAAACATAAACATTATTCTTTGTATGGGATTCATAATACACTAGAAAAGATATACGTGTTACGTTGAACGCTTACACAATGTTATTAATGACCTTTGTAAATCTTCAGTAGAGACATTCTGCCGACAATTTGTTTCGTATTGGCGTTGAGTGCTTCGGAAGCGTGTTTTAAGGCCGATACATCTTTTATAGCTAGATATATGGTTCTTTTTAGCTTATATGGCGCTACCTGGACATTAATGTGGTTCTGGCAAAGTTATATTATAAGATATAAGATTCAGATAACATGCTATTAAGTTAAAAAATGATTGAGATTTTAAATACTATGTTTTCGCTTAACTAATGTTTTATACATAGGCCTATATATTTACATTTATAAATTTAACTTTTCATAGATAACTAAACGTATTATGGTGTCATTATATGCGGATTATGTTTCAATATTTAAATGATTAATTTAATTATATAAAATACCATAAATGTTCTAAAATATAACTGTTCACAATATATTTTGTGTATACGCGTCCAGTTGAGCTCTATGAGAACTCTTTAACAATTATAATCACTAATATTTTTGCATAATCTTTATAAATTTCCTAAATATTTTGCTAAGATTACTTGTGACTTTTCTACACTACCCACAATATAAATCCAATATTTTATATTACATATTTTATATAAGTCTGCAATCTTGCAAATTATTGGAGAAATATCCAAGTGTTTTTATAGAATGGATACATATATTTAAAGTTTGTAAATGAAGACAAATTAGAAATTGTATTATGTACTTCATTCATAAAATGACACATACATTACTTTTTAACCGTTAACAAAGTTGTTAACTATGAAATAACTTTATCATACAATTTTATCTACTCATGATGAAGCCTTCCGGAATTGGGTAACAATTTACAAAGGTTCTACACCTCGACACACGCAATTCCATTTTTTTTTCAATTTTTAATGTAGGGAATTGCGGACGCCAAGGATGTAACCTTTTTATACAATTTTATCATCATAAACCTATAATTTAGTAATGTAGTTTTCCTTTTATGAAAGTAAGATAATGTATTTTTTTGTTAACATGTTTTTTCTATTTTTATTACTGTTTTGTACTGTAATTAATTTTTTAGGGAATAATAATAAGCCCTTCCATTTTAAATTAATATACTGTAGTAGATAACAACGACCCATTACGTTCGTTTTGCTCCGGAGCATAGCAGAAGCAGGCAACTCTTTTGAGAGGTTCTTTCTGGTTCGGTGCGATATTACACAATGCAACAAAAGATGAAATGGAAGCCTTCCACAAATCGACCGAGGTGCGTAGTTCCTGCAGCGATTTTCGCCTCAGAACCTCTATATTGTTAAGCTTGCCGTAACTGTTACGAAAATCTTTCTTATTTCATGACATTATCAAAGTGTATTATGTAAAAAGTTTAAAATATATAACTTAGAAAAAAAATTCTGATATTTTCTTTCATTTTATTTGGTGAACTGAATTTTGAAATAAAGATATAGCTGGCAATGCAAAAAAGTCAAGTGATATAATAGTTAAAAATATAGAGAACGATTTAAAACTTACACCTCTACAGCTTTTAACTTAACGTACATGAATTAAACTTAAATAAATTAACTATTAGAAATTTCAAGCCATAGAAAATATTTGACTAATGAAATTTGTTTTCTTATAACCAATGATATCAAATATCACCGTCTGATAAGTTTGGCTCCTCCAGGCTCATTGAGAAATAAGGAGGAGGTAATTCAATTTGCCGGATGAAAGGAATGCTCTTATCAGTGTTATTTTACCTCGCGCGAATCCATGAAATGATTGAGTTTTATTTTCCGTTCAACAAGACAAGTGTGTACAAGTAAACTGAGAATATATGTAAGTGAAGATATATAAATAATGCACATAATAGTTCCTAGCAAATTTTCTAGAAAATAAATTCGTCTCAAATTAGATTAAAGTAAATATTAACCTTAAAAACATATATCCCTTTTAATGCTAAATGCAAAAGAATATTATTTTGAGTGATACAGTTTAATAGAGTGATAACTAATACCAATGTGTAATAAATGATCGTCCGACTCATGATACTTAATAAATAATATAAGATTAGTCGCTAAAATAAATAAGAATATAAATTTTTACATTCGAATAAAAGTTTTTAGTTAATTCATATATTATAAAGTGTTAAATCTGGAAAACTAGGAAATACCTGCCAGTTGATTTATATTTAATGAAACGAGAACGAAGCTATTTTGAGAGGGAGAGAGATACTGAGACGAATTTTAACTTGTAGCCTGGAGGAGCAGAGCACTGCTGCACCCACGCACTATGGAAAGCGCCATACGGCAGTTTATTATACCTTTAATTTTTGATCACTTACTAAACCATTTTGAAAAAAAATATTTTTTTATTCGTTTTTTATAATTATATAAAATTATAATAAAATTAAAATTAAATAAATAATATAAAATTATATTACATATACCTAGATATTAATCTAGGAATATTTAATATACATATATACCTATATAATATATAGGCTTGGAATAAAATAAGATTGATTTTTAGTTGAATGATTGCTAAAATGTTTCTGTCAATCAATTTATAGCCTAATAATTAATGAAACAGAAATGAAAACTTACACATGTATTATTTTTTAAATAGAGGAAAATATATGCCTAATACAAATTTCACTTCCTCCCTCTATACCATTGTATATGGAGAAAGTATTATTTTCATAAAAATTTTCGAATTTGAGTTGTTGGTGGATTTATTCATTTTTGTGACCCCTGAGTCCAAAAAGTGGTTTTTGGAGTGATGTCTTGTCTGTGAGTATGTGTGTTTGTAAGTGTGTCTGGATTTTAACAGAGCTAAATAATGTTCCAATGGGAAGATTTTGATGAAATTTTGTATGTAGTTCCGAATCCACTATAATTCCAAGCATTTTATTTCATTTTTTGTATTTTTTTATTGTTTTTTATTGTTATTATGAAAAATATATATCTCAATAACGGATCTAATTATTTTGATTAAAATGTTTTTTTAGGTTAAAGTTATAGATAAAATGACGGCACCCGCATCTCCGGAATAACTCCCGTTCAAAAGTTACAAATCATAAAGTGTTTTAAAAACCAATTTTACAGAAAAAACTGATTTTAGACGCAATGATTTAATTTCTGTCAAATAATTTGCGAAACACAACGTTTCACTTTTGCGATCAATTAAAAAATGTTTTCACGTTATGATTTTTGAAATATATTACTAGTTATTAACTTTTATGGGTAAAAGGAACTGATCATCTTTTAAAAATACGTATGTACACCTCCGTGAACTTCGGTAGAAGCTCTGAACTGCTAGAACGTCTCATTTACCGGCGGGGCAGAACGCTCCACGGTTTGATGACCGTGTAGAGGTTATATTAAAGATTTCAATGCCTCAGAATTGGACCCGATTCCATCTCCGTGGTTCCTGCCACTCACTCTGTCCATTGTTGAGCTACGTCCAACCACTTATAACATCCGTCCAGTATTGAAGCAATTTCACACCTTAAATAATTCTGCAATCTATACGCAGGTGTCACTGACCATTATTTCTAGACATTTTATATGTTTTAAAGCTAGCTTCCAGAGCGATTCAGTTAATTTAAAACCGCAATATAAGTAGTATCTTGTTCTGTAAAATATGGCAATCGGACTATAATAAACGATAACATCCTGGCTATAATAGTTAATAGTATTAACAGAGTAAAGTAGGCATTTCTCGCGTCTGCGTGACGTGTAGCGGAGCGCGGTATTTTTAGCGAAAGCGATAAATACTCTTTACACACAAAATACATACACAATTTTCCCTACCACTCCGGTTTTAATTTCCCAAACAATAATACGCCAGTTTGAGGTTATAAACAAATCTAGCTCAGTCAGAAGTGGAAAGGAGCGCTGTATAGCTCGCCGAGTAACAATGCTATCAGCTGACGAGCGTAAAATAATCACGTGGTGAGTGTTTTAAGACTTTTATTCTTGCTCCAAAGACTTTATCGATTTCTTCTCAGTAAACAGCTGTTTTACGATTTGTTTTGGTGTGAAAAGTGACATTTTACGAAAAAAATAGGAAAATTGTTTTGGTGAATGAGAAGTGGTTATTACTGTTATTATACAACATAATAGCCGATGGTACAAAAAATACACAATGTTTGATTAAGTCCATTATTGAAAAACTAATAATAATTATGAGTAATTATTTAAAATATTTATAAAATGTATGAAATATCTTTAAAAGTTGTATTTTACAATAGACTATGTTATATAATTTACATAAGAGCGTTTTCAAAGTTAGCTAAAATCGACTATGTTTGTCAGTGTGATACAAATCATATCATGCAACTCTTTGATACAATTATTTATCTTAATACATTTGTTATTATTGGTTTTGTACAACTTCAAAGAGAGATTTCAGTAAAAGACCAACACCAAATATTTAAATACTAGGTCTACATTAAACGAATTTATACTACAATTTAGCCATATAAATTTTCAAAATATCACTCATTTTTCCAGTTTTCACTACAGTCCACCGTCCATTTTACGGGGAGAGAGAGAAGGAGTCTCGTTTGACTTTGCAACTATGAGTAGGCCAGGTCCTATATTAGTTTCAGATTCTGCTTCAAAGGGTGTAATCAACTCAGCAAATATAGTCTACAGTTTGTGTGTGTACGGTGGCCCACGTGAAGCGAGATATTACATTCAATGTGACATGATTTAATCAAACGAATACTTTTAAAATAAATGTTGATTGTTAAATAAATAACTTTTAGTTCATATTGTAGTGAATTATAGTTATCAAATTTCATTTAACATGAATATAACATTTAAAAATAATGTATATTAATGGAAAATATTTGAGTTTATATTCAAGCACCGGGTTGACCAAGCCTTTCTCGGTGGTTTAAACTCAACCGTGCTATGGTATTATGGACTGGCTGTTAAGTTTGCATGAACTACTAACTATGCCTTTAAAGTTAACAACTATTTCATAAAACATGATTGAAAGTAATTTCATTGTATTTATTTTCACCTTTCGTTACCAAAATGGCAAACCTTAAGAACAATGCTGAAAACTAAAAATTTTTTAAGTTAATCTTTAAAAAAAAATATTTTTTTGGGGTTAAGGAGGTTTCAAAACTTATTTTTTGCCAAACCACCCTTAAATGCATATTTTAAACGAAATCTGCCTGCTAGATTTCAAGATCGAAGAAAATACATCGCCACAGACACTCCTAGTTTTGTTGTATAGTATCACAAATAATTATTAAATTAAAAAGTACAAAAAGGCACAGCAAAGAATATTTTATTAATTTAGCGTTTAGAAATTGACCTTAAATTGTTCTTTAATAAATTTATTTGTCTTTAAAATTTCGTCGTACGTGGTGAATAAAGTGAAAAACCACTCAGTTTTCGAATTTATCATTATTGTGGTAAATTACTATTTTTTAAATATGGGAAGATTCCATTGTATTTCGTTATAATCAGAAATAGATATTTGTATGGAATAGTATTGGATACAATAAAAAAACAAGATAATGCCTGGATTTTCAATGTCATGATATGGTTAAAAATACACCTTTTGTGGATGAGAAGTGGTTACATATATCAAACAGGAAATCCTCTATTTCAAAAACACGCGTAGAACGGCAATAAAAGGTTTTATACCAACAATTTCCACGAATTGTGCACAATATTTCCTCATATTTCATGCAGATAGATTAAAGTGTATGAGGCTCTCTAACGCCAAGACCCTCTTGATGTAAAGATATTACCTACAAAGTCCCTTAGCCTGTTTTCCATATATTTGAAAGTCTAAGGCTACATCTTTGTTAAGAAATGGGCATATTCGCCTGTCGTCTAACCTATGGTTTCCATAATTTTATTCACGAAGAGCATATAAAAGATTGTATTATTCCTCACTAAATATCAAAGGTAATATTACAATAAGCCCTAATATAAAGATCAGTTCAACCGATGAAGAATGAGCTTTTTAATCTACTTACCTTTATTTTTTTATACAATGAATGGGTTTTAAATAAATGCGTTGTATATTTTTTGGATTGAATGAATTTTATATTTGAATTGAATTATGTCAGACAAACTGACATGTTCTTTGAATTTGCATGACTTTGAATTTACATTTTCAAAATAAGATCAATAGAAACTATATATGTTTCAAGAAAACATTACGATTCAAGTAAGATACACAGAAATGATTGGCTGTAAGTAACTCTTAATTATTTTGCATCATATCGTTAATAATTTTCAACGAAGTGGGTTTTTCTTGTGGAATTTCAACCCTCAAGTTAATTTGAATCAATCAGTAAAAACTAGGGTAATGTTAAAAATATTTCAAACTTTTGGAGACTTATCATCCTTTTGGTTTCAAAACATTTAAAGAGGGGTGGGTTAATACGAGGATATTCATTTTATTAAGACACTTTCCCTTTAAATATAAACTATGAAATTTATCAAAAATTTTAACATGCGCTTAACCACCTCTTTTTAAAATTATTAATTATTGTCGTCAAGCCTTCGCTTTTCCATCTGGTAAAATTGGTTCCTCATTGGATTATAAGTTTCCCTAGGAACTAATCTAATTTACCGCGAAGAGGAGTTCTTATCAAATTAAAATTCCTTGCCTGATATTATTTGTGGATAATTTCCAGAGCAAGGCCAGTAATGTGAATTTAAAACTAATATTTTTAAATAAATAACTTTGACTTCAAGTTTGATAAATATAATTTCATCAATATTAGTATACGGTTAAGGCCATTAAAATGTATATAACAAAGTATTAACTAATACATTTTAATTTTCTGTACCATTTGAACTATTATCATATTTATACTCGTAACAGGATAAACAGATATACGTATAAGATTCTTTTAAGTCTGAGTTGAGGGGGTGGAACCGCATATCAGAGGTAGTCATAAAAGTCGGGGTATTCCACCTCACTTAAATCTAAAACAACCACAGCATTGTGTCGAATGTCTGACTGAAGCCTAGTAATGAGGGTATCTGAGGTTACAAGGCGCTAAAATAGTTTTTTGTGTAATAATAGTATTTGTAATAAGAGTATTTGTAATAAGAGTATATTATACAAGTACGTCATTACCACTCGAGAATTTTAGATATGGCCTCACAAAGCGTCAGCTGAGTACGGCCAAACAATTTGAGAGCGGCAATGACTATTTGCTCTCGTAATACACACACAATTTTTCCTATGCACAGTAGAGCTTCAATATCGGATTATATATAAATAAAAGTACAATTTTATGTTCAGTAGCCAATATTTTTTTATAATTTTACTGGATCAGACCTTTCGACACACAAGTTGTCATCTTCAGATCTTACTCCATAAGATTACGTCTTAAGACGTAATCTTATGATTACTCCATAAGATTACGAGGATTACCTAACACTTGAATCGGAAACCCGCAAGAACAAGTGCGGGAATATCCCTCCCGAGTTAACTCTCGGATTAGCGATATTCTTGAGTTTATTTATCCACGAGCTCCGAAACCCGATTTCGTTAGTCATAGACTACAAACCGGTTTTTACAGGATTTTTGTCTGAGAATATAGATAACCCCAGTCTCGGAAACCCACCCATAATGTTACTGAATTTATATGGGAACCAAGATTTGTCAAACATTTGTAAATGACACTTTAAAATTAAAGGAACATTTTTAAGATTGTGAAATAATTGAAATAAAATATGTATTTGAGGTATTATGTCAGTTTTTGGTCCCAGAAGCATCAAACTTGACGTATTAACATCTCCGGAGGGCCACTGATATTGTAGGATTACCACGATATCCTCTCCAAGCACGTAGTTTGAAAACTGAGTTGTGTTAGTTTAGCCCAGTCATAGCATCCTTTTTTCTATTCTCATTTTACTGGCTAACTTTATATTACTCTTAGTATGAGTGGATGCTAATTTAATTGATAATGTTTTGTATCCAGGTTACTATACAAAAATTCGAATATTGCTGAGAATTTTAAAAGATATCAACTGTAAGTCTATAAACTAAATTTTTCTTATTTCATCGTTATCCATAACAATTAAAATTGTTCAGAGTTTAATGCTTAGATTATATGCCCAGGGGCCTATACAAGACGTTTTGGAACTCTTCATAATATTTTAGGAAATTGCTCCTGGACTACAGTCAACATCATAGTGATAACCTCCAAATGCTGATAAATTACAAACACAGCCCCAATTTTATTTTTTACACATTTTCATTTTTATTTCCTTAATGTATAATAGTATTAAGTACATTTTTGGCATGGCTCTTTATCACACCAATATGATTTTTAAGATAAATAATTAGTTTTCCTTTAAGTTTTATACGAGACGAAAAGTTGACAATTTAAATTATATAAACAATAATACCAAAAAATGAAATCATGAAAAATAAAAAATGAAATGGTTTGAAATGAAACCAAAAAGTTCCTCCTGGAAAAGACTTTTTCTGACATTATTAGCTATTTTAATAAGGATTTTTAAGTTTTACTGGTACCTTTTACCTACTGACCTGCCCAACTCCTGGCCTGAATATACTACGGACGGAATACGCAAGTAGCAAGTAAGTAAGTAAGTAACCAAGTTTATAAGGATCTGACATAGTCATTAAGTCATTTAAGGAATTATAGCCATTTTTGCAGAAAAACTTTGATCTTGCATCAAAATTAATGCAAATTTAAGTTTTTTAAGAAAACTTTGCGATAAATAAATTTTTGTTAAGGGTAAATGTTAAGAAAATTTACCGCTTATAGATATTTGAGTTTTAAAACTTTAAATTGTCAACATTTAAAAAATACAAATATAGAAAACATAATTTTTTACGGAAAAACAAAATTGTGTGATAAACGTTCATGTCAAATATGAACTTAATACTACTGTACGATCCATTATTGAAATTAAAATGAATATGTTAAAAAACACAAAATGGTGGCTGTGTTGGTAACAGGTGGCATTTGGACGTTATGACTATGATATTCATATTTCTTGTTCAACCAGGAACAATGCCCAAAAATATTTTCAAAGAGTTCTGAAACACCCCATATATTGTGGTGATATTTCTTAACTAACCAATGGTATACCATGACCAAAATAATCTATAAAAGAACAAGACATGTGTTTGCTTACTTTTTCAAGAAACTTTCGCTTAATATAGCCATGGTATAAACCAATTGCAGTTAAATTTAGGCGACAGCACCTAGTTTATATATCCTGTTTGGGTCCTGGAAGCAGAGTTATAGATGCGAAGATTAATGCGAGAGTTACAAGATATAGACATAATTAAAGTTTAATGAATATGTGTTTTAACAAGAATACACCGCATTATTTATCTCATTACAAACTAAAGAGGCTGGGCGACAAGAGATAAGTGACTGGCAGATCCTGAATTAAAATTAGAATGTAATAAGTACTATTTGTGACTATTTCATTCTTGTAGTTTGAAAACAAGATGTCACCTGAAAAATATGTTTTATTAATTATAAAACAATTAAAACCTTGACTGATTGATATTTTTATTTAATTATAAATATCATTGTATGAAGTATTTAATTTTCCCCCTACAATTTGAATTGCCAATTGTTGATTGATAAATATAATGAATGCAATATACATACATTGCTCTGTAACGCTATAGTAATGAGAAGGTATGATGAGAAGGGTTTAGAACGAATTCGTTTAAAACAATTGAACTTTGAACAACAAAACTCTGTTTAAATATTGAGGTATTGGAATGTATCTTGATTTGAAACAAGCTTTGCAATATTACTGGAATGTGTCCGATTTTTCAAGCTCTATTTGTGAACATATTTTCTTTGTAACGCATGTTTCTATAAAAACAATTTATTAAGTTAGAATTCTGAAACTCAATCAATCATATTATTTTATTACGAGACGAAATTAATGTTTACTAAACCTATTTTAATCTTAAGCTAATTTTTACTCAACTATTCGTAAAAGTTAAAATTTATTACACATTCACCACACACAATGAAAATCTGGTTTTATACACGCCATTAACACAAGTAGTAAGGGTAACTAATGTTTGATTTTAGTGACGATAATATTAAAAAATACAAAAATCCTTTTTTGTCAATATTTTAGGACTTTGGTAATCGAATATAAGACATTGTAAGAGAGAATTTAAATAAAAATAGTTTCAGTTATTGAAAGACAATCTCTCTTACCAATCAAACCACAGATAAAATAATAAACACCGTTAAGAAAATAGTCTTCGTTTACGAGCTGTTTATGAAATGAGAAAACTATTATATGCTATTATATTGTTATATGCTATCCCAGTGGCACAAAAGCTAACAGCAATATGATTTGTTATACAGTGTGTCCCGGAACTCTCTGGAACCCTTTTGTATATTTGTTCCTTGCATCGAGACAAGAAAAAAACATTATACAAATAGGGGTCTAAAATCCATTGTTTAGCCGCTAGCCGCCATTTTGTTTTTTTTCACGTAATAATTTTTATTTCCATAACGGATGGTTGTATTCAGTTCATATTTTTTTTTTTTTTTTTTTTTTTTTGAGGGAGAGGCGGAAAAATGCATTACGCACACAGGTGGCCAGCCTGTAGTGTGGGGCTCCCCTAAAAAACGGGTTTACCCACTAAAAAACCTCCTCTACTCTTTAGGAATCTAACCTGGAATTGTTTATCACATTACGTCAGGCTAGGCCTAAATTTGGCTTACGCCCGTCGGGCTCGCTCCTTATCCAGCCGCTCTATCAAGGGATCTGGGCCACTTCGCGGTCCAGATCGGTTTTCTTTTCCAGGAGGATGCCCCGGACGAACTGTGACAAACAATCCCAGTTGCCCTCATCCTCCAAAATCTTTTGGCAGACCGAGTCCACCGAAAATGCACCAAATATTTGTGTGGCCTCCAGGCGGGGCCCTTCCCAACGGGGACAGCGGAAGAATGTGTGTTCCGCATCGTCGGGAACACCCGGGCAATAAATGCAGTCCGGTGAACCGGTCTTTCCCATCCGGTTCAGGTACGAACGAAAATAGCCGTGACCTGTCAAAAATTGGGTCAGGTAGTAGTCCACCTCCCCATGCCGCCGTTCCACCCATGGTTGGACCTGCTTGATAAGTCGCGCAGTCCATCGTCCTCGGGTGTCGTGCTCCCAGCTGTGTTGCCACTGCTGGAAGGTTCGGGAGCGCTCTTCTGTTCTTGCCGTGTCCTTGCCGATCTCGCCACGTCTCTGATAAATCGCTTTCCTCTCCCCTGCCAAGAGCTTGACAGGGATGACTCCGGCGACCACCAGGACGGCAGGCTCGGACACTGTCCGGTAGGCGGAACACACCCGGAGCGCAGCTTGACGCTGAACCCGGGCGAGTCGCAACCTGTAGCACTCCTTATCTAGAGCGCCTGCCCACACCTCTGCCCCGTAAAGGAGCACGGACTGGACCGCGGACATCAACAGACGTCTTCTGCTGGATCGGGGACCCCCGACATTGGCCATCAGCCTACTAAGGTGAGTAACTACCTTAGCGGCCTTGTCCGCCGTACGGAAGATCTGATCCCTCCAGCTTAACTTGGTGTCCACCATAACCCCAAGGTATTTGGCGGCACGAGTTGATGTGACCACCTCCCTTCCCACTCGAAACGGGACGACGGTGTCGATCCTCTTCTTCGTGAGAATCACGATCTCCGTCTTACTAAGAGCAAGCGAGAGACCGTGATCGGACATCCAGTTGTTGACAACCCGCATAACTCGGTTCAACTTTAGTTGGGCCAGCTCAACGTTGCGTGCAGCAATGAGAGCTGCGACGTCATCGGCGTACCCAACCAAAGTGGTTTCCTCAGGCATCTCGTACCTCAGGAGGCTGTCATAGGCAACGTTCCAGAGATCCGGGCCGAGTATTGAACCTTGTGCGGCACCAGAAGTGACTTCCATCGTCCGCGTTCCGTCCCTCGTGTCATAGATCAGGCTTCGAGAGCGTAGATAATCCTCGATGAGCCGCAACAGATATGCAGGAATACGAAAGGTGTTGCGAAGCGCATCCAACATATCGACCCACCTCGCCGAGTTGAAGGCATTCTTGACATCAAGCGTAACAAGAAGCACTACTCGGCGGGAGAAATGGTTGTGGCTTTCGGCTCTCTCCACAGCTCTCTGAACTTCGGTGACAGCGTCGATCGTTGACCGTCCCTTTCTGAAGCCGTACTGACGGGGGCATAAGTCCCCGGCAGCTTCCACGGCAGAAGTCAGGCGGGAACGGATCAGCTTCTCGAACAGCTTCCCAGCCGTGTCCAACATGCAGAGAGGCCTGTGGGACGACGGCAGTTCGGGATCACCTTTGCCCTTGCTGATCAGTACAAGCCTGGCTGTTTTCCAGGGAGCCGGAAACACCCCTTCTACCAAACAGGCATTGTACATTCTCAACAACAAGTCAGCGTTGATTGAAAATACTTTCTTTAAAGCCTCACTGGGAATCCCGTCCGGGCCAGGAGCCTTGTTGCTCTTCAGGGAGAGAACGGAGGTTTCCAGCTCCTCGAAAGTGAAGAGTGGAACGTCCTCTACCTGTCCGAAGTCAACCGGCGGTCGCTGTGGATGTTCAGGAAACAACGCAGCGACGATCCTCCCCATGGTGGCGCCCCCCATGATGGAAGGTGGAGAGCGGGCGCCGAGTTTCTGTGTTACAAGTTTGTAACCCAGGCCCCACGGGTCGGAGTCAACGTCGTCACGAAGTCTCCTCCAGCTATTCGCCTTGCTCCTGTTTATCGCCTGGCGGAGAGATTTTCTCGCAGCTTTATAGGCCTCCGACTTACGAACTCTGTCTGCGGGAATTCTCGCTCTTGTGGCGGCTCGTCTAGTTCTTAAACATGTTCTTCTGAGTTCCGCAATCTCTTCAGTCCACCAGTAAACGGGTTGTTTGTCGCGTCGGGGTTTCCTTCGCGGCATAGACTGGTCGCAGGCCGAGACGATCAGTTCCATCGTGGATGTTACTAGTGCCTCGGCCCCAGCCTCACCAGGATTCCCCTGCGCTCCCCGAGAGATGGCTTCGGTGAACTTGACCACGTCCAGTTTGTTGGTGTTCCACCGGCGTGGCCCTTCCCGAGATGCGGAAACTCGACGATTTGCCTGATCATGCAGGTCAAAAACGATGTATTGGTGGTCGCTACCCGTGTAGTCCTCCACAACCCTCCAGCCAGAGATCCTCGGAAGAAGCGACTCAGACGCAAAGGTGACGTCGGGGATCGTGCCTCTCTGCCCGGGGCGCCGAAAAGTAGGTGTGTCGCCCTGGTTGAGGACGACAAGACCGGCCCTGGCGATGAAATCCAGGATGTATTTCCCCCGGGAACTGGTAGAGGGCATTCCCCACTCGACGGCCCTGGCGTTGAAATCGCCACCAACGACGACATGCCCGGTGGTGCCGAGAACGCACTCCTCTAGGCTATCTATCTTGTCGCGGAAGTCCTGGACGGCCTCGTTGGGTGTGAGGTAGCAACTGAAGATAGTCACGTCCCTACACCGAACCCAGACGAATCCTCGGCCGCGCCCGTGACTCCGCACCAAAACATCTCGTGTATTACGTGCCCAAAATGCAGCAGTACCGAGGCTGTCCGAGATCCAAATGTTTGGGCCTCTGTTCCGATACTGTTCACTGATAAGGAGCGCGTCAGCACCAAGTTCTCGGGCGAGCTGATCTAGAAGGTTATCAGCTCCCCAGGATCTATGAAGGTTGGCCTGGAGGATGCGAATTACCGGCCGCTGCCTTTTGCCTGTTCAAGTGCGGCTCTGAAGGCACCGCACTGACCAGACCCGGGTAAGTGACCGAGGGCACTGGAGCCTGAATCCTTGCAGAGGAAGCAGGAGGGGCTCGAGGAACATTCCTTACGTTTGTGGCCCTGGCTTCCACACTGGAAGCAGTTGGCACTCCTGTCGGGCCCTTTACAGTTTCGGGAGGAGTGGCCGAAACCGAGACAGCGGAAGCATCTCGAAACTACCACCCTCCGTTTGAGCCTGCAACTGACCCAACCGACTCTGAGGTGCTGAAGGCTAAGCAGCTTATTGGCGTGCTTTTCGCTCATCTCAGCAACAGCCATCCGGAGTTGACTTCGGTTAGGCTTTGTCAGCCATACCCTCACTCCATCAGCCGGTATCTCCGGGAGTGCCACCTGGATCGCACGGGTCACCTCATCTTCGGTGGAGAGGACATCAAGGTCCCGAATCTCGACCGAACACTTCGGTTCTAGGGCCTTGATGGAGCCTTTGTCCCCAAGTGCAGTCTTGAGGGAAGCGGCAAAACCGATCTTGTCACTCGACTTCCCCAGTTCGAGGAGGACATCCCCGTTCTGGGTTCGCCGAATAGACTTGATAACGGTGTCGGTCTCTTCCGGTTTGGCCTGCGATCTAATCTGACCCAGAACATCGGCAAAAGAACGCCCCCCTAAGGGCTTGATCAAGATTGCCTCCGTCCTGGGCTTCTTAGGCCTGGGATGTTTAGGCTTTCTGACAGACTTGCCAGAGGCCTCCCCAACCGGGTTTGAGACTTGCGTCCGCTCCACCCTTGACGCACTTTTCGAAGCTGCCTCCGCTTGCTTCTGCTTCCTCCTTTCTTTCTTAGACAGGCGGGTCTTCCAGCCCCCCAAAGGTGTTGAGGCAGAGTTTGCTGCCAAGGCAGGATTAGCCGCCGGAGCAGGAACCTCTGCAGGAGTAGCCGCTGGAATCACGGCAGCGCCCGGGGCGGATTCAGTAGCCTGGACAGGAGATGTCTGCGATGCCGCAGTGACAAAAACCGGTCTCGGCACTGAGTCCACCTCAACAAACTCAGGGCTTCCCGGCGAAGAACCGCTCTGCCTCTTCTTTCGCTTTCTGGCTTGAGTCTGGGACTCAGCCGGATGAGCTTGAGGTGAAGCAGAGATGACTCGGTTCGTGACATCGCGCTCCTGCTTCACTGCCTTTAGCCTGATTTTCCGGCATTCCTCGATTTCTTCTAGAGCATCTTCGAGTTTCGGGATCCCCTCTTTTATCGCCTTGTTTATGTTCTTTTGAATTAGGAGGACCTTGGCCATCTCCTTCAAAAGAACTTTCATCTTCTTCAGACATGAGTCTTCCTCCTCGTGGGCGTCGTCCTGCTGCTGCCGAAGCATTTGCAGCTCGAATGCCGCACGAAGAGGGCTCTTCCTGGGAGGGATTCCTTGCATCCTGGCTAGAGGTGTTACCGGCTCGGTCACACCCATACCCAGATCAACCTCATCTTTCTCCTTTCCGGTTACGGCCGATGATCCAGCGACACCAGCAGCCTTGAACGGGGCCGGCGGAGGGGAGGTTTTAATTCCAACCGTCGGCGTCCCAGTCTTTGAGGTCGGAGACCTCTGCACAAGTGAGCTGCGCCTAAAAGCAGCCTGTTCGTTCTCCTTTCCAAGATTCGTGTTTTGCAGTTGACAATCCATACTGTTTTGTAACCAGCGCATCGTGCGGCAAGAGGCGGCCCTTCATCGGCCGGGAACGGGTACACCCTCGGAGGTCTACCCCCCGTAGGAGATAAGACACCCCTACCCCGGGACTCCGGGGCCCGAACCTCCGTTTGCCCAGCACCGATACACAAAATGTGCCGGACGTGCTGGGGGTCGCACCGTGGCAATGCAGAGTCCGATCCCTGCATCCATGCCGCACTCCCTGACTAAGGTCCGAAGCGGCTGGCTTCTGACGACACACTGGAGGAGACCATCGGCAGTGCGAGGCACACATCAGTCCCTGCAACACAACAGGGACACTCCCAGGACCCCCCAGCATGCGCCGGTCGAAAGAAGGTGGAAAGACACCCTTGATTCGGGGTCGAAAACAAGAAGGTGAGCAAGGTTAGCTCAGGAAAGAATAAAGACGGTGAGCTAAGACCTGAAAGATGAGAAGAAAAGGCCTTAGCTCGGGAAGAACTGTGAGGAGGGTCTCACAGCTTGGCTCAGGTACCTCGGGGTCGCCAAGAAACACCCGTACAGTGGAAAGCCCACTGCCCCTGAGGGTATTCAGTTCATATTTGGTATGAATCTTTATCATACTAATGTACATTTTCAGGAAAAAAATTATTTTTTCCACTGTGTATTTTCAAGATGGCGGCCATTTTTAATTTTCAAACTAAAATATCTCAAATTCGGTAAATTTCAAAAAAAATTTACCTAGTACAAAAAAGTTGCCAAATTTAATTATCTAACCAACGGTACCAAGTTTTTAAGTATCTGATTACAAATAACGGAGTAATTGCGATTTTTATCCAAAAACACATTGATTTTGCATTATAATTAATGCAAATTATGGCCATCTTCACAGAAAAATCGCAATAACTCCGTTATTTGTTATCAGATCTTTACAAACTTGGTACCGTTGGTTAGATAATTTAGCAATTTAGCATTTAGCAACTTTTTTGTCCAAAGTAAATTTTTTTAAATTTACCGAATTTGAGATATTTTAGTTTGAAAATTAAAAATGGCCGCCATCTTGAAAATACACAGTGGAAAAAATTAATTTTTTTCCTGAAAATGTACATTAGTATGATAAAGATTCATACCAAATATGAACTGAATACAACCATCCGTTACGGAAATAAAAATTATTACGTGAAAAAAACAAAATGGCGGCTAGCGGCTAAACGATGGATTTTAGACCCCTATTCGTATGATGTTTTTTTCTTGTCTCGATGCAAGGAACAAATATACAAAAGGGTTCCAGAGAGCTCCGGGACACCCTGTATAACGAGAAGCTTAGTTATTTGAGTCGGAGGCGTGGCTTGGATATGAGTTTGAGGATCAACCTTGAAGCATCCATCATCTTAGAATTTCTCATATGGTTTAGTTACTTTGATGCTCTCAAATATATTCAACAGCCCTCCTGTTAGGTTTGTTTGATAAACATTTTCAAGTGGTATTAAAAAAAAACTCATTAAAAAATAAAAACGCTGTAATGTTTTTAAGTCACATTGGATGAAACGTGAAAAGAAACTAAAGGAACTTCTTAAAATGAAACTAAAATGGTATTTTTTGCTGCACATGAAACGTAACTCGGTAATAAAATTTACTTATATATACTTATATATAATGTATGTAATTAATTGAACTAAGAAACTTATTGTTTATTAAACAATGTAATAATTTTAAAGTATTACAATTTTTTACACTACTATAAACAATGTTTAGTAAACAAATTCTTTCAATAAAAAAAAATAAATAAAAAATATAGAGGCTAGAGGCTTAACGAAGCATTTAGGACATATGTGTATGTGATTTTTTTCTTTCTTTTGGAATATTTCATGAAACTTTAGTAAAAGTGGAAGCTATGTACACACTCTGTATACGTTGGTAGAGTTAAGCGATGGCACCTTTGAGAAAAAAACTTTTAGAGAAATGGAGAGAGAGAGAGAGAGAGAGAGAGAGAGAGAGAGAGAGAGAGAGAGAGAGAGAGAGAGAGAGAGAGAGAGAGAGAAAGAGAGAGAGAGAGAGAGAGAGAGAGAGAGAGAGAGAGAGAGAGAGAGAGAGAGAGAGAGAGAGAGAGAGAGAGAGAGAGAGAGAGAGAGAGAGAGAGAGAGAGAGAGAGAGAGAGAGAGAGAGAGAGAGAGAGAGAGAGAGAGAGAGAAAGAGAAAGAGAGAGAGAGAGAGAGAGAGAGAGAGAGAGAGAGGAGAGAGAGAGAGAGAGAGAGAGAGCAACGCTAATAGGGTGGATCAGGTGCATGGTGGACGGTGGCTATCGCCACACATCTGCGTCGCGGCCGCCCAGACTAATGACCGATCATTCCCATTGTTCCACGTTCGCACAAATATCCTACAAATTGGCGATTGTTCCGCACAAAGGCGATGGGCCCCGTGATAAGCGAGAATTACAACCTCAGATTTCTGTCCTGTTCTGATTTCTTCTTCTCCACCGGCATTACTCAGCGCTATCTGCGCCTGAGATCCGCTAACGGGCTCCACTGAGGGACCCTTGTCGGCTGGCAATTATTTCATCGGTATCTTAATTATTTGTATTGTTTGTGCACCGCCTTTCCTATAGATAATTGGCGATATGTTGTGGCTATTGGTTTAAGAGTGTCCAGCAATCAAAAGATAACATTGCCTCACCCGAACATAGTCCTGAATGATATAATGGTATGTTCGAAGTTTAATGCTGGACAAAGTGTAACGACTGTAGATTTCTCTCCAATGATTAGGTTACAGGATGTGATATAATAAATTGTTCTAAAAATCTGTTATACTTATCAGGCTCTTTATAAAAAGGCTCAAATACTTCTAATTTATTATTTAGGCATGTTATGAAAAAAATTATATCGTAATTAGTGTTTTTTTTTTTTTTAATCTTGATGAATTACAAACCATGGGTGTCGTGTTACAATCAATGTATGTAAAAAGAAATTTGGAAACCTTATGTTTGTTTCCTTCACCATACATGGATATAAAAATGTACAATTTAGACGGAGCTTTCCTATTTGTGGTTACTTTTGAAGTGTGAACATTAAAAAAACTATATCATTAGACAATGTAATTTGTCAACCCCTTATAAAATTTAGATAAGATGTATTGCTTTCTTATATTTGAGTAACAGAAAATTGGCCGCCTTTTAAAAAACACTAACAAAAACGTTTTCTTGAAAATTAATATTACCATGCTAAAATTTAATTCCAAGTATAAATTTAATAAAATAATCCTCTAGATAAATAACAGTTATTTTGTCCAAAAAACGAAAAATCGGCTTGCAGCTTAACAAGGTGTTTTAAAACATATGTTAACATTAACATTTTCTTTGTTTTTGTACAAGCAATTATCTTCAATAATCCTGAACCTTTTTTTCTGACGCAAGGAGATTTTTTTATCACCAACACATGTGTGTAATGGGTTGATTTTGCTAGTGGTTTGGAAGAGATCGCTCAGTGATGTAATCAGCTTAGGCGTCAAACATATGGGCAAGTATGGATATTATCAGGGGGATTTCGGGGGGGAGGGGGGACATGACTCTGCTGAATAATTTATTGCAAATTCAGGTATGCGATTTATAGTCTGCGATATTCAAATCGGGTCCACTCCCCAGGGTTAATATTCAATACGTTCATTGCATCTGATCCATTCATTACTAACGTCAAGTATGTGAACTATGATACTTGTATATTTTTTAATGTATGGAAACTTATTATTGAACATATTGAATTATTGATATTCTTATTATTCAATGTATTTTGTTCGTGAGAACAACGAAAATAACATGGGTGAAAAGTATCGCTGAAAATATCTTTCATGGTTTCTGTAAAAAACCTAAAATACAAATATTAAAAAACAAAATTATATCTACGTCTTAAACTGATGTCTATGAGAGATCATCACTCAAGAATCAAAACAATGGTGGCTTTAGTTTTTGTTTCATAATTAATACTCTATAATTCTAATAAATGCTCCAATTACAATACTTAGTTATATTATGTATATTATGTATTGTGTATTATGTTGTATTATGTATATTATGTATTGTATACTTTGTCCTTTTTTAAAGCATTCTAGGATTTTGAAGAAGAAACGTTAGATGGTTTAGTCCTGTCTTAATAAAACAAGTCCGGTCCAGATATTATATATAAACTCATATTCAAAGGAAGTAATCAACTCGGGCGAATATGTTGCACGGTCAGTGTGTGAAGTATCTATTAGGAAAGTAAGTGATTAACCGGGGCTTCATTCATCTGACTCATCCATTTCAAGGGTTAGTTTCTAAACACTTTCGTAATGAGCGGGTTTTATTGATTAAATCTTACACCACTTTCTAATACAGTATAAGAAATCACTAAATTATTTTGTTATAAAGCAAGTAGAATTTTTAAATACATTTTTATTCAAATAAATTTTACAAAACACAACTAAATAGATGCAATTATATTAGTTTTAATGTAATTTCATTATTTATATGTTAAACTAAAAGAATATTATGCAGGTACCACGGTTGATTTAGACTTAAATATCAATTATAAAGATATAGGCATATCGCACAAAAATAAGTGTAGGTTCATTGTTCAATCTAATAATCGAAAATTATATTTAAAATATATAAAGCAATTAAACTGTGAGGTACGAATCGTATAAAAACTTTTTAAGTTTGGGTTTAAAAGACAAATATTTTTAAATTGTACAGTTATAGATTATATCCATCACAGTTGAAAGCATTCATTTAACACAGCAACAATCAGTGCCTTTACAACTCACGCAACTCACTCTCAGGTAGGTGGATGAATGCGCACGTTAAAGCGAGAGTTTTTGCAACAATACCGTCAAACCACTCACAACAACAAACATTACTGGATTTTCTTGTGACTACCCCAGTGGAGAATTGGTATTTGGATTGCTTTGTACAGAGGAAGAGGAGTCATCACTTCTAACTATCATATCTTTATAGTCAGGTACATTTTAAATATTTTAAAAGGCGATTGTGTAACTTAATGATTATGTTAAATTTAGAAGGTGATATAGAAATGAAACCAGGCATAGTACTGAGTAAGTTTTAAAATATGGAGAAACACATCATTTTACATTCATATTTTTTTTAATGATTGGAAAAAAACTTAAGTTTATCATCAACATGTACACTTTACTATATTCCAAGTTTTCAGCTTTTATACCATTTAACAAATTAATAAATAAGAAGCACAAATATTGTTCTCCAACTTGGTGCATAAAGTGAAATTTCACCTCTTGCAAAGAGGGTGAGATTTTTACTTTGTCTGAATAATAAATAAAAGTATTAAATAGACCTTTATACGCTTAGGGGAAAAATTAAAAACTATGAGAACAAAATTTAAAGTTTTGAAGCAAAACGCATTGAAAACTGGCAACTTTGTTATTAAACAAGTTTGCCATTTGATGGTAAAACCCCATTTGAATGGCTTGCCAAAAGTAGTTTGGAGGTAAGATAAGCACATTAGATTTGCCTATTAGCTTTTTTTTATTTTCTGGGGGTTTTTGCAATAGGGGAAAATAGTGTGTGTAATTCTGAAAAAAGCTCCTCAATAAACTTTACGGTACCTAGTCTTTTTATTCGTCAAATCTTCCTGCGGGAGGCAAAATTTCACTTTACTCCCGTGGTAAAAATACTGTAGTTGTTCTTATCTTTAAAAATCCTTTATTGTCTAAGTGTCAATTTCTATAGTAAAAATAAAACTTAAATTATTTTGTTAGATAGAAATAACATATTGAAAAATATTTGACCTCTTAAAAAATGGTAAAAATTAACTATGCTGTATAGAATATTAAAAAAAAATCCTTGGTTCTGATATGATTATAACATATTTATTTCTGTGGAATAGAAATGGTGGTTTGAGTTGTGGAAAGAGATTACCAATATCCTTGGTGAGATAAATATTGCTAACCCGGAAATTCGAATTGGAATAAAAAGAATGCCTGGTTTTCTTGATAGCGAGGATATTTAATTTATTTTAGAACGGCCATGAAAATTATTTTTTATATAAAAATACAGCCTTCAAATACGATTTGTTGATGCAAAAGTGTACAAGGTAGGGTCTATATACTTGTTATTGAAAATAATTGGAAACAGTAACAAAAATATGAAAAAGTCTTATAGATAATCTACATCGAAAAAAGGATAAACACGAGGTTAAAAATTCAAAATGTTTGTAGGACTGTTTAATTTTTAATTTTAGATTTATACATTTATAGCGTAACCTCTCATACAGATATAAATAAAGAAGTAAGTTTTAAATCATCAGTTTAACTTACGATAAAAAAGGTAAGCGACAATATCCTGTTTTTTTTATAAAAAAAAATAAATAAATAAAATAAATTAAACATATTATTGTAATTATTTATTAATATTGAATCAGACTTTGTTGTGAATTGTGAGACTAAAATAAAACTAATTATAAAATGACGTGCTAATTGTATATAATCAAAAGTCGTATCGAGTACAACATGGTTGTTTATGTCCAATCTGGACTCTCAGTTTGGCCAGTGCATGTCGGTAGCCTGGGGCGGAGCAAATAACTGAGTCTGTGTCACCCAACCACTAACATACTACATTATATGGTCTTAATTAATTGGTAAACACACTCCTTTCCAAGAAATATTTTATTTTGTGAAATAGCGTGAAAATAACGTTCATCACAGCACATCACATTGCAAAAGTGTTTTTTATTAGAAATAATTTTTGAAATGGCTCCCTTTTACATTTGCAATTAGAGTTGTTGAAACAAACATTGAAACAAATAGTGTTTGTTATAACCCATAACCCAGAATGTAAATTTTGTCCGTAATGTAAATGGCGACACTAGTTGCATTAGCAACACTCACACTCCTTTCACTGACACAAAAGCATTGGGCAAATTAGTTTACAATTGCGCATGTTTATAGCTTATCTAATTATTCTGAAATTAAAGTATTTAAATGTTGTAACCCGTTACACTATTCTAGGTTTTTGATTTAATCAGCAATCAATGTTTTCAAAATATTGTTTTAATTTATATTATTTTCTAGTTTCATCAATATGAATTAAGGATTTATTAATTCCCTGTACTACTTGACACTTAATAGTGAATGCACTACTATAAACATTTAAACAAATGGGCACTTAAATAACGTTAGCAATAATTTAAAAAAATTGTTTTTAGAATAATTTGTGGTAAATATACTTTTATTGGTTTAACTGATTTAAAAGCTTTTTACGTTGATTTCTTGGTTCAATTATGAAATTTGAGTAAATTTATAAAATTATTTCGTGCTGCATTCCTCATATAAAATAAATTTTCTTACGTTTCCTCTACAAGCTTATTCCAATTAATTGAATTGGCTTTCATATTTGCTGGACAAATCATTCAGTGTTTGTTTTGCAAGTTAAACACCATCCAAAAATAAATACTCTGTTTTACCTGTGAATATAAAATGTTCATTATTTCCCTTCTTTTTATGTAATAGATAACTCCAAATAAAGTTTCTTCCTAATTAGTACCTCAAGTTATACGTATACGGTGGAGTTTAGGATTTGCAATATTTTATAATCCATATATTATTGTCAAGACTTGGAAAATGTAAAATTTTAGTTCTATTTCTTTATCTGATAACAAACCAACATATAAAATATTTTTATATTGAATAATATCGATTTTAATAAATTTTCCACCTGAAAAACATATGTAAAAACATTCAGCAGCTTCAACTTTGTAAAGTAAAAATTTTGAGTTTAAATATATAATGTTTTGGAACTATTTTATTGTTCTACACAGCATTTCACAGCTTTGATCATCAAAATAATCTTTATAATATATTAATCCTAAAGTAACTTATTACGCTATATTAATATTATAACACTTACTTTCTTGACATAAGCTCCAAGATGGAAAATGTTGTTGACACGATTTTAAAGAAATCTGCCAATATTTTCATCAAACCCACAGAATCTAAAGTCTTGTATATTTGTGCCTGAAACTGAATATTTAAATTCTTTTAACATTATACATCCTAAAATATTTTGTAAATACACCTCAAATGGAAATAACATTAATGTCATTCCAAAAAGTGTATAAATCTATATTATTTTTCATAGTTTTTATGTTTTAAAACTAGAAATAATCCGATAAAATCCTGTACTACAATGAAAACTTTTTATGATAAATATTATCGCATATTGCTTACACTATTACATTCATAAAGCTATCTAATGACTAAATACTAAATTATGTCAAATTTATATCATTTTTTAACAAGTATTTTCTAATTTGTCACACCAATGATGATGATCGTTCTTCCTAGTGTCTATAAGTAATTAAAACATCATTGGAAATTGTATAAAAAGAATCAAGGTTATATAAAAAAGTGTGCCGAATTCAAAAATATCAATGTGAAGCACTTAAAAATCAAAAAGAAGTCGTGACAGGCGTGACTTGTGTTTCTCACTATTAAATTTTAACACGAACCTTGTAGAGCATGCAATCCACAATCTTATCAGGGGTTGAAATAGATCACAGGGGTTGAGATTAAACAGAATGAATGCGCTTCAAGTTTCTCACCCTGATAGAGGCTGAAGGGTAAGGGGTCAGATGCTAATCATTTCCCGAAACCAGAAGGGATTATCTACCAATGAATTGGGCTTTGGAAACGCCTTTGAGGGAACCCCTCACGGACTAACCATCAACTTAAGTGTTGAGATAAGATACGTCTTGTAACCACTAAGGCTTAACTGGTGAAAAGTTCACACTTTTTATATTTTCAATAGCCTACCACCCGTTTTTAAAAAATGTCCGATGAATACTAATGACACACTGTATATACTGTTACATTAACAAATTGGCTCTAAGAATTTATGGTTATTTGTATTCATTCTCGAACACCTTGATTATGTGTAAAAGAACTTTTACATAAATTAGTTATTACAGTACTATAAAATATAACAATATAAAAACCATTGTGATATATTTCTTATGTCTTGAATTTGGACCTTATGGGTGGTAATTTTTCAGAGTGGTACATTTTTTCCAGTGGTAAAATAAAAAAATATAATATTTAGGTTAGCAATGACCATCTACCAATCATAACTGCTAGGGCGTGGCTGCGTGGATACGTTCAACCGAAAGAGTGGTTCTAAAACCCGGAAGAACGGTTCTTCTATCCTTGCTTCCGTTTACCATTCTAAAACTAAATTCTAAATATATTGTTTATATTTTAAATTCTTAAGTATTAAAAACTACTTATAATCTTTATTCCTAATTGAGTTTTGAATCTGTATCGAATACTTTTACATATGACTAATTTATTTATTAACTTAAATTATTCTAATTTCAGCCTACACCTTATGACAAAAAATTATGTCTTAAAAGTATATTTTGTTAAATTATGAGGACATTTTCAGGTCTTTGGAATTCGAATCAAAAACATCAAAGAAAGAATCGAACCCATATTAGTTTCAGTTATTACAAGACAGTCTGATCAAACCGCAGTTAAAATAAACACCATTAAAATATAATTTGTGATTAGAGGACTACAAGCTTTTTATGAAATGTGAAAACTATTATAGTTATACGAGATCCCATTGGCACAAAAGCTAACAGCAATATGATGTGTTATATAACGAGAAGCTTAGTTATTTGAGTCGGAGGCGTGGCTTGGATATGAGTTTGAGGATCAACCTTGAAGCATCCATCATCTTAGAATTTCTCATATGGTTTAGTTTATTTGATGCTTTCAAATATACTCAACAGCCCTCCTGATAGGTTTGTTTCAGAACATAAAAAAGACTCTTTTGAATAAAATAACATTATTCATGTAAAAATTCACCAATGTCTAATCAAAGCTACTTAAACGTTATTACAAATTGTAAAAAATTTAAAAGTGTTTTAATGTGTTTTGGTTCAAACTTGAAAATAAACCTTTTACCTAATTATATCAAACTAAAATTGAATTTTGTGCTAAACATGATATGTAATTCCGTATTAAAAATATTTCAATATAACACGTTTTGAATGCCACTTTAAAAATTAGGAAAAGAGTTAAATATATTCAATTAACCATATCCTTACTTAAAACAAACATTTAAAGAACACTAAATCGTGGAACCTAAATACTTCAAACCATGTGATGAAGTGTTGTATAACTTTGTATGAAATGTCAGCATGAGGAGAGTTTTTAACGCACCAGAAATAATTGTTGTCCATGTGTTTAATCAGCAAGTTTTGACAGGTCCCTTCTGAATCAAACGTGCTTTTTAAATTTACCAACAGTTTTTTGCTTTTGGTATATTTATTCTTATATTCTCCATAGTTTCTTTTAGGAAGATGTATTTCCGCTACAGAACTAAGCACGATTACTTTTTAATTTACTTTAATATACAATATAGAATTATTTCCTCAACTTAGTTTTACTTAAAACTTGTACTTTTCCATAAAAATTGAATATTAGGATAAAGAATTTTAAAAACTAAATAATAGTTTTTATCTATAAACTAAAAAATATTATGATACTGAACACGTTGTTAAGGATACGATTTCCGAAGTTTGTACTGTTATATTGGAATCTTTAGAATATTTTGTCGCTTTATGCCAAACAAATAGGCGTATAAGAGAAATTGTACTATAAAATCCGTACTTTATGGAGGACAATTAATACAACAGCGTTTAAATTGTACCAAGATTTATTGGTCAATGAAGGAAAATTTTTTTCTTCTTCGTGATAGAACAATATTTTAATACATATGTTATCAAGTTCGTTCATGAAGTGGCACTTAGATCACTTAAAACATACAATGTTAACAGTCTACATGTAAAGCTGCTTGGTCGAGGCTTTCAATAACAATAGTCCATTAAATGGGTAGACAATTACTCCACATGCTTTCAAATCACCAATATTTAGTTATAATGTAAAAGTAATATTTTTTGTAAACAAGTTAATGAGCAATTTTTTTATCAAATAGTTTTTGAATATTTGATTAGTGATTGATATACTTTAGCTATTTATATATATATATATATATATATATATATATATATATATATATAAAGATATTTTATATCTACTCATCAAAATACTTTTTTAAATGGGGAAGTTTTAAAATACTTGTTATACAATAAAAATGATAGGTTTTTTTTAATATTATTAAAACAATCGAAATAAATTTCATACATTGATAAGGTATTTAAGAAACTTATCTGAAGGCATTAAAATTAATGCTATATTTACAATTATGTAATCCTCTAATTACTACTCTAATATTAATATATTTAAATAGCTTTGTAGTGTGCGATTTGTAATTAAATTACTACGATAAAATTTCCATAAAGAGAAGAGTTTATAAAATAACACAAATAAATACTGACAATGGGGCGAGTTAATGACCAATGATAAGTCCATTTACAGCACAACGGGTCACAAAAGACCACCTCTGACGCAAGCTAGCCAGTAATAAACGCTGTTAAAGAGCCTTGCGACCACTTTAGGAGTAACGGTATAAAAAAAGAAAATCCCCTTTACTAAATGGATGTTATAACTTTTAAAAGTCATATTAAAACATATATTCGTCATTTAAAATGGGAGTAAATGGATTTTCATCCCTATAGCCCCAAGCCTTATTTTGGTTGCTTTCTGTCTAATTGATTTGTTTCTTTTTTATGTACGATATGAACTAAACAAATCCCAAATCTCTACATTAATTAACGTTGTAAGAAAACACGGAAATGAGAACTATGTCAAGCAATAATTTAAAGTAACCCTCAATTATTGAAATGATATTTTTAATCCCGTGAACATTGTACTTCAATATTTCCATTCACTGTTCATTATTAGGTTATTATACTGTTTAACTTACTAGCAATAAAATCACAATAAATAATGAACAGGTAATGCAATTTTTTTATAACCCTTACAATATAATTTTAATAATTTACTACGATACAAGAATAGTTTATGCAACGTCGAAAATGACAAAGTGAAATATTATCACTCGAAAGAAAAATTGAATCTTTTATATTACTATAAATAAATATGTAAAACTTTTTGTCTTTACTTAAAGTGCAAATAGTAAACGACAAGAACATAGAAAAAAGTTCATTTACACCTGAAATACAATCATGGTTTTTCATATTAACAAAATTATGTACGGCTAAAATGACTGTAACCTAATGAATTTTTCAATATAATTCGTTTTGTAAAAAAATTATGTCCGATTTTCTTTTACGAGTGAATTTACTAATTCTACTATTAAAAATTGGTATTAAATATATACAATGAAAATAAAAATAATGTATTTTTATGGAATTTTAATAAAAATTATTGGGTTAAACTAAATTTAACAGAGGGCAAGAGGAGATATTCATGATTGAATAAAATAAGCCTACAACCAATAACGTGATTGTACTAGTGCATACTGGGCTAAACAATCAAATGTCATCTTGTTGGCCAAACAAAAATTTCGTGCTCTAAGCTGAACGGCGCGGCGGTGAATTGTGATGAAAAACTCTTACTACATAAGGAATGTTTAACAAAACAAAACACAAACTTTAATCTGGATTGCACAACTAGGGGTGAAAAAATTTTATTTATATAGTATACTTTTA
Organism: Neoaliturus tenellus; assembly: GCA_030545055.2. Lineage (NCBI taxonomy): Eukaryota > Metazoa > Arthropoda > Insecta > Hemiptera > Cicadellidae > Neoaliturus > Neoaliturus tenellus. Next base: position 37,966,339 of record CM061536.1, on the reverse strand, counting down.
TAGGATGAACAATTTAATACTAAATTGTTTATTTTTTAGAGCTCTTTTGAATGGCCTCTTTAAAAATTGATAAATTTTATAGTGAAAGATGAAATACGCCTCAAATTCAACTCTCTTGAAACCCAATAAAACCCCGTTACCATAGTTCGATCATCCTGGTTTTCAAACATAGCCTGAATAACGCTACCCTATACCTTCATACCAAATTTCCAAAATTGGTATGTCATAATGTATGAGATTTAGAGAAAACTTTAAATGGGGCACCTTACCTATTTTTGAGATAGTGTAAATATGTCAATTAATTAAAAATATGCATTTTTTGTAAATGACCAACATTTTTCAATATGGTGGCCTATTAAAAAATTATAGAATACCCTATATTATAGTGTATTGGAATCTACAAAATTATAATGTTAATACTTATGAACAGTTTTTTTAAACATAACATAATAACATTAAACAAGTTATTATTTTAATACTCTTTCTGCCTCCTTGGATTTTTCAACTACATTTTTCCATAGGAATAATTTTCAACAGTGAACAGCAACTTAAATTTAACAATAAATTTAAAATAATTATAAATATACATTATGATGATAGGCTTATACATGAATAGTCTTAATAACATGCATATTTAATTCGTGGCATGAATCGTCATGAATTAAATAATAATGAATAGTCACATAATTTGCATTCCATGTTTTTTATTGTAATTAAAACTTTTTACTGTATTTACTGATATAATAAATTGTTATTTCAGGTAACTGTCCATATGCAGTGACTAGATGCCCAAATTATTCCTGTAAGTACTTTTTAAGGAGTTTTCTACAGTTAAAATACTATGATATTTTTTTGGAATAAACTTTGGAATGAATCAAGATGCAACATAAATATATGTAAAAGTATGAAAACCAATTTAAAACTGATGATCATTAAACTCGTTTAATTGCCTGTTAACTATTAGCCAGTGAGTAATCAGGATAATGCTGTCGTCACATGGTTCGCTTCAGAGAAAAAAATATCGGATTTTCATTTATTTATTTATTTATTTATTCTCTACGGCGTACGCCATTTTACAAATATGTACAATAAGGATCTTACAAATTTTTTTATAGGCCAATAAGTGTAAATACAAAACTAACTAATTGTAATAACACAGTGGAATGTGACTAGAATTACAAAAATACATGAGGCAAATTCTTTGCACATTTGCGTAAATTTTCGATGATGTAGTAACCAAAGAGAATAAAATCATGAAATGTATTACCATTGCAATATCCATTTGATCTAAAATGTTGTAACAAATTAATTGATTCAGAGTAATTTTTCTTTCTACTGTACATCAACCGTCTTAAAGTAGGCCCTTATTGTTTGATTGTGTATCATGTTTTAAAATCAATTACAAACAAAGCTCTATACATTATATAGTGTATGTTTTCTCAAATATAATTAGTTTTAAAACTGTAAAAAACATTCTAATTTTTAATCTTTGTAAATTAACGACACATTCAAGTATAACCCCGGTAATAATTCGATTGAAATAGGCTACTTGATAAAATACAAATGTTGAATTTAAGTAAAAAGTAGTACAGAAAATGTTTATAAAGGGAATATTTTAATATCATCGCTTGGAGTAGATAGAGTCAGATGATGTCCATTGGTGCAGTGTTTCCGTACGTGTGGAGATGAGGCTAGTTTAGAAGATTGCGGTGTACCTGAAGAATCTCAATGAGCTGGCGTCCTACTTTAAGAAATGGGCCGATTTTATAATAATTTTTAGACATGAAAAATTAAGAATTTTTAGTAAATAGATGTATAATTTTACAGGTTATGTTCTTAAATTAATTATTTGTGTATTTAATGTAACACTAGTTGTTGTCACGTTATAATATTATCCCGAAACTAAAAGCTAGTAAGAAGGTAACTCAGGGATTTGCCAAAGGTACTATTAAAGCGAAGGCGCATTATTCAGAGGCAAGAAGGCACTGATGACACCTGATACATTTGCGAGAAGAAAATCCCACCTAATCTACCACATTGATCGACCAATAAAGGTGAAAAGAACATTGACTAAATAGAAAATCCCTTAAAAGATTTTTTAAAGACTGACAACCACTAAGATGATACAATTTTAAATGTATTTTTAGCGAATTTCCTGTTGGAATAAAGCTATTATTGTCTTCTTCATAGGAGCTAAAAATCTCGGTTGAATGCAACCTCTGTAATATCTTCTATACGAATTGGATATCAAATTGTAACTTTTATGTGCACTTTCTGGATACATAGGGGTTTTTTATCCCAAACACATTTCAAATTAATTTTAAAGCATAATACAGTTGTGTATGTTTGTTGTCTCTTTAGTAACTTTGCTTCAATAGCTAAGCAACATTAACTATAAAGAAAATGTGAAAATATTATTTTACTACTTTCCATTTATTTATTTATTTTTTTTTTTTACTTTTTTTTACTTTTTTGCAGGCCAAAAGGAAAGACTTATAAGTACAAAAAAAAAAAAAAAAAAAAAAAAAAAAAAAAAAAAAACTTGAAAAAATACTGATTTAGAGCGATTAATTTGAACATTTTAAGATAGGAAGCTACTAGAATTTTTTGTTATTTACTTGTAATCCATGTGATTGTCTAAATAACGTCAAATATAAATGAACAAAGTAAATCCAAATAATGTTGTAATGAAAGGTTATAAAGTTATTTTATATAATCCATAAATTTAAACAAACAATAAGGAAGAATAGCAGCTATTTATCGTCCAGATTGATACGTGGCGGCAATAGGCAGCAATATGCAGCTGTAGGCCCACATGGTTACATACAATCAGTGTTCATATGCGCTATATAATACGGTTATTGAGTTGTATATGTAGGTAGCCTATGTAAGTAACGATATTGGATTCTATGATGATTCTACTGACCGATACACTTATTAATCAATTTAATATTCACACCAAACAATACTAATAGTTTTAGTTGTATATTTGAAGACCATTTACAATTAATTGTAAGTCGTGGTTTATTTATCATTATCATTAATTTATATTTATACAGTTTAAATATTTATTTTTATCGATATTCATAGTAGGCTATTATTTTTGTTACTATTTTTAGTTACTTGCTCAATCTCAGTGGATATTTTTATATCATATTAGAACTTTTTATTTATTTATTTAATGGAAAACCCATTTTATACATGTTTTCCTCATGTTTCATGTTTGTTAATGATGATTATCATGTTTTATACATGATAATCATCATTAAAAAACAATGCAAAAAATTAAAAAATGACGGAAATTATTGTTTCTAACTCTTAATTAGATTTAAATTCCTATAGACTGCTTCTCTAATGGCCGGGAAGACCAAAATCAAGTCAATTATTTATTATTTTACAAAATAAATCGACTCATAATCGTGGTCGTCTTCTTATAATATTTTATATTATATCGTATAAAATGTTGCCTATTAATACAAATAAATCTTACAATTGATGATTTAACTATAAGGGATGTATAGATAAAAAAAAATAATTATTTAATCCTTTTTACAGCGGGGTTTTGTATCTAATACAAATCCTACAACATTTCTCTTCAATTTTGTCGTGTATTAATGTGCTATATTTAAATTAAAACATTTTATAAAATGGTCCTAATAAACTTTATTGAAAACTTTCAAACAACATGATATTAAATACGTCTCATTTTAAATTCATGACTGTAGTTTAAAAATATACTAATCACGTAGACTCATAGATTTATACTGTATATTGAATCGATATGAACTAGTAAATAATTATATTTATTTGTGCTAGGCTAAACATAATACTATGTATTAATGAAATGAATATGATATACTTTACTTGCAAAGTTATATCTTGTTGTTCTGTGTCACACCAAAAACATATAAAACTAATACTTTATTTCCTTTTTTTCAGTATGCATTAATAAAATGTTATTTTCGTGTGAATTTTTACATAGTTTAAATGTTTAATTTGCATTTAGATAAAAAAAAAACAAGTGATTTTTAAAAACAGTACAAGAATTTTTTTATATTAAAATTGTTATCATTTAATAAAAGTTAACGAAAGAACTACAAATGCATTAGTCTGATTCCACATAGACTTATTTCTTATATTAAAACCCGTAAGCCAAACCTAAATACGATGTTAAATTAACTTTTCAGAAGTGTAAGTTCAGTCGCGGCAATAAACGAAGTTATTTTAATGTTCGCGTTAAACTGACACGAACAAAACAACTAGCAAACATTGTTCTTTCGTTTAAAACACACGATAAACACATAAACACCATGCCATCGTTTGATGTAATTGTACGTTTGCTAATAGAGGCTTACAGTGAACTCGCTAGTAAAAGTTTGACGTACACGAACCTTTTGTAGCCATGATATCTTTGTAAATGGTGGGATGATTATTAAATGCATGTAAATCAAGAAGATGTTTATGGTCATAAGATGTATTTTATATGATAATTTCACTGATAATCAATAGTAAAATGTATATTACTTGTATACTATCGTTTTAAGAAATACTTATGAATGTTTTAATGAAAATATTAAGATTAGACATTATTAAAGTAGACTGTTATGTTTTATTATTCCTTATCTAATTCTTCTGTTTTTGTTGTAGAAAGTAAGAGTGCAAATATTTCGTGGATTTTAAACACAGTATTTTTAGTATTGAGACCAACGTTGATATTTCAGGATTCAGGAAATAATTTCCTTTGAAACTACCTTAATTTATCAAACATGAACAAGACATATTTGAAATTCATTTTATCTTTGAAACCATGACTTTAAATTAAAAAAAATATGTTTAGCTCTGGATTTAAAGCAGTTGAATTTTTATCTTGCAAAACAAGTAAAATAATTACAAAAAAGGGTAACAAGTTTTGTCTGATGAAGATCTTTAGTAATGATATTAAATTAATTAACTACAACAACTTAAATGTACTTCAAAATAAAAGAATAAAACGTAGTTCAACAGTATTGGCAAGTGATTGAAACATCAGCCTAGTGATATAATCTCATGCTAATTATTTATAGTAAAAATAATGAAATATGTTATTTTTTATTTTATACCGCTTACTTTCTAATTTTAAAACAACCACAGACTAAAACATATGTGATTTTAACTTGATATCGTTCACACGAGTGTACGCATTTGCGGCAGTAGTGCGTCCAGCTATACGCCGCGCCGTGCACAGCAGCACAAAGCACAGCGTACAATGTGCACCGACGTGCGCGGCCACACAGAGTACGCCAAACAGAGGAGCAACATCCGCTATAATGGACTGTCCATTACTCCCAACTGTTATGGCTGTGCATCGTACAAATTGGCCTTTATAATCTGCATTATAGACTGAAACGTTTCAGCGTTGGGGTTTGTTTTTAAACGTGGTTGAAAAGTTCAGATATTCTTTTAAAACGCAACTTCAACTACATGTTTTATCGTGTATTTCATCGTAGTAATTCATAAAATTCTTCACATACGAGTTATAGAAATAATTTCAATAGATATATTCGGATTAAATTGCAACTGATTGCTTTTAATGACAATTTATATAAACAATTCTTTTGCAGAAAATCAGGGCTTGTCAGTTAGTGTATTTCATATTTATACGTCATTCATTCGGTAGATATAGAGTATAATTTATCATAGTATAGTATAGTATAAAGAGAGTAGAATATTTAGAGACATTTTTTACTAACTGTACATAATCGTTTTAAAATGCTTCTGTATGCAAAATTAATCCCAAAATCATTGTTTTAGTAATACATAGAAGCAAAATATTTTCAAAGGGTTAAATCGATTGAATAGTCATACAAAGACCAAATAAGAGTTATAACTATTATTGAAATAGATAGAATGAATTTAATCATTGGCGTATTATTGAAATATGTCTAAAATGTTCAAACATAAAACTATGCATGTTTCTAGTCTAGGTTGGTTGTATTAAACATCTTTTTAAGAGGCCACGGTCTTAAATCCCAATTTGTTATCCGTAAGCAATCTCATAAATTGAACAATTTTTCTTTAAAGTATACAGTATTAACTTATTACAAAATAAATCTATTGTTCCCCATTACATAGAAAACAATAAATTGGTCGGCTAAGGGACGTTTGCACAATTTTAAATTAAACCTGATCTTCAGTTTAAACCTTAGTTTAACCTCAAAGTTAGTTGTGTCTGCATAGTTAAAAATTACAAATCTAGAAGTGTTTAACTAATTTAAACTTGATCATATTTATATAGTTTATAATTTAATCGTGCAAATGACCGTGAATAGTTAAGAAAAAGATCGATATAAAATATTTAAATTAATAATAATAATAGTAATGGTCTTAACAGAATTTTCTTTACGTCACATTAAACTTAGAGCTGGAACTCGGCAATGTTTTTACTTTTTGTTTACACTTTAATAAGATAAATAATAGACTATAGACACTTTAACAAATCCAAACAACATCCAAGTAACGTATTTTATATAAATAAGCACCCCAAATTAAACTAAAATATACATAACAACATTTCACATTATTCTGATGACAATACTGAGTAAGGGTTAACATCAACAGACAATGGAGGGAAAATATTATTATATAGTTATATACATTTCGTACGCAAATTAACTTTACACCCTGTTTTTGTAACTTTTCTTTTCATAAAAATACATTCTGTATCGAATTTCGTTGTGTATCACAATGTTATATCGTAAACTTAATTCATCAAGTTTGTTACAAATACATATAAATTGTCACAAAACAAAGTATTTACTTCATAATAATTGTTAAAAGTAAAAATAACTCTCATTGTATAATTTTTTTCGAGCTTTTTTCTTTTTACCGTGTAATGCGATGGCAGCGATATTCCAGGCATTTACAAATTAATCATTGATCAGAGATAAGCTGTGAATATGTGCTCAGCTGTGGGCGGGGGTGAAAAATGCCCAGCCTTGCTAATGACGTCCGTCATGCGAGCGCTGATAAAATATTTAACCGCTGATAGTCCACACGATGTCCGTGAACGGCACGTGCTCGCCTGCTCCTGGCGAGACGGTAAAAATATTACTGATAAAATGCGTTTCACAAGTTTTAATTTATTATTTTTCTATATTTCAAAAATTATGGAAGTTTGGATATTTTACTACTACTAAACTAAAGACCTAGTAGATTACCCAGTTATCGAAATTGAGTTCAGTTGCATTGGATATATAAGTTTAACACAGTTTTAATTTGTATATCAGAAGTAACTAAGTTAGACATTTCTTTGCAAATTTTTCACCCAGTTATATATTAATATTATGAGGGAGTGGTTATTTCACTAATGTTAAATCCAGGCATTGTTAGCTTATAACTTAACTAAAGACTAATTCAATGAAATTGGCACAGGGGATGAAGCGACAAGTCGGCAGTGAAGTTACTTTTTCATGTTAGTTACCTTTATAATTTGGTAACTGTTTAGTACTAACTCAACTGTTTAGTGGTAATCTGTTTCAAACCTTCTTTAGACATTTGATAAGTGTTTGGTAAAATACATTTGAGTAAGGGTACAAACTAAAAATGCTAAGATTCTTCTAAAAAAAGGTTAACTAATCAAGAGTTGTGGTTGGAATAGTCAACGTGAATATTTTACGTATAACGATAAAAATATTGGCCTGATTTGTATTAAGGATAGTAAGCGAGGTATATGTACCACAGATGGTTTACCAAAATTTACTAAAGGAATATGTTTTAAATTATTATTCTTTAATTGCAACCAATACCTCAATTGCAACAAAAAAGTGATGACAAAAGATAAAAATTTAACGCGATTTGAAACTAGATTTGTTTGTTTCTACTTAGTTAAAATGTTTGAATCCTAATTTTCATCACTTTTTTATAAAATAAGTAATCAAATTGTAAACAAAGGTATACATTTAATTTAAGACGCTTGGGCTTTTACGCTTGCAGATAATTTAATGTGTTTTAAAGGAATTGTAAACGTATTTACATTTAATAGGCTTAGTATTTATAATCATCCAAATCCGAGTCACTGGACGGTGCATTATTTAAAAATATTATTGGCTACCTATTTATTTACAATGAAAATATTCCAAGCATGGTTATTTTTTAATTCCTTTTAAAGTTTCCATTAGCGATTTAGCTCAATTTTATTATTCCATCGGAGCACCTAATTATCTCACTAGTGTTAAAATTATATAAATTATCAACGAGTAACCGTTAAACATATAAAAAACGATCATTTCAATTTTCTCACCGTTCTTCCTGTACATTATAATCCACTCTTGAGATTACCAATTAGGGTTATTACACATAAAACGCTAACCGACAAACGTATTTACCAAATTAAAACCTAAGCTGCGACGAATCATAAATACTTTGATTACCTATATACTTCTTGTGCGTATGTAATTTTGAGAATTGCGTCACGGCCTGCGGGGTTAACTTCGGACTCACGCGTGACGGCCGTGACCCACCGTTGGGAACAAACGTGACCGAAGAGAAACATGCGGTCCATCGCTGGCGAATTTATATTTCATTCTCAAATAAATTTCGTCAAAATATATACAATATATATCAACATTTGTCAGTATCATTGAGCTTTTCTGTAGTGAAATATTAATTATATTTCGTAGAAATAAAACCAAGGCGTATTTAAAAACATAACTTCATTTTATTTACAATACAGTTCTATGGGGACATACATTTAATTGGATCATTAAATTCATAGCTAAGGGCTACAGATTTTCAATTAACGGAGTTTGAATTTCAACACGTTTGAGGTAATTAAAAATATTTCGATGAAGATACTCATGTTCATTAATTGTGCACGTATATTAATATAATTGAAAAAATCTGTCTTTTATGTTTTATTACAATAGTAACTTGCATATTTAAATAATATTAAGTGTAAAAGTGTAATTTAGGAAATAATTTTTTTCCTAAACATTTTGTTATCTTGACAAATTTTACATTTAAAGATCAAGAGATGGTAAATGGATATTTACGATCAATTTTTATACAACTAAGATATATGAATTTGTGAACAATGCTTTTCAAATTATGTAAATTCAAACAGAATTATTTGTAAAAAATTAGTACATGTTCTTCATTTTTCATATTAACAAAATTTTTTGTTTGTTTGTTATTTAATAATATGATAAACAATATATACCTGTATGATTATAACACTATATTCGTTTTCAGCAAGTTGTTTTGTACAAAATACCACTTTAAATTAAGAGTGTGGTATGTGCAGATTATTCATTTGTTTGTTTGTTTTGAAAAACAATTTGCAGGCTTTAATATTTTATTCATCATGGAATTCATATGAAATAACGTGTTCCATGAATTAGAATTTGACAGAGTGAATTTTTCAAATATTAATATTTTCCCAAACTAATTTATTATCATTTTTTATCAACGTTTTTCTTTTGAGCTGCGTCATAACTAAACTACAACAATTCGGCAATATAATTATCAATATTTTTTCCATGAACCCTCTCTAATGAGTTCACTCAACGTTTCGGAATAATTATTAACAGCAGCCATTCCACAATACTGTTTTTTTCTGATTTGCACTGGACTAAAGCATCACAAAACAGTTTCTGCTTTGATAAATCTGTTTAAAACGCTGAAACTAAATGCATTTACCCATGTCATATCACTGTTCCACACCAAAATACATTTATAAAGGAACTCATTTACCACATTTTTATCTAATCGTATATGGTAGACTTGAAAATAAATTTATGTTATAGGATATAAAGAGTTAATCTAACATTAAAATGCCAAATTTTACTGTCTCAATGCGTAGTTCATTCAATAAGTACTTTCCACGTTTATATATAAAAATTACGGAAACGATCATTCGTTTATCAATGTTTAGTTGCTGAAATGTCCAAATAACTTCGTTTTTAATTACTTACACTTAAACCCGTTTGGTCTTATAATTATTTTGAAGTTTATAAATGATGCGAATTAATTATAAATATATTGATGTGTGCAGCTTCTTTATACTTTCTTTCGTTATATATAGACTACTTGAGGAAACACCTTCATCTTCCCGTTTTAGATCGATCCTTTAGATATTTTTGTGTTAATTAATAAGACATAATGGATAATCCAACAGCTACTTGGTACGCTTAACTCACATAAGCCTTCGAAATCCTCAGTAGCTACCCACTCCACGCACCATTGACCGCTACCCCTGGATCACTCTACTCCAATCGATCCCACAACCACTGCACTCCTCTGGAACGGATTTCCGAGCCCAAGGGTGACTGTCGTGAAGGTAATGATATCCTGGGATCGGCAGAATCATCTAAATAACAAGAGGCAGGCCCTAGGGGAGACCCACCCTCGGAGTGTCTGCTCCTGACAAAAACATTAGAAAAACAACAGAATTTTATTTTATCATTTTGTACGAAATCAGCTTGTTTTTTCTTCTCTCGATAGTACGAAAAACGTTTCTGTTTTGTACTAGGATTGAAAAATCTGCTGTAATATTTGTATGGGTCCTAGGGCTGAAAAGTCAGGTATATTATTGCTGATTTATTAATGTTGAGAGGCAGAATTTCGAAATTCAATTGTTATCAAGGCATTGTAGGCCTAAATAATAGAAATGTAAACACAGTGTATTCCTTACTTTAAATATAATCTCGAAAACATAACTTTATACTTAATAATTTTAACTGTTAAAATTATAATTCCGCATTATGATCAAAACCGTTGTTCATCACTCGAAGGAACAATGTCTATTTGGTGCCTAATCGTTTTTAAAAACGCGATTGCGCACTGAAAAGAGCCACTTTTGCTACGAGTGTTAAAACTATTATTATTTAAAGATTTACACCGTAAACAAAGGTTTTTACTTTTAGTTGATAAACAGTTTTTTTTACATAGAGTAATCAGTTGACACAGGGGTGCAGGATATGTCCTATCCGGCGATCTAGGATCGAAATTTAAAGAACGTTTTTGGAAAATTTTGTAATTTTTTTAGATGTATGTGTCAAGAAGTACTGTTAATTAGTTTTTATTTGATTTTATTTACTTGTGTTTTAATGTAATAAACTAAAATAAAAAAAATCTTTATCATTTCATAGCCCCATTGTAAGCTGTTGAGTTTCATGGCAAAGTCATATATATGTCGAGTATCTTTGGGGAAATCTTTGATCCGTATCAGTATAGGATTGGGGGAAATTTTAGGAGTCAATACATTTTCTGAACCTCTGAATTGAAGTAGGCCTACTTCATAACGGGGTATTTTTTGTATTTGTTATTTAACGTTATCATGAACAGGTTTTGAGATGCTTCATACATATTCTATGTTTAAATTACAACTTTGTGTTTGGTATATGTAATTAAAACATAGAATGCAACAGTGGCTAAAAAATGTTGGATTTTTATAAAATCACCAGTATAACTTTATCTTGTTTCTTTAAAATGTGAAAGCTCTTAATCTGTTAGTTTTATATTTCATAAAAGTGGCTCTTAGGGATTGAAATATTTCTTATTCTATTTTATATTCATTAATATTCGTCTAGAGCTCTAAGATAAACTAGTCTTCATCATTCATAATACTAAAATAAAAAATATAATCCAACAAATCTGAAGGATGATTCAGATACTTTGTTTTCTAACCATTAAATATTGCATCTTAACTTATCACATCTTAATTCTGTGTAAAGCCCAAGTGATAAGATGTGGTATTAAAGTTAGGGATGGTTTGTATCACATAAATAGTAAAAGTATAGGAATACCAACCATAACCTTATCTTAACGATATCGCATGATTATAGAAGAAGATTTGTAAGAAGCGGGTCACATGCTACAAAGTCCACGGGACAGACCTTGGAGTTAACATATAACATAAATACTATTTTTTATGATTAAATACATAAAATATAATGCCTTTATCGCTCATTTGTATCATATATAATATGATAAAATTGTATCATACATATAATTTTAAAGCATCAGTATGCATTTCAATAAAATATGTAAAAATATTTAAAATTATGAAATTGTGCAATATATAAAAATAAATTAACGATAATTTAACGATAAATTAACCTGTTTATAATATATTTTGGATTTACTTTTGTAACTTTGGATCGTCATATAATCATAATTAATCCTCTTGAGTTACTGAGTAATCTATACGAGTTTTTGTAATATAAAAGTTCTGACTTATTTTAATTTCTTTGTTATCTTTGAACACGTTGGACTCAATGAGCAGTCTTATATTCGAAAGCATAATATATTTAAGCTTAGAATACGGCTAATTCATGTAATGAAGTTGATGTTTATCATCAACTTTATGTTTATGTATATTTACATCGCAAATTTATGATAACAGTTAACGCAAATTAAGAAACAATCAGTTTTTGGAGTCTTATAGTATATGACAATTGTCTTACTTGTTCTGTTAGAGGTAAATTTCAAACAAGTTTTAACAATATATTTGTATTTTATGTTTAAAACTCGTGTTTTCATTTGGGCAAAATGAAAGCATATAAGGAATATTTTGCTTTGGAAAAAATATTCAAATGACCAAGCAGTTAGTCTGATTGCTAGTAATAAACAAACTGATAACCGAAATTATGTTTTGTTTGTTTACTCTTTCGTCTGGCCCATTGTTTTAGTATGTCAGACGCAACTTTTATTTGTGTTTTGAATTGTTTGTTACTTACCACTTATATTCCTGTGTGTTTATAAATGTTTCATCATAATTCTGTTAAATCACGTAGATCTTTTTTAAGCTTATTTTCCATCAATATAGAGGGTTATTAAAAACATTATAATCGTTAGTATGTTTTACCACCTATTATAATGTGAAACGATATAATCATAGTTTAAATTAAAAAATGTTTTATTTTTTTATTCACGCATTTTGAGAATATTTAATATTTTAGTCGTTAAAACTTAAAATAATTGGCATATGACTATTTGTTGGGTAGTGAAGGGGAAAATACCCTACCATTTCGGGATGTTATATATCATTGAAAAAACCCAATTTTAAATATACTAATAGGTCCCTCAGGGGCAGTGGGCTTTCCACTGTACGGGTGTTTCTTGGCGACCCCGGGGTACCTGAGCCAAGCTGTGAGACCCTCCTCACAGTTCTTCCCGAGCTAGGGCCTTTCTTCTCATCTTTCAGGTCTTAGCTCACCGTCTTTATTCTTTCCTGAGCTAACCTTGCTCACCTTCTTGTTTTCGACCCCGAATCAAGGGTGTCTTTCCACCTTCTTTCGACCGGCGCACGCTGGGGGGTCCTGGGAGTGTCCCTGTTGTGTTGCAGGGACTGATGTGTGCCTCGCACTGCCGATGGTCTCCTCCAGTGTGTCGTCAGAAGCCAGCCGCTTCGGACCTTAGTCAGGAAGTGCGGCATGGATGCAGAGATCGGACTCTGCATTGCCACGGTGCGACCCCCAGCACGTCCGGCACATTTTGTGTATCGGTGCTGGGCAAACGGAGGTTTCGGGCCCCAGAGTCCTGGGGTAGGGGTGTCTTATCTCCTACGGGGGGTAGACCTCCGAGGGTGTACCCGCTCCCGGCCAATGAAGGGCCGCCTCTTGCCGCACGATGCGCTGGTGAAACAAAAGTATGGATTTTCAAAACCAAAACACGAAATTAAAGGAGAATGAGCAGGCCGCCTTTAAGCGCAGCTCAAAACTGCAGAGGTCTCCGACCTCGAAGACTGGGACGCCGACGGGGGGAATTAAAGCCTCCCCTCCGCCGATCCCGTTCAAGGCTGCTGGTGTCGCCGGATCGTCGGCCGTAACCGGAAAGGAGAAGGATGAGGTTAAGCTGGGTATGGGGGTGACTGAGCCGGTAACACCTCTAGCCGGGATGCAAGGAATTCCTCCCAGGAAGAGTCCTCTTCGTCCGGCATTCGAGATGCAAATGCTTCGGCAGCAGCAGGACGATGCCAACGAGGAGGAAGACTCATGTCTGAAGAAAATGAACGATCTTTTGAAGGAGATGGCCAAGGCTCTCCTTATTCAGAAGAACGTCAACAAGGCGATTAAGGACGGAATTCCAAAACTCGAGGATTTCCTTGGCGAAATCGAGGAATGCCGGAAGATCAGGCTGAAGGCAGTGAAGCAGGAGCGCGACGTTATGAACCGAGTTATGTCTGCTTCGCCTCAAGCTCATCTGGCTGAGTCCCAGACTCAAGCCAGAAAGCGAAAGAAGAGGCAGAGCGGTTCTTCGCCGGAAAGCCCTGAGCTTGTTGAGGTGGACTCAGTGCCGAGACCGGTTTTTGTCACTGCGGCATCGCAGACATCTCCTGTCCAGGCTACTCAATCCGCCCCGGGCGCTGTCGCGATTCCAGCGGCTACTCCTGCAGAGGTTCCTGCTCCGGCGGCTAATCCTGCCTTGGCAGCAAACTCTGCCTCAACACCTTTGGGGGGCTGGAAGACGCGCCTGTCTAAGAAAGAAAGGAGGAGGCAGAAGCAAGTGGAGGCAGCTTCGAAAAGTGCGTCGAGGGTGGAGCGGACGCAAGTCTCAAACCCGGTGGGGGAGGCCTCTGGCAAGTCTGTCAGAAAGCCTAAACAACCCAGGCCTAAGAAGCCCAGGACGGAGGCAATCTTGATCAAGCCCTTAGGGGGGCGATCTTTTGCTGATGTTCTGGGTCAGATTAGATCGCAGGCCAAACCGGAAGAGACCGACACCGTTATCAAGTCTATTCGGCGAACCCAGAACGGGGATGTCCTCCTCGAACTGGGGAAGTCGAGCGACAAGATCGGTTTTGCCGCTTCCCTCAAGACTGCACTTGGGGACAAAGGCTCCATCAAGGCCCTAGAACCGAAATGTTCGGTCGAGATTCGGGACCTTGATGCCCTCTCCACCGAAGATGAGGTGACCCGTGCGATCCAGGTGGCACTCCCGGAGATACCGGCTGATGGAGTGAGGGTATGGCTGACAAAGCCTAACCGAAGTCAACTCAGGATGGCTGTTGCTGAGATGGGCGAAAAGCACGCCAATAAGCTGCTTAGCCTTCAGCACCTCAGAGTCGGTTGGGTCAGTTGCAGGCTCAAACGGAGGGTGGTAGTTTCGAGATGCTTCCGCTGTCTCGGTTTCGGCCACTCCTCCCGAAACTGTAACGGGCCCGACAGGAGTGCCAACTGCTTCCAGTGTGGAGGCCAGGGCCACAAACGCAAGGAATGTTCCTCGAGCCCATCCTGCTTCCTCTGCAAGGATTCAGGCTCCAGTGCCCTCGGTCACTTACCCGGGTCTGGTCAGTGCGGTGCCTTCAGAGCCGCACTTGAACAGGCAAAAGGCAGCGGCCGGTAATTCGCATCCTCCAGGCCAATCTTCATAGATCCTGGGGAGCTGATAACCTTCTAGATCAGCTCGCCCGAGAACTTGGTGCTGACGCGCTCCTTATCAGCGAACAGTATCGGGACAGAGACCCAAACATTTGGATCTCCGACAGCCTCGGTACTGCTGCATTTTGGGCGCGTAATACACAGGATGTCTTGGTGCGGAGTCACGGGCGCGGCCGAGGATTCGTCTGGGTTCGGTGTAGGGACGTGACTATCTTCAGTTGCTACCTCACACCCAACGAGGCCGTCCAGGACTTTCGCGACAAGATAGATAGCCTAGAGGAGTGCGTTCTCGGCACCACCGGGCATGTCGTCGTTGGTGGCGATTTCAACGCCAGGGCCGTCGAGTGGGGAATGCCCTCTACCAGCTCCCGGGGGAAATACATCCTGGATTTCATCGCCAGGGCCGGTCTTGTCGTCCTCAACCAGGGCGACACACCTACTTTTCGGCGCCCCGGGCAGAGAGGCACGATCCCTGACGTCACCTTTGCGTCTGAGTCGCTCCTTCCGAGGATCTCTGGCTGGAGGGTTGTCGAGGACTACACGGGTAGCGACCACCAATACATCGTGTTTGACCTGCATGATCAGGCAAATCGTCGAGTTTCCGCATCTCGGGAAGGGCCACGCCGGTGGAACACCAACAAACTGGACGTGGTCAAGTTCACCGAAGTCATCTCTCGGGGAGCGCAGGGGAATCCTGGTGAGGCTGGAGCCGAGGCACTAGTAACATCCACGATGGAACTTATCGTCTCGGCCTGCGACCAGTCTATGCCGCGAAGGAAACCCCGACGCGACAAACAACCCGTTTACTGGTGGACTGAAGAGATTGCGGAACTCAGAAGAACATGTTTAAGAACTAGACGAGCCGCCACTAGAGCGAGAATTCCCGCAGACAGAGTTCGTAAGTCGGAGGCCTATAAAGCTGCGAGAAAATCTCTCCGCCAGGCGATCAACAGGAGCAAGGCGAATAGCTGGAGGAGACTTCGTGACGACGTTGATTCCGACCCGTGGGGCCTGGGTTACAAACTTGTAACACAGAAACTCGGCGCCCGCTCTCCACCTTCCATCATGGAGGGCGCCACCATGGGGAGGATCGTCGCTGCGTTGTTTCCTGAACATCCACAGCGACCGCCGGTTGACTTCGGACGGGTAGAGGACGTTCCACTTTTCACTTTCGAGGAGCTGGAAACCTCCGTTCTCTCCCTGAAGAGCAACAAGGCTCCTGGCCCGGATGGGATTCCCAGTGAGGCTTTAAAGAAAGTATTTTTAATCAACGCTGACTTGTTGTTGAGAATGTACAATGCCTGTTTGGTAGAAGGGGTGTTTCCGGCTCCCTGGAAAACAGCCAGGCTTGTACTGATCAGCAAGGGCAAAGGTGATCCCGAGCTGCCGTCGTCCCACAGGCCTCTCTGCATGTTGGACACGGCTGGGAAGCTGTTCGAGAAGCTGATCCGTTCCCGCCTGACTTCTGCCGTGGAAGCTGCCGGGGACTTATGCCCCCGTCAGTACGGCTTCAGAAAGGGACGGTCAACGATCGACGCTGTCACCGAAGTTCAGAGAGCTGTGGAGAGAGCCGAGAGCCACAACCATTTCTCCCGCCGAGTAGTGCTTCTTGTTACGCTTGATGTCAAGAATGCCTTCAACTCGGCGAGGTGGGTCGATATGTTGGATGCGCTTCGCAACACCTTTCGTATTCCTGCATATCTGTTGCGGCTCGTCGAGGATTATCTACGCTCTCGAAGCCTGATTTATGACACGAGGGACGGAACGCGGACGATGGAAGTCACTTCTGGTGCCGCACAAGGTTCAATACTCGGCCCGGATCTCTGGAACGTTGCCTATGACAGCCTCCTGAGGTCCGAGATGCCTGAGGAAACCACTTTGGTTGGGTACGCCGATGACGTCGCAGCTCTCATTGCTGCACGCAACGTTGAGCTGGCCCAACTGAAGTTGAACCGAGTTATGCGGGTGGTCAACAACTGGATGTCCGATCACGGTCTCTCACTTGCTCTCAGTAAGACGGAGATCGTGATTCTTACGAAGAAGAGGATCGACACCGTCGTCCCGTTTCGAGTGGGAAGGGAGGTGGTCACATCAACTCGTGCCGCCAAATACCTCGGGGTTATGGTGGACACCAAGTTAAGCTGGAGGGATCAGATCTTCCGTACAGCGGACAAGGCCGCTAAGGTAGTGACTTACCTTAGTAGGCTGATGGCCAATGTCGGGGGTCCCCGATCCAGCAGAAGACGTCTGTTGATGTCCGCGGTCCAGTCCGTGCTTCTTTACGGGGCAGAGGTGTGGGCAGGCGCTCTAGATAAGGAGTGCTACAGGTTGCGACTCGCCCGGGTTCAGCGTCAAGCTGCGCTCCGGGTGTGTTCCGCCTACCGGACAGTGTCCGAGCCTGCCGTCCTGGTGGTCGCCGGAGTCATCCCTGTCAAGCTCTTGGCAGGGGAGAGGAAAGCGATTTATCAGAGACAAGGCGAGATCGGCAAGGACACGGCAAGAACAGAAGAGCGCTCCCGAACCTACCAGCAGTGGCAACACAGCTGGGAGCACGACACCCGAGGACGATGGACTGCGCGACTTATCAAGCAGGTCCAACCATGGGTGGAACGGCGGCATGGGGAGGTGGACTACTACCTGACCCAATTTTTGACAGGTCACGGCTATTTTCGGTCGTACCTGAACCGTATGGGAAAGACCGGTTCACCGGACTGCATTTATTGCCCGGGTGTTCCCGACGATGCGGAACACACATTCTTCCGCTGTCCCCGTTGGGAAGGGCCCCGCCTGGAGGCCACACAAATCTTTGGTGCATTTTCGGTGGACTCGGTCTGCCAAAAGATTTTGGAGGATGAGGGCAACTGGGATTGTTTGTCACAGTTCGTCCGGGGCATCCTCCTGGAAAAGAAAACCGATCTGGACCGTGAAGTGGCCCAGATCCCTTGATCGAGCGGCTGGATAAGGAGCGAGCCCCACGGGCGTAAGCCAAATTTAGGCCTAGCCTGACGTAATGTGACAAACAATTCCAGGTTAGATTCCTAAAGAGTAGAGGAGGTTTTTTAGTGGGTAAACTCGTTTTTAGGGGAGCCCCACACTACAGGCTGGCCACCTGTGTGCGTAATGCATTTTTCCGCCTCTCCCTCAAAAAAAAAAAAAAAAAAAAAAAAAAAAAAATATACTAATAGGAGAACTAGAAATCACGGGGGAGAGGGTAAACTCCCCTCGATCTTTTTTCCGAAGCTGACCAAGAAGTCATCTTCCAACTTATAGGTAATTCTTTGATTATAATATTAGTCAACTACTAAAGCCTACTAGTGAAACTCTATGTAAACATCGCTAAAACCTTATTTTTTAAGTTTCATGCACATATTTAGACCATCAAGCCATCACAGACTTACACCACATGTTTTACACCCTCCCCGTCAGATCTCGCATCCCTGTTGACACGGTCCCTGTCTAAGCCTCAGGGATGTACTCCCTATCCTTATCTTATCGAGCATCGCATGATGTCTATTTGTCAGGGACACAGCATCCAGGGGCGACCCTCCCCTAGGGTCTGTTCTCTTGTTATTTAGATTATCCTTCCAATTTCAGGATATCATTACCGCCACGACCGCCCCCCCCCCCTCCCCTCAGGCGAGGAATCCCACCCTTAGTCTGCGGAGCGGGACGATTGCCTACTAAATGGCTTAACGGGAACAATGGGTTTTGACGGTGTAAGGGAGTGACACATCTTATTTTCCGGCTTTCGTGGATTTTAATTTTAGTCTAGTTTTGTGTTAATCAAAAGTTATATTTCGTTAGACTCCTGTTTAGAGCCTGGACTAAGAATTTGAAAGGGGACGTCAATACCTATTGATACTTTTTATATATTGCTTTGATTCCAATGCCCTACATGGAGATTATAGTGGTGAAAAATATACAATTATCAAGAATTGACCGTATGGAAAGCTTGATATATATTTAATTTTGTCTACAAGTGGATACTAGGTGGATACCTAGTAGAACTGGCTTTATTTATGGATCACAAATAATTTTAAAAAAATCATAAAATAAATTAAAGTCAAGTTAATCCAGCAACATTGTTTTTACAACAATAATTAGTTTTGCTTAAACTATCCTTTATTAGGTAGATACCTTTTAACATTGCTACCTTTCATTTTCTAATTTTAATTTAATTTATCTACATAAGTTTAGACACCATAATATAATATCGCATATGATATTAGACTCCAAATATTTTTCCATTTTTCCAAATAGGTTTTCAGTCCCTTATTTTTGTTTATTTTTTTTTAGTTATTATTATAGTGTAAAATAAGGACTGACATAGATGAATAAGACAACGATGAAACAAAAAGCTATAAAGTGTTTAGAATTTGACGATAATTAAACGTCATGCAAATATTAAGTGACGCTTTACCCGTCAAACCGTCCACAAAATTGAATACAGCTTTCATTATCGAAATAAAATCTAATTAATTTGCAGATGTTTCATGACATGGTATTGACAAGTTTATCAACCAGGCTTCATTAGGACTTTTATTTTAAAATATTTAGGAAAAACGTAATTTATTGACATTATTTTTCAATTTTAAAACTATCAAACTAGATAAGAAATCCTATTCAATATTCAATCATGAAATAAAATTTGTTTCTGGTTGAATTAGTTATTTTTCAATAAATAAATAAATAAATTAGCTGTTTAAAATTTACAAAAGCTAATACTGAAATTAAAACAAACAGACAATCGTTCAGCTAAATGAGTTGTAGTTTTTACGTAGTTAAATTAGTTGAACAACACTACTAAAACTGTATTTAATTTCCCGAGTCTGAATTTACTTTCTAAACTCAGTATTTTTGACGAATTTGACTTCACCATATTTGTAAAATTTGACTTGGTACAAAAAGACCTGTGAAGGCATGCGCTGTTACGTTTCGTCGTTATATAAGAAAAAATTAAGTTTATTCATTTAATTAAGTATTAATGAAGTTAGTTAAGTTTTTATAACACGTTATCGTTACAAAGTGAATTATATTTTGACCCTAGATTGTCATTTAATTAAATATATTCTTGTATACGTTTTCATCTTTTCCTTTCAAATTACCACTCTACGACCAACAATCCCATGACAATTCCAAAAAAATAATATTTTACGTGCATCATTTTGCTTTACTTATGAAGACAGCCCTTGCTTTTTCTATTATGTATAAAAAAGCAACTATTTTGGCTGATGCGCATTCAAAGCCATCCGTAGGAAGTGTCAATAAAGCAAATAATACTGATGACCTTTTAAACTGAAATAAAAGACCTTAACAAATGAGATATCGTAATGCAATACTTTAGGAAAAATATGTATGACATTTTAGAACGTATTAAAATTTACAGCATAGCTTCAGTCGTGTGATTCAATGAAGTTAATCGTTAAGACTCTAGTTCCCAGGTATAAGTAACAATCAAATTTGACCGCCACTTGAGCTTTCCCCATGACCTGGACTGGTCGCTGGTGGCGCCGCGCGGTCGACAGTAAACACCCTGATAGCAGACTGTGTGTCTGGTTTGTTTACTCTCTGATCCTCTTCATCATTGTTCATCACGCTCTTCCACTTGTTTGTCTCCAAAAACGGAACTGTGTTTGTTTATATATTAAAAAAAATTGAAAATAATCATGCAAACTGCGCAGTTATATCCAAAGCACCACATAAAACTAGTTATTTCAATTGTTTGCTGATGGGACAATCGTTATTACACAGAACACATGAAAATATTTCATGTGGATTTCAAAATGAAAATAACTTATACGTGGTATTTCAGTAAATAGATTAAAAGTGACACAACATATTAGTAAGAAGTTTGGTAAAAAGAGAGATGTTATGTTTTTTTTTTGTTTTTTTTTTAACTTGAGTTTAATTGTAGTACATAATTTGAAATTTAACATCAAAATTTTAAGCCAATTACAGTTTAGTTAGTTTATTAAGAAGATCCGCCACCAATGTTTCGGCATTTTTACATTATATTTTCTTATTTTAATAAAAAAAGTAATGATTGTATGGCCTTTAGTGGAGGGAGATCTAAAATAAACCGATAGTTATCCTAGCCTCAAAGGCCTGCATTTTTTGTTTTCTATGCAGGTGGACCAACGGATTAACGTATCTTCCGAACCACGGGAGGGGCCAAACAATCTTTTTGACCCCGAGACGGGATTTGAACCCGAGCCCGCCGGGTGATAAACCAGAGCTCTACCACTGAACTACGTCCGCTGCCAATTTATTTTGATTTATCATGTTTCTCTAAACATTTGTTAAAATTTGAAGTTACTTTGAGCAATTTTCATTACTTATTAAAATGTTACTGTAAAAATAGGTATTTTGTAATTTTGTTGTACTTTGCCAAAATTCTTTTTATATTTCTCTGTAATCATAGTTTTTATTGTTATATTTCAACAATATTTCATTCTTAAACGACATTTAGTTGCAAAACTAACTATGGAACTGGACACACGTAGAAATGGTTAGTTTTAAAATATGTAATTATATTCAGCGCACTTGTCAATAAAAAAAATACTTCAAATTAAAATGTCTTAACAAATATGTTTTAAGAACATTTCACTCATAAAACTGTCATGTGCGCACAAATGAAATTATTTCCAATATGGCCGACAGTTAATAAAATTTGTAAAAATTTGATGTTTGTATTGTGAACAAATATCTTAAAACATAATTTTAAGACATTTTTATACTTAAGTATTTTTTATTTGACTAAATAGTTTAGGAGATATATGCAATTAAAGTTTGCCCCATGTTCTTAAGGGAGTAAAAGTGACCTTCAATTGGCTGCAGTCCTTAACCGTTAAGTTTAGAGAGAAATGTCAACAAGTAAAAGAGTCTCAAAAATACGTGTACAATCCAAAAATAACATAAAATTGGGGATTTTTATTTAAAATTTTGAGGTCCTCCAAAACCCCATTTTAGGGGGGGGGGGTTGAATTTTTTGGAATGCTAAAAAAAACTCGTTGTTTGATCATTGAAACTTTCCGATAAGTTAACCCAATTATTTGCACCAGTTAAAAATTTAATAGGGGGCGTGGACTTTTGGGTCACGCGGTATATATATTAATTATTTTCAAGGTAATTTGAACTATTTTTATCGTTCAAAATTTTATTTAAAAAATTAAAATAAATTGCCTTATTGGGGGCAGATTTCCTTAACTCTAAATAAATATTGACCCAAATTCACAGTCTATAAATATATCCCCGATAATTTCCTTAACACATCAAAATTTTATTTACGTTTGTGCTGTGTAATTAAAAATGCATATGTTTAACATGTATTCTTGTAGACCAAGGCTATCGCTTTACACTTGTGTCCCCGGGGAGAGGAGCGGATGAATGCCTTAACGACAATGTAAAACAATTTCCAGATAAATATAGTATTAAACTACATTTACATATACTGAGTTAAAATAAATGATAATTCACATAAAACTGTACATAACAAAATATGATGCCTGTAAATTATCTGACATTATCACCCCAGTGGTTTCAGCTCTCCCCCTTTGGTCGGGGGGAGGGGGTTGTGGTCGACACTAATTTTGGTTCTTCACGCGCCCTTGTGCGGCTTTCTGACGCTGATAGCCTAATTCAATCCGCTGTAATCAAGATTAATTGCAATTGTTTATCAATATACGTTTCAACATGGTAAAAATTATAATTACAGTTAAATTTTTTAAATATAACTCAGTTAGATTCATTGCGAGTTTTAAACTAGAGCCTATTTTCAAATTTGGTGTCCTTTAATTTTTAATAACGAATAATTAATTGACAATAAAAACCGTTGTAGTACCTTTGTGTAAAAAATAGCGAACTTGGAGGATATAGTTTAAATCAGACTGACTTAATATAATCGAAAATGTAAGCAATTTCTTCATGGATTTTTATTTGTACTTTTTATGTCATCATAAAAATTGCTTTTTGCTTAACTATATCACTCGTGTGAAAAAATTTTCTTCTCATAAAGTCTTCGTGATTATTTAACTATCATACTATAATTATTAAAATCTATTAACTATTGTAATGAATTATGTTATCACATTTTATAAGTATTATCACTTATTAAATATTTCAAATATTCGAAAAATTTCACTAATAATTAATTAAAAACATTAAAGTATTTTGGCACATTTAATACAAAGCAAAGGGACTTTTTTATTTTATCAACAGATTTAAAAACGTGCATTTTAAGTCATCTTTCAACTGCCCTGTCTGTACAATTTCTTAGCAAACAAGACTTGTAACTCAATCAAAAGAAGCGTGCTCAAATAAAAAAATAAATGAAAGAAAGTGTAATTTGAAATCTGAAAAAAGAAAAAAATGTGAAATGGCGTTAACTAAATAAATAACGATATATATTTTCAAATACACATCCAGCCAATGTCGGTAATAGAAGAACAAAATGTGGATTATTATTAACAGGTAATTCCCAGCTGACCAGACCACAACCGTGGTTCGAAGTGGTAGTTATAGTCCAGGTACTATAGAGGCACGACTCCTTTGTGGGACAAAGCTGCAAATGGACTTAAGTTGGGTCGTAAACACACTCATTACTTATCATCCCCCAGGTAATGGCAACGCCGGCGGTGGCGCTTGCTTCTTTTAGAGCTTACCGCTTTAAATACCTTATACAATTCCAAATACTGTTTGCTGCTTAATGCCTTTCCTTTTAACACTTTGTGTTTGCTGTTTAGTAATGGCTTGTAGAATTTTTAAGGGAAACATCGTATATAAATTTATGTATGATGACAAAAATATTTAATTCTTGTTTTATATTCGGATTTTTGACAACATTGAAATTTATTGTAACTTGATCAGATAAAAATCAAGTACTATCAGCCATAGATAAAATGCAATATTTTTTTAAAATTAAATCCAAAGATGCTATGAATTATATGGATAAAAATTTTTTTACCTCTTTCCTGAAGATCGTTTTTTAGGTACAAGTTTCAGGGCTTACGAGTGGGGTCAGTTTAAAAAAATTACGTTATTACAT
Source organism: Neoaliturus tenellus (assembly GCA_030545055.2). NCBI lineage: Eukaryota > Metazoa > Arthropoda > Insecta > Hemiptera > Cicadellidae > Neoaliturus > Neoaliturus tenellus. The sequence continues at coordinate 37,941,940 of CM061536.1, read as the reverse complement.
TTTGGTAAATTTAATTTATTTATATAAAATTAATACAATTTTTCAGAAAGATTTAACCAAGAAAATTGAACAATATACATTAAAAGTTAATATTTTATTATATAAAGTTGTAATACTGTACTTTTAATATTCAGTGTTAGCCATACATTAGTTGTAGTTTAAAATTAATATTGTTTGAAATTGTATAATCAAATTCAACAGTTATTAATTTACAGTGTCACTTACTATTTACATTGTGTAACGTTTCACATTGCTAGTATACAATACAGGAGTATAATGTTCTTTTAGTGTGGTACTTATAAGACAAAATTTTATATAGAGACTATTTCTGTAGATTTTTTGTGGCTAAGACATACATGCATGTAGTTTTGTCACCCTATTTCACGAAATGATGAGTGTTTACTTTTATTTGTTGTACTTGTACAAAACAAATTTAGTATAACACCCAAATCATATGGCATTTTAAATAACGATTTATACCAATATTTTACTATCTCATAAAATACCTTTAAGAAAAAAAAAAACAATAATATGTAATTGGTATATTGTACATTCAAAACACTGACAAAGCATATGTTGAATTAAGATTTTCCTTCAAATATAACACAAGAAAGAAACAAGATGTTTCTTGGAACTTCGGGATGGGGAAGGGTAGTTATGTGGGGAGGGGAACGTTATGGAAGCTTGTTGAACGTAACGGTGTCCGAGGGATGTTCAGAGGTTCTCGACGCTCCACGAGGGGTGGATAATGATACTGGGAACTGTAGCCCTCCGGACGGTGGATAAAAAACAGACGAGCGAAGAGGAACAGCGAAGACACAATTACGGGCGCACCTCCGTCTTGGAAAATAATGAGCGAATATTTCGGGTTGCTCACAGTTTTTTAATGATAGTTTTTGTTTAAAACATAAAAAAGATAGTTACTACACGATACGATTTTTTTATGTCAGCAGATTATTCATTGTTTTTTTTTTAAATAATCTTTATTATATAGTTGATTTAAAATTTCAAAACGTTTTTCATAAAAAGTCAATACATTTATTTGTTAATAATGAATAAAAATAGATTGATATTGATGAATTGAATGATACGTTCAGTATAAACATTGATTTTAAAATGATGAATAGGTAAAAAAAAAACTAATAAATAAATTATTATTCATAAAATTTAAAGATATCTATGGGTGAGTTTCCTAAAGTGATTCAATGGCTAATAGGTTTAAGCTACATCTGACAATTTACTTATTATAGGGGACCCCCTTTATTTTTTGTATTGCTTCCATGTGTGTATTTCACTTTGGCGGCCAACTTTAAAATTTCTTATAGAATCCTACGTTTTATGGTATTTTGAAAGTTTAATATAATTTTGAAACTTTTTTAACCTTTGACATATGTATCAAAACCTAACGGTTAGAGAGCTAGAGGCAATTCTAGTTTATTTTTGATTCCATAAGAATAACATTGGACAAAATTTATCTGCCATATATCCGAAACCATTTAGACTCCAATATAACTGGCAAGAAATCAAATTTCAAAAATGTTATGTTGTTATAAAACAAATTTTCTTAAAACATTAATTTAAGATAGTTTTATTCATGAGTACTTTTTATTTTACCATTGGTTTCGGAGATAAGAGCAGATAAAGTTTGACCCGTGTTATTCTTATGGACCAAAAAAATGAAATTTAATTGCATCTAGCTCCCTAACCGTTAGGTGTAGGTTTAGAGAAATATTTCAAAGAATAAAAATTGTGTAAGATTACATTAAAATAAAATAAAAACATTATAAAATGTACGGTTTTCCCTAATAAATTTTAAAGTTTGCCGCCATATTGGAAAATGGCAGGAAACTTTTTAAAAGGGTAATACATACGGTACTTGAAGGCAACATAAAAAAGTAAAGGGGTCCCCCGTAAGAAATATACTGTCAGATATAGAATAAACAAGTTATCTATTCTATCACTTTGAGAAACTCGCATGATGAATGTTTTACATTCAATGTGTTACAAGTAGACCTAAAAATTAAAAAAAAACTATTGTTGATTAATTTTTTTTCAGTTTATTATAATTTAATAAAAACTCCTTTTGATTAAAATTCCACGTATGGAAGTACACAAGTTTACATAGCTGTATTTTTTACTAAAATTACTGCTTTTCTCTAGGTAAACTGCATATGCATATATTAATGTTTAATTAAAATAAGGATTAGACAATTTTAAAAAATCCTTGATATAAGCCATTACCGATCTCAATTCACACATCAAACATAAACTCGATTCCATTTGGAAGAATCGCTATATTCAATTGAGATATGAAACATGTTTGTGTTTTTGACACAACCCTACACGAGAGCCTGCCTATGACATCGATTGTAATCATTGTAGAAGAGATAACGTGTATTGACAGCCACATCCACAGGTGTATTGTTCTTAATACAGAATTGCTTAACAAATGTGTTCAAATACATGATCAATTACTTTATTAACACGATGGATAGTCTTGAAGCTAAAACGAATAGGAAAAAATAAAAAATAAAAAATTACTACAGTACTATATTTTCCGAATTAAAATAAGTCACTCTGTTTTGATGTACCCTACTGTATTTTTAATTTCGTTTTCCATGAAATATGGAGTTCAAGGAACAATCTGGAGTAGTTACTTAGCCAAAAGACCATTTCATAACATCAAAGAATGATAGGATCAAAGGAATCATTATAAAGTAAATTATGAATTACACTTTCCTTGTTTATTTACGGTACATATTTTGGATTCATATTCAAAATAGGAGTGATACAGATCTATGTATTAATAGGCAACCGTGTTTCCTTACCTCCTATTTTTCTCAGCTTGTGCGTAACGTAGGAGAAATACGCGGATACCGTTAGAAAACTATATATACTCCTTTAGATGAGCAGAATCCCATTATAATTCACATAATACCCTAGGGCTCCGTAATACAGGCTTTCAAAGCTTCAATGTTAATCTTATGGAAAAAGGCTTATTTTGATTGAATCTTTAGACAGCTGTAATTACAAATGCTAACTCATCAGGAAGTAGGACATATGTTTCAGTTAGAAACATTTAAATTTAAATTTGCTCAAGATCAAAAGAGCTTTTGGTCGAATTTCGACCAGTAGTGGGCAATTCCTAGTTAATTTAAATATATAGTTAATATCTAAAAATTATAATGTTGAACTACTTTTGTGAATAGAAAAAAATTATTCGGGTCTTAACCAAACTGTACACACAATTTCACTTTTATTTATAGCATCAGGTCATGTAAGTATATTGTCTTGGTGAAGTATATTGAAATTATTTGTACTGAATAAAATCATATCAGGTCCAGTAGTAGGAGCTAGTAATGAAGCAATAAAATTAAGAATTATATATTTTATTATTTAAAAATCGAATTAAATATGGTGGGGGAACTACGTGCCGTGGTAGTGCACAATCCAGGACCTGAACGACCTGAATGCTAATGTCAATCAGTGGTGTAGAATAGTGGCAGCTAGCTAGTAGCAGGCAGTGTGTAGGGTGGTGGTGGGGGAACTACGTGCCGTGGTAGTGCACAATCCAGGTCCAGAACGACCTGAATGCTAATGTCAATCAGTGGTGTAGAATAGTGGCAGCTAGCTAGTAGCAGGCAGTGTGTAGTGTGGTGGTGGTTAAACTACATGCCGTGGTAGTGCACAATCCAGGTCCAGAACGACCTGAATGCTGATGTCAATCAGTGGTGTAGAATAGTGGCAGCTAGCTAGTAGCAGGCAGTGTGTAGTGTGGTGGTGGGGGAACTACGTGCCATGGTAGTGCACAATCCAGGTCCAGAACGACCTGAATGCTAATGTCAATCAGTGGTGTAGAATAGTGGCAGCTAGCTAGTAGCAGGCAGTGTGTAGTGTGGTGGTGGGGGAACTACGTGCCGTGGTAGTGCACAATCCAGGTCCAGAACGACCTGAATGCTAATGTCAATCAGTGGTGTAGAATAGTGGCAGCTAGCTAGTAGCAGGCAGTGTGTAGTGTGGTGGTGGTTGAACTACATGCCGTGGTAGTGCACAATCCAGGTCCAGAACGACCTGAATGCTGATGTCAATCAGTGGTGTAGAATAGTGGCAGCTAGCTAGTAGCAGGCAGTGTGTAGTGTGGTGGTGGGGGAACTACGTGCCGTGGTAGTGCACAATCCAGGTCCAGAACGACCTGAATGCTAATGTCAATCAGTGGTGTAGAATAGTGGCAGCTAGCTAGTAGCAGGCAGTGTGTAGTGTGGTGGTGGGGGAACTACGTGCCGTGGTAGTGCACAATCCAGGTCCAGAACGACCTGAATGCTAATGTCAATCAGTGGTGTAGAATAGTGGCAGCTAGCTAGTAGCAGGCAGTGTGTAGTGTGGTGGTGGTTGAACTACGTGCCGTGGTAGTGCACAATCCAGGTCCAGAACGACCTGAATGCTAATGTCAATCATTGGTGTAGAATAGTGGCAGCTAGCTAGTAGCAGGCAGTGTGTAGTGTAGTGGTGGTTGAACTACGTGCCGTGGTAGTGCACAATCCAGGTCCAGAACGACCTGAATGCTAATGTCAATCAGTGGTGTAGAATAGTGGCAGCTAGCTAGTAGCAGGCAGTGTGTAGTGTGGTGGTGGGGGAACTACGTGCCGTGGTAGTGCACAATCCAGGTCCAGAACGACCTGAATGCTAATGTCAATCAGTGGTGTAGAATAGTGGCAGCTAGCTAGTAGCAGGCAGTGTGTAGTGTGGTGGTGGGGGAACTACTTGCCGTGGTAGTGCACAATCCAGGTCCAGAACGACCTGAATGCTAATGTCAATCAGTGGTGTAGAATAGTGGCAGCTAGCTAGTAGCAGGCAGTGTTTAGTGTGGTGGTGGGGGAACTACGTGCCGTGGTAGTGCACAATCCAGGTCCAGAACGACCTGAATGCTAATGTCAATCAGTGGTGTAGAATAGTGGCAGCTAGCTAGTAGCAGGCAGTGTGTAGTGTGGTGGTGGTTGAACTACGTGCCGTGGTAGTGCACAATCCAGGTCCAGAACGACCTGAATGCTAATGTCAATCAGTGGTGTAGAATAGTGGCAGCTAGCTAGTAGCAGGCAGTGTATAGTGTGGTGGTGGGGGAACTACGTGCCGTGGTAGTGCACAATCCAGGTCCAGAACGACCTGAATGCTAATGTCAATCAGTGGTGTAGAATAGTGGCAGCTAGCTAGTAGCAGGCAGTGTGTAGTGTGGTGGTGGGGGAACTACGTGCCGTGGTAGTGCACAATCCAGGTCCAGAACGACCTGAATGCTAATGTCAATCAGTGGTGTAGAATAGTGGCAGCTAGCTAGTAGCAGGCAGTGTGTAGTGTGGTGGTGGGGGAACTACGTGCCGTGGTAGTGCACAATCCAGGTCCAGAACGACCTGAATGCTAATGTCAATCAGAATTGTAGAATAGTGGCAGCTAGCTAGTAGCAGGCAGTGTGTAGTGTGGTGGTGGGGGAACTACGTGCCGTGGTAGTGCACAATCCAGGACCAGAACGACCTGAATGCTAATGTCAATCAGAAGTGTACAATAGTGGCAGCTAGCTAGTAGCAGGCAGTGTGTAGTGTGGTGTTGGGGGAACTACGTGCCGTGGTAGTGCACAATCCAGGACCAGAACGACCTGAATGTTAAGCCCCGTTTACACGCTCCAATATATCGGTGCAATCTGATTGGTACCAACCATATCGTAGCGATAATCGGAGCGTGTAGACGGGAGATCGTACCAATATATCGAGGTTGGACGAAAAATGAAAATTTCATTTTTCTGGCTAGATTGACAACGATATCGCAAGGTTGGAGCGAAAGGTTGGAACGTGTAAACAGCGCTCCAACTTAATCGATGCGATCAGTTCTGTAGTTGTAAACGGAACATCAATCTCCAATTATCGCTACGATATGGTTGGTACCGATCACATCGCACCAATATATCGTAGCGTGTAAAACGCGGCTTCAATCTCCAATTTATCGCACCGATATATTGGTGCAATCAGATCGCACCGATATATTGGAGCGTGTAAACGGGGCTTTAATGTCAATCAGAAGTGTACAATAGTGGCAGCTAGCTAGTAGCAGGCAGTGTGTAGTGTGGTGTTGGGGGAACTACGTGCCGTGGTAGTGCACAATCCAGGACTAGAACGACCTGAATGCTAATGTCAATCAGTGGTGTACAAACAAACCAACTTTACTGGTGGGGGCCACGTTCACTCGGGGCACGTATATGTGTTACTAAAGGTCTTGAGTTTTATATGCATTGAGTATAAAGGGTTTGCAACAGTTTTAAAAGAATCGATAACTATTTAATTTACTATAGGCTACTTACTATATAATGGTGGTTAATATCGCAAAATTTCAGACTTTAAAATTCAATAAGTTAACTGGCACCATTTTGTTTGAACTTATTTACTAAAATAATTCTGTTGTAGCATATATTTTTGGACATACCTCATTTTTTATTATGATATGTATACATAATTATATATGCATTGATATACGCATTAATATAGGCATTATTATTCAATTAAAATTTTTGAGTTCTAGTATATTTATGGGCTAAAATTTAATTGTCATAAAATTTAATTCAATTGTAATTAATAGTACTTTAATTATCATAAAAAAAATTTAAGTTCAAGTTGTTTTAATCATAGTATAATTTTTTATACAATTTGATGTAACAATATTTTTGAATTAATATTATGATATTTTATATATCTATATATTAATAGGCAAGCATGTTTTGTTTCCTCCTTTTTTTCTCAGCTCGTGGGCATCATAAGAGAAATCCGCGCATACTGTTATAAAGGTAGATGAGCAGAATCCCATTCTAATTCACATCAGACTCCAGGGCTACGCCCCACAGGCTTTCAAAGTTCCAATGTTAATCTTATGGAGGAAGGATAATTGATTAATCATTGGACAGATGTTGTAAAAACAGGAAAAAAGGAAGAACAGATGTTTCAGTTATATACAAAAAATATATTATATGCAGTGAAATTTTGGTCGGATCTCTAGTTTATATTAATAGACAAGCATGATTATTTTCCTCCTTTTTTCTTATCTTGTGGGCATCACAAGAGTACCGCAGATACCGTTAGAAAGATAGTGTGCTGTAGATGAGCAGAATACCATTAGAATTCACATTGTACCTCAGAGCTACGCCCTACAGGCTTTCAATGTTTAAATGTTAATCTTATGGTAGGAAGATAATTGATTGAATCATAGGCACCTGTTTCAATAACAAATGCTAGAAAATAATGAAGAACAGATGTTCAGATGTTCAGTTATACAGTAAAACATTTTAAAACTAATTGGCCCAAGATCAACAAAATTTTCGGTCGAATTTCAAGCACCGGGCGAGCTCTAGTATATTTAAATATCCAAGCATTCTCTGCGTTTAAGGCATCATCATATTTTATAATGTTAATATAACCTTTTTTTAATGTGATCAAATGTATCCTTTTTAATAGAAGTTTACCAAAGTAACGTCATTAAAATTTAAAAAATTTTACTTTGAAGTTCTTACGAGGTTTCAAAATTAAATTTAAAGTAGAAAATATTTACTTTAATCAATAACTGATAAAAAAATGTGTTTATAATACTAACACGGAAAACTGCTTTCCTCCTATAACTTCTTGGCTGGGCGTCTAAAGAAGAGGGATAATTTAATTCAAACTGCATGGATGAGCGCTTATTGGATCTCGTCATGCACGAGAGAGCTGGGTTATTAGGCCTGCAGTCGGGGCTCACTTTCAAAATTAGCTCGGATGGAGTGTTTTGGAAAATAATACTCGCATTCTATTTTTATGAAAGGGCGCAATCCTTAGGCCTACATACATATACAGGGTGAACAACTTAACTGTGCCACCATTGGCATATCCTAAACTATGAGATTTAGAGAAAACTTTAAATGGGGAACATCACCTATTATTTTAAGATGATAAAAAATATGAATTCCATTTTCTTCGAAATGTCCGCCATTTTTCAATATGGCGGCCAACTTAAAAAATTTCTTATGGAACACCCTGTGTTTTATGGTGTTTTTTAAATGTACATGTAATTTTAAGACATTTTTATTCTTTGACATTTTTCTCTAAACCTAACAGTTAGGGAGCTACAGGCAATCAAAGTTCATTTTTAGTTCCATAAGAATAACATGGGTCAAACTTGATCTGTCCATATCTCCGAAACCATTCAGTAAAATAAAAAATACTCAAGAATGAAAATGTCTTAAAATGATGTTTAAAGAACATTTAACACATAAAAATTATCATTTACGCATAAATCAACTTTATTTCCAATATGGCGGCCAAAAAATAAAATTTGTAGAAAATTGGTGTTATTATGATAAAAATGGCATTAAAACATCAGTTTAAGATTTTTATTATTGAGTATTTTTTATTTTACATAATGGTCTCGGAGATATGAACAGATAAAGTTTGACCCATGTTATTCTTATGGAACTAAAAATGAACTTTAATTGCCTGTAGCTCCCTAACCGTTAGGTTTAGAGAAAAATGTCAAAGAATAAAAATGTCTTAAAATTACATGTACATTTCAAAAACACCATAAAATACAGGGTGTTCTATAAGAAATTTTAAAGTTGGCCGCCATATTGAAAAATGGCGGACATTTCGAAGAAAATGGAATTCATATTTTTTATCATCTTAAAAAAATAGGTGATGTTCCCCATTTAAAGTTTTCTCTAAATCTCATAGTTTAGGATATGCCAATTGTGGCACAGTTAAGTTGTTCACCCTGTATGTGTCCGACCGACGTCTCTCACCCAAATGATTGTATTGATATTACAGTTTTCGTTTATCATGCAAAATTTTGTTTTTAATTTTTTTCATACTGTAAGTCATTAAATTTGCATTCCAAATTCAAAATTTTAGGTTGATTTTAACTATAGTTTTAATAATACGTTTACATTTCTACATATTTTATGACTCATAATAATATTTAAATAATATAAAAAATATATTTAAAAATATATATTTATTTGAGTTTTATATTTGATTGAATATTTGGGAAATAGTGTGATTTTTTGTCGAATTAGGTATGCAAAATCATCGTATATAATAATAATAGTTGTATTAAACAGCCATTATATCTATTAAAGAAATTATATTTAATATGTTTCATGTTATGTAAAATATCTGCACCATTATAACTAAGCGGTATTTTCCATTTGATGCTAATTAGTTGTTTTCTAATAGTTTAAATATTGTCTTTTGTAAAAAAGGTAACAACTTTTTTTGTTTCAGGTAATTACAAAAGATGTTGCAACTCTAAGGTATGCTAGTTAGTTATAGTTGTATGAACAATTTAGTTTTTCACTTGTATTTTAATTAGAAAACATTTGCTTTTAAATTAATAGAATTAAACATGATTTATATTTATTCATGGGTTGATGTCTTAAAAGTTAATTTATTTATCCCTTTATAGCAGATGTTAAAAATGATGTGTACAAATTACGCATGAAAACTCACACAATATTATTATCTATTTTTTACAAAGTTACTCCTAAAATACTTATCCTGGAACTCTTAACTTTTGTTTCCCCATTGATGAAATCGTATCTCCCTGAAAAATATTTTTCATGTAACTCGGGTCTCTTGTAAAAGATAAGTAACGATAAAGCCCAAGGCCTAATGGTATCGGTTCCCTAGGGCCTGGACCACGAGAAATCAGAGGTAGTTCTCGATGTAATAACTGAAAACCGACAAAAGTATTTAAAAATATATATCTCTCTATTTAATATAAATGCACAATTAATTTTAATTTTGACATTGATATTGTTAATAATTAGACATGTTTACGAGTCTAATTATAAACATTAAAATTATTGTTTTTACAACGCAGTTCTTAGTTAAATGTTTATTACAATATATTTTTGTAGTACGTTGCAAAATAATAGCAAAATAATAAAAAAATTGTAAAATCGGATTTTTAGAGACAGTGTTTTACCTTATATTTGTAATAGTCGCAATAAACTATGCAATAGAAGTTAAGTTTTCCTAAATATAATTTTTGGCAGTAGTGCAATTATTTCCTAAAAAGCATACATCGTAGCAAAATATTAATGCTTTGAATTACTCTGTATCCCTATTAAATGGTCAGTAATACAATTTGTTAATATCTCATATGAAGCGGCTGAGTGGTAATATTATAATATTTATAAGAATCGTTGGATGTTTTAGTTTTTTGGAAAATGTATATTTGATTTCGAAAAAAAAACGTTCACAGACTCCACTCAACTACATGGTAAATTAAAACTGCGCACAAAATTAGAACAATGTGGTAGACCTGGGTCTATACAGTCCAATAATATGTTTAATAATTATATTTGATTATATATATAAGATTATATTGTTATTAAGATGTTTTCGTTTAAATCACCAATGGAAATTATATAAACTAGTTAATTTGGACACTAGTTAAAACCTAAAATATGTTTCACTACACGACAGAAGAGAAAAGAAATTTATTGTTTTAATTCAAAATAAAACTGCTTAAAGTAATAAATCAATTATTTTTAACCATACAAATAAATGAAGGTAATTGATTTTGTATTCTTAGCCTGTAGTGGAAGTCATATTAGGCTGAGGCAGAGTGAAATTTACGTGGGCCAGATCCAGTTCTTGAAGAACACGACTACACAGTAACATTTACAAACAAACATTTACACTTACCATTGTACCACTGTCTCCCACATTAAACTGCATTCGTTAGTTGCAAAATCTTCACAAAAATTATTTTATGAATGTTTTACACTACATTAGCGTACATTTACATTGTATAAATCACACAAATATCATGTTATACACGAAAACATTCAAAATATTTATAGGATCAATATTTTATTTATTTTTCTAATAAGATTGATCCTAGTTTTTCAGTAAACTTGCAGACTGTCGTTTTCAAGTTGTGTTCTGTCATTTATTCAAGAAACAGCGGTGGTATAACGAGCTGTTACTCCGATTTGGTGGGATAGCAGTACTGCCAATCCAAAATAGTTCGCATTTAATCTGGGTGCTGTTTATCATAATATAAATTACATATAAACCATTTTGCCATTTGAATAAAGTAGTATTGGTAGGCAAGCCTTATGCCACACCACGTTAGTTTTATAAATTAACGCATTTATTTAAGTTAACTTTTCGAAGCCATTTTTATAATGTTTCAAATTTGTAAGTAAATAAGAAAATATTTTTTTTTCAATTTCGTCAATGTATTAATAAAAACACTGATGCAATCTGAAAATAGAAGCAAAATTTTTATGATATTAAAAATGGCAAAAACTTTAACAAAATAAAAAATATATATAACACAGTATTAAAAACACAGAACCACTCTTTCTTACGAAAAAAATATCTCTACAAACTTAAGATATATTTTCTCGAAACTCTTGTCCCTTGTAAAAGATAAGTAACGATAGCCCCGAAGCCTAATGGTGCCGCCCTCTAGGGGCTAGGCTGCTAATATTGTCGTGAAATTGGTGAGTGTTCAAGAAATAATAACGTACCCGCCTGGGGCAGTTTTCAGCGCCGAACCTCCAGGCTTGTTTGTACTTCATTTGTACGACAGGGAACGGTGCAAACAGTAATAATGAGCTTGGAATACCGCGATTAAAATTGCGATTTGGGGAGTCATTGTCTTGTGAAGTAATTTAAATCAACGATAAGTATTTTAATTGGTTTTGTTCCATATTTTTTTGAAAGGGATTTCAATTATGTTGAAAAAAAATCATTAAATTAATGAAAGCCTAGTTAACATTTACTGTAAAAACAATATTCATACTGAGAGTAGAAGGTTTTTTTTTCTCGTTGGGGGGGGGGGTGTTATTATAAGTTATAAAATATTTATATAATGTAATTAACATGATTTACGAAATTAAATTAATAAAAAAAAATAAAAATTTATTTTTTTCTGCCGATTGAATCAAAATTAATAAAAAAATATTGCAAGTTGTATTGTAAAGAAGGGAAGTTCATATAAAAACTAGAAGGAAAATATGACGATATTCGTAATACCCTAAGCTTCCATTTTCTCAAGTCAACGATAGAAATTTGCTGGCTTCTGAATAATTTGCATCAATTACGTTGTTTTTGCCCGTTCATTTAGAGCAGTCTTATAATTAACGCCTTCAAAAACGAATTTTTTACAAATATTTTAAATTCCTTTCGCTTTGAAGTAGAGTTATAGTTAGGGAAACATTGAGATTGTAATAAATTATATAACTGATTATACATTTATTTATGACTTTACTCATTTAATTCTAAAAGAGGAAATAGTTTAATGGGAGTGCAATAATTTATACTAGACATCGCCTCCTGATCGAAATTCGATCAAAATTTCTGTTGGTCTGGACCCAAGAAGCTTAAAACATTTTAGAACTAAAACATCTGTTCTTTTCACAACAGCTGTCTAATGATTCATTCAATTCTCCTTTCTCCATAAGATTAACATTGGAACTTTGAAAGCCTGTGGGGCGTAGCCCTGGAGTCCGATGTGATTTAGAATGTGATTCTGCTCATCTACAGGACTATTAACGGTATGCTCGGATTTCTCCTACGATGTACACGAGCTGAGAAAAAAGGAGGAAATGAAACATGCTTGCGTATTAATATATAGATAGCATTTTGATAATTTTATGTATATTAATAACATTCAAATACAAGTTAACATAACAATAATCATACTCATTATTTAATCACCTTATAGAATAACCCCATCGTATTTAAACAATTGGCTTTCCATTTCTCCTCATAGCACCCAATAAGAATAAAAAGTTTTTCTGGTAAAATGTCCAAATAAAATTACCAAATCTACAAGGAACTGAGACCAAACTCCTATCAGTTGCATGGGAGACCGACCCGGGAGGTGACGACGGGTTAATTTAGAGTCCGGTTTGCGGTGGACCGAATGCTAATGTTAATCCATGGCGTGGCGGTCTCATGTATATATTGTAATGTCTCCACTACTCATGCTGCCATCCGGTGTGTCCAAGGCTTATCTATGCATCTCATGCCGTGCTGCAGTGCTGGGGTATGCATTAGGTGCAGAGGGAGGGGGTGCAAAGGTCAACAAGTTGTTGATGTACTTGGGATCCTGAACAGAATAACGACTTTGAAAAACTAACAATGTTTTTCCTAACACATTTGGGAAGTATAATATAATTAAAAATATTTTTAACTATTCATTCTGAGCATTTAAATAACGAAAATTTTGGAAGTTTATTCTAAAATCTTTAGATGGGAACTGAAAATTAATTAACTATGAAAAAAACAAATTAAAATGTTATAGTTTTAATTAACTATTGAATTTAGAATATCCAAATAAAATGATGCCGTTAGAGATGATTTTAATCCAACGATGAGAGAGTTTCATGCCAATTAAATTAGATTGATATCATCTCTACAAAACAAAATACCTGGTCAGATAACATTTTTACAGGGATTTGTGCTTGACGTTTGGAAAGTGCTTTGATTTTATGGGTTCTCAGATTTGATAATTTTATGAGGCATGTGCCATAAAATAAGGGGAAATTTTCATGCTAGTGGTAGGTATGGTTTTTAATGAGTAACCATTATCTGGTAAACAAATGCTTTAGGTTTCAAAGGAGAAAATTAAATAAAAAAGAAATACTGTGTGTATACCATAGTAATTGATTATAAAGTATTTGATAAATTCAACAGTTTGCAAAAATGAATTTAAATGAAAATTTCAAAGTGCCTTGCCCTAAATGAAGGCAAGTGAGGAATAAGTAACCCCCATCAACTGGGACCCGGTTTAGAGAATCCTCCGCATAAAGCGCCGCTTCCTCCAATTACTCTACTAAAGTACCATATTTTTTTCTCTCACGTTATTACACTTTTAGCATAATGTGAAAAGTTTGTCTCGAGCTTTTATTCAGTTTAAAATTTATCTCTTAATTAGCTCGTGTTGCCTTTTTGTTAATTGTCCTTTTGGTTTTTATTGCTTATTTGTTAACTATTGTTTTTTTTAATACTTTGTTTTTACATAATAAGACGTGGGATTCGTGATATTTTCAGCGTTTGTACTTGGAACTTCTGGGTCATTTGCTTGATTTCCTATCCTGTGTAATTTATTGAATTTATTCTTAATTTATTTAATATATAATTTATTGAGTGACGTGACTATAAAATTTGCCTTAGTAGCAATTAAATTGATTATTAAAGTGGTGTTAAAAAATTAATTTTAAGGCTTAAAAATAATTTTTTTATGTAAAAGAAAAGACGCTGTGACCGGTAAAAAAGTAAAGTTTGACGTACATTGACTTGTTTTTATTTATAAGAATATTTCTATCATAAATTTCTGTAATTATAAATAAGAAAATTTGTATTTTTATGATTTATCCTACAATTATTTTTCCATCCGATGAAAATACTTTTGAAGATATTTTGGTTTCTTTCTTCTTGATTAATAAGGAACCTAAAATATCAAAAAAATAATTTTGTAATTAATTAGTATGTGAATACAAATCTGTTACTTGAATTTCCTAGTTGAATTTATGATAAATCAAGAAGTTTACCATATATGTTAATTTTCTGAGCATTTTATTTGTTTAAAATTCTCCTCTGCAAACGCAACTTTCATCACTGTATTTATGTAGGCTATTACTGCAAAAGGTATCGTGCATTCTTCTTACGTTATTACACTTTTAGCATAATGTTCAAAGTTTGCCTGGAAACTGCTTGTTCTACCGTATACTTAAAGCTTCAACTTAAGCAACCTTCATTGAAAATAAGTTAATACAAGATATTTAAAGAATATCAATTTAACGCCATTAGCAGTTTTTTGTCATTAGTAATTTATTTTACAGTTATTAAATACACTTATTGTAAACAATAAATAAAATATCGTTTCCTAAAAATATACAGATATGTTTCTTATTACTTTTTTTTAAGAAAATGAGATTTACACTGTAAAAACTTTTATGTTTCTTAAGAAATCTATTATATATTTGTTAAATACCACTCGCTTATGTATCAGAGAATCTCCATAACCATAGGTTATATAGGGTTGAATTTGACTTTGCTAAAATACGCTCACTAAGAAACGGGTCTGCAAAATTCTGTCAGGGCTCCGCCACACAGGACTTCATTCAACCTTTTCTATCTAATGTTATTCCTATTGCCAATTTTTAAAACAAAATTATGAAACAAAGAATCTGAAAAACTATAGGATAGTATTGAAATTTGCCATAGACGTTACATTTTTTTTGCTCTTAGGTGGTCACTAAGAAACGGTTTTGCAAAATTCTATCAGGGCTCTACCGCACAGGATTTAAAATTTCATCTCATGTCACTTTTATGGCCAATTATTATATATAAATATAGGAAACAACGAATTTTAAAAACCACACAACCTAAAGAATTCACATTTGGCATGGAAGATATACTTTGCCCACATGTGCTCACTAAAAAATTCTCTTGGAGAGCTACTTCAGGGCTCCGCCTAAAAACATTACTATTAGGGCCTATATTGGGGTTAAAGTTTGACATTGACGTTAAGTTTGACGTTAATCTTGACTCATAGGTGTTCACTATGAAACGGTTTTGCAAACATCCACTGAGTCTCCGCCCCACAGCATCTAACCAGAAATCCTACACCGTGGACGTTCCTTTTTACGAATATGAGCTCACTGGAATGGCTTTACAAATATAGTTTTTTTTTTTTTTTAAGTGGTTTAGGGCTTCACCCCACTGGACTTAAAAAATTACTGTAGGACCATATGGGACTGAAATTTGACATGGACGTTTCTCTTTACTTGGTGCTCATTAAGAAACCGGTTTACAAATTTCCTTTAGGGCTCCGTGCCACAGAACCTGAAAACTTCCATGAATCCATGGGTTGAAATTAATCGTGGACGTTCCTCTTTGCTACGCTGATGCACACCTCCGTTTGCCACCATATTTGCTACAATTTGCTTGGTCCAGAATAAGAAAAGGTTTGGAAAAATTCCTTCAAGACTTCGCCCACACTACGTCAATGTTTCAATGGCATTCTTAAGGAATAAGGTTTCGTTGCTCTTTTAATAGATTTTTCACCGTAAATGTGAGATAAATTCAATCACAGGCGAAGTCGTGATGGACAACAGTTAGTTCAACAAATAAATTAATTATAAAGTAAAGTTGTAATAAAATCGACAGTAAGTCATTTATAAATATCAGTAAGGATATTATACTTAGTTAAGTAGTATATAGCTGTGCTATGTCTACTTATAAAATTATGAGACATACAAAGCAGAACAATGCTATTGTAGATCCTATAACGTGAAAAATATACATGCAAATACTTTAGTATATGTATATAACTTATATAACTACTACTGTAGTATAAAATAGTATATGCATGCTATAGTATGTTAATATTAATAGAATAGCTTTTATTTTCCCCATGTCATATCCTAAGACGTGTCCATTTGCATACGCTTTTATAGTCTATTTTCCCAGAAACACACTAACTTAACTCCAATACCATTAGGTTCCGTTGTTAGATCCCCTGAGATGTATCCAGAAGGCCACTGGTTTCCGCTTCCGTTTCCCACGATGACGTCACCGCTCCCCAGCGCCCCTGGCGGTAATCAGCGGCTACCGGTGACCGCATCGTTGAATGAGGCGTGATTAGTTCGCCAGGCCACCGCATACGGCGCCGCGAGCGCTGTCATATCCGATACAAAGGGCTCAATTATTTCTGCCGCCCGCTATAATACGAGAAGTATGTTTTGTTGATTGTGCTGATTTTAATGGCAATATACTCATTGATTAAAGTTATTTAGATTGTGTGAATACAATTAATTTATTTTTGGAGCAGCAAGTTAAGCTGCCAAATATATTTGGATTGTGGCTGAAAGTTTATTTTTAAAATAAAAATTATTATAATTTATACACAAACAAACAGCATTATCAGTACAAATGTTACCTAGTATATTTTGATTATACATTTAGGCCTACTTTTTGGAAGACTTGTCAAACGACTGTTATATTTATAAAAACTTTATAAAAAAGGATCAAATAAAAAAGATAGTTTGATTATTTTTTTTAAACTTTTCAAGCAAGAAAGAAATAGGATTATTAAACATAAATAATAAACAAACAAAATTTGACATTTAAACTTTTGGTAAGCATATGATTTTGAGATCTTTATAAAGAATGGTTTTCAGTTATGTTGAATTAAAAAAGGAAAACGATTTCTTTTCATTTTAATTATGATATTATAATCATACATTTGATGTAGATATAAAAAATTAACTCATATTTTATTGGTATTTACATGGAACAACTACTCAATATTAAATAATTTATTTGCAAGACAAAATACATAAATTTCTCGATATACCATTTGACAAAAATGATCCTATAATTGAATTTGTCAGCAGTTAACTCTACCTGGAACCGCTCTCACTTTTGTTTCATCTGATTTGAAGCACTGTCGATCAAGTTTTGAGTGCCCACACGCCTTGTTAATTAAAATTATTTAAAACGGCTAATCTGTTAATTTGGCTTTATAGAATCTACTAAATCTCTAATTATCCATTTTATAACTTATGGTTAACAATCCATATAAGGTTGTCTCCTTCTTAAAAATCTTATGATTGAGAGCAAACTATATTAGTTTCTCGACTTTCATTGCATAGCAAAATTAATGATTAGATGGTAAATAAAAAGCTATATGAAAGAAATAAAATATATATATTAATCCAAATAAAACGTTTAAAGGTAATTTATTTCTGATTGGTTTAAAATTAGCTCGAGTGGTGTGTGGGCAAACAGTTAATGGTGGTGTTTATGTTTAAGGATCTCGTATAGCCACTCGAGGCTGGTCACAACGGTCACTTGAACTTGTTCATCTTTCTACCAAATGTCTGATTTGAAAATGCCTAACTTGTGTTTGAAAAACAGTGGGCGTTGACAATGTTTATAGAAGTGAAGCCGTTTTCCTCTTTAAGAATTTCTTATGGATATTTTTCTTTTGGATCTATTCTGGGATAAGTTTCTCAATTGGTTTAAAAACAGCAAGTATTTTTTTTTTTTTTTTTTTTTTTTTTTTTTTTTAAGAAGAATAATAGGTTTTTATGTAATGTTATGTTATAGTTTTCATACTTAGAAAACGAATGTAAAAAAGTTAAATAAAAAATAAAAACGAAATAAAATATGAAAATTATTATTACTTTTTTAATAAAGATTTAATGCAACGCTTAAGCGATATCGAGGATTACAAATTAATTTTTATACCCTTAATGGAATATTTTTACCAATAAAATTTCAAAACTACTCAATGTTTAAGTTATTAAATTTATTTACCACCAATTAACTAATTACTTGAGTTATAATTTTGTATGTAAATCAAGCAATTTATTGATTATAATCTAGATTGTTAAAGGCATCAAGGTATATTTGCCCAACATGTAAGTTTTCTGGGAATGTTTGATGGTGGAGGTCCGGCTGTTAATGTAAATTCGGTCGCGCGCGGTGCTCATGTATATTTCACTGTCACTTACACGCTGCCCTGATTTGAACCACCCCCTCCCCAACCCTTGCTACCTCTCCGCAACTTTATCCTTCGTCTTCATCTTCTGCCACTCATCTTGGATGGGCTCATAACGTATTCAACATAAGCACATTCTGGCTGACGTCAATCTTACGTTGTTTCCTTTCCGTAAAAAGAAAATTCTTAAAATTAATTGTAAAATATACTTTGAGTATATTGGGAATTTTGTTGAAATTAACTGTTGGTACTATGACAGAAAATTCTATATACTCTTCCTCTCTTAATTGTCTTAAGAGTTGAATAGTCTTTTATAACTGACTGTTGTTCACATCATTTGTTGTTAAAAAGAGTTTTTATTTAACAACAAGGTAATATCTTTTTTTTTAATTTTAAGATGGTAAGTGATGAATTGTGTATTAGTTTTAATAAAGAGTTTCTGCATCCTAAGGTCAATCATATGGTAAACGTTAAGAGCTATTTTTATATTCGTAAATGAATGGAGTTGAGTTGTGAAGGAAGGTTCAACTGCACAAATAAAGTATGGTAATTACTAACGATTACATTTCAACAAGTTTTTTGTAAATTCAAACAAGACAAATAGGTAAATCAGCCGCTTATTGAATAACGTTTAGCATGTATCGTATTCATTTACCATATGTGCAAAAACTCTCAAATAAGTTCGTCTTATTTGTTTAAGACTAAACCACATTTAATTCGTGATAATTCACCCTCAAAACTGAAATCCTGAAGAGAAAATTAAGTAGGCAAATTTTAAGTTCGGATAGTTTGTCTACCTTTATGCCGATTCTTTACTTAATAATGTCAATAACCTTTTCTTACAACATACAAATTTACATGAAACTCAAATTTTATTAAAGCTATACATTGCTAAACTTTGATCAACGGGTTTATTTAACTTTTTTTATCAAATATGAAGTGTTCAATATTATCATGGAAACGTTTTAAACTATAATTACTATTTACAGTAGATCTATCATAATGTTTATTAATAAGTAATACCTGTTTTGTATATACATTATTTCTTTGTATATATAATTTTATTTGATGGGTTTTCAAATAACGCAAAACATCTTATCCCTTTAAACAGTCAAAACATGTAGATAAAAATGGATTCAAATGTGAAAACAATATGTAATACTTTTAAACTGCTAATTTCCTCAAATCACACTCTATTTCCACCCTGGTCGCAGTCTACTGCTCACCAAGAGCGGTTCAGGTCAGCCGGTCGGCGGTGGCGGCTACCGACCCAAACCCGTGCGGACAGGTGCCAGGGACGACGCTTTTGATTTCCCCCGGCGCCCAACTTCAGCTTTACACACTTCCTTTTTATATGCTCTTCCATTTTTATCTTGACGTTTTACATATTGTATCTGTTTATGTAGATTGTGTAATGCGTTTGTGTAAATAGTGCAATTTAAATTGTTTAATCTTTTTTTATAATTCATCATTTATCATTGTGTACATTCATTAACATAATGTACATTAAAAAAATATGACCAAACAATTTTTAGTTCATTTATTTCATTACTAAAAAAATCGAAAGTCCATTACAGGTTTTTGTTATTTTAATTTTATTATTCAATACAAGTTTATTTAATTGATTTAAGAACCAAGTGGTAGGAACTATATTTGCTATAGTTTTAAAAGGAATATGGTGTTGGCTATATATTTTCATTTTCCCAAAAATACAAATACCTATCATTTTTTACGTTCATTAGAATTAGTTTTAAACCAAAACGTAATGAATTGTATATCTGAATATATTCGGTTACTAAAATATATTACAAGGTTTTTAAATTAGAATGTAAATACTTTTTTCTTTGCGTCGGCTACATCTTTCGGTTACACACATCAAGATTGGTCCTCGCATTATTACTGAGCTACCCATTAGATCCTGGCCCCACCAAAACCAACCTATCACAACCGTATTTTCGACGCTTAATATCCCAGTACTGTACTGTAGTCGCAGTTCCACTTTCCACCGCTCGGAGCGCTGTTCCATTAGCAATCACACCAGAGCGCTGGCGTCGTCGCTTATTAAGCCCGTTGTTCACATTCGCGTCTGGATTGTGGTGTTCCTGTGGTCGGCAGGTAATTATGGTTTGTTTTGCGGTCGCACATTCGCTGGCCTCGGCTAAAACCAACACGCTGCTTCCTGCCAGACAATCCCGCCGTGAATTGTTAACTTTGGCAATCCTGATTGATTTGGAACCACGGATAGTCACATTGATTTTACTGTCGTTGTGTTGGGAGGACTGTGAAATTCATAATTTTATTTTAAACTGTTTCTTTTTCATTTGAAATTATTAATGCTTTGGATAATTTTAAAAGTAATTGGGAACGCTCTAAAACAAGTTGTTGAAGTATAAAAATTCACCATGATGTTAAAACAATAATAGATAATAACGAGTTTCAATTTGTGTAAAATAATTAATTCTAGGAATTCTGAAGGAAAAACAATTATATGATATTTAATTATGGATTGGGTTTAATAAATTTATGTTTGTTCATTTGTTTAATCTAAATCTGACCATTCAATTCTCAGAATGTAAAATGTGAACATTGTAATTGACAACGCACGTGTAATTGAACAATGTTTGAATGGCTCAAAATGCGATATAAAATCATGACTAGTAATAACAATTAGAGTATTACATGAATTTGCATATTATTTGCTATAGTTATTAATTTTTATTTTATGTAATAACATTTTTATATGTTTAGAAATTATGTTATACAACAATTTAAATGCGTATTCTGAGATGATACTGCTATATAAGTGAACACGCAACCCCAGCATTTATATACACAAATCAAATGAAGTTTTGAATAATCCAGGCCTAGTTCGGCGGCGGGGCGGGGGGGGGGGGGGCGTCGGATGAGTTTATTGATCCCCTTCTTGGTGGATTCCTAAAGTTTGAAGCCTCTGCTCGCATCCTCGGCATCTCAACAGGTTACGCCTCGTGTTCTACCTGGAAAACAATGTATCGTTGGAGTCGGACGGCTGAATAATTCCCTTCATCTCTTAAATATAAAATAGGCAGCTTGTTTTAATGTATAAGAATGAGAGTTTATTCCAAATTCATCTTAAATATCTTGGTTCATAGTTTTGACATTTTATATAATTTTATTTTATTTCATTAGTTTCACAGAGTAGTTAATGTGTATATAAAAACATATTTTAATCCAACGCACAATTTTTTTAATATTTTCTACAAGATTTATGAGTTTGCTCTATGTGAAAATGTACTAGGTATAAATTGAATGAAATATCAGTAAATGTTGTTTTGTTTCATTTATATTGTTTTTATTGTTCGACAAAATATGAGTAAACTAACCTTATGTGCCTTTAGCCATTTTAAACTATCTTTATTTTTTTCAATAGAGATTTTTCTTTGATCAATGAGAAGACTTTATATCTATAGTTTTTAACTTAGTTTAAACACAACTCAAATGTATCATAATTACCTTTTCTGAATATGATCGTGCATTTAAAATAAAACTCCAAAATAACATTACTGCCTTGCTGAACCTTGAGTCTATTTTAAATCAGCCTTCGTGTATAATTAAGTTATGTTTTAATTCACCTCTTTTGTAATAATTTCACATCAAAGGCTCTTAGTTCTTCCATGCATACTTAAATGTACATTTTTTGGTTAGACGTTTAAACTTTCCATAGCTTTATTTCCTCCTAAAGAGCAGCCCTTTATGGATGAAAATCACATACAGTTCCTGATTTCTCTTCCTCTTAGCTCTCTCCCATCCCTGAGTTCACTTAACCCAAACCCCAATGATGAGCTAATTGGAGTAGACACGGCATCGAATCATTTATGCACATGTTATCAAAGTCGCTCTTTCAACACCACATTCAACCCTTCTAAATGGAACTGTTTAATGAAAAGCATTCCACTTAAAACTTTACTCTTTCCATCTTTGCTCCAGTGAAAAAGCTAATTACGCCTTTAAAAGCTCGAATGAAACCCATTGACTCTTGCTCCGGCCCGTTTGCAATTTTCAACCACAGAGGAATAATTTTCGATTGTGTTTCCTGAATTGCAAACCTCCGAGGGTTTAAGTTCAACAAAGAGTAAGAAACAAAGTTAATATTGATATAGATTTATCGCTATGGAACTGTAACTGATGCGATTCATAACGTCTACCTGCATTCAATAGTTGTTTTGGAATATTTAGGCCTAGATTCATGATAGTAAAAATTAATTTATTCCATAAAATAGAACTATTCTTATGTTGATGAGATACATCCATTATTGATATGTATTAATTACCAAGACCTACATTAACGAGCTAAAGCTAACACGTTATTAGTTAGTAAAACAATTTTTATACTTAGTAAATTATTTTTGGTGTAAAGTACATGATATGCAGTTAAAAATTCAATGTAAGGTAAAACGTAAAATTGTATATAGCCCAGTTAATAGCCTTCGTTTTAGTTAACAAATAATTGTTTCTCAGGCTCTTAGAATGGCAATATGGTTTCAGATTGTTGTCTTTTTGTTCGTCAACATTACAGAATTTTATATCATAACTTACTAAGATTTATTGAAAACTGCATGAATAGGCCTACATCAGAAGATGTTTCTAGCAAAATAATTTAAAATTATAATTCATGTGACAAATGTTTAATAACTGGAGATAAAAAAGATAACAAAATGTATGCCTTTCCTTTACACATTGCAGTTTACAAGTATTAAATTGAACTAAAACTAAAATATTGAGTTGTTTTATAATAAACAAACACTATATGTTTAGTTTACTAATGCTTCATTCATAACACTTGAACATTAATAAACCAAGAGTTGATAGCAAGAAAACCCACAATGATGAAAAACCGTTCCAAAAATAAATGAAGAAAGAAATCCTTTGGTCAATTTACCTCTCGGAGTTGAAGTTCAAATTTACACAGTCGTTATGAAAACGAAAGAAGAAAATTTAATACCCTTAATGCTCAGAATAAATTAAATATAACGATTGAAAAGGAGTCGAACTGGAAAAGCAATTGATTGTGGCTGCGCTCCCAATAGTCTAGATGTTTGCCCTTCTTTAGACCCAGAACTCACCCTATTACCCGGTCCCGCCGACGTAATAAAGACCCTCCCTTCTATTCACCTCCCGAAACCTTTTTAATATCTCGCCGCCACAGCCAGTCTTATATTCCGTGATGATTTAATCTCTTATACCTGTTTACACTTTCCACCATATTATACGCCGAGGGAGTGAATTCAAATTGAATACCGGCGTATAACTCATTACACTTCGTCTTTTCGGTCTCCACCATTGCTTAAAAAGAGGTTGAATATTAAAACTCTCGTACCCTTATTACGATTTGGAGAGATTTAGAGCTATTATTACTTTCTTAATTTACTTAGCGAAGTGAGCAGTTCTTTACGATTTGCTGCTTTTTCCCTGAATAAATGGTAGGCAGTTTTAAGAATTGCGTTGTTACAAATTATTCTGCCCCTAATTGCGTGATTTGCATAGTCTTAGGAGTCTCGAGTTAGTGGCGGAGAACAGATTGTGTTATTTTCGGTTGAAGTGCACCATCTGTTTCATTTGAGAGGTACAGTTTAAGCAGCACTATTTATTTCCTTACATTTTTATTGTCGCCTGTAAAAATACACAGCACGTGTTAAATTCTCAACCAGGCAGTGACTTTTTGACAGGATAAGCTTACTTTCATTGTAAAAGTGTTAATAAATTTTACTCATTGCCGTTTTCTTATTATTTCTGTATGTAACTGATGTAGAACTGAGCCAATCTATAACAGAGTTGTATTTTATGAAAAAATAGTCACAATATAGATTTGTTTCAATAATTGTGTATTTATTATGGCTTGACATGATTTTTAAAGCTTAAAATAGTTATAGAGAGACAACCTCCTAAAAGACCTAATAGTTAAATTTTTTTATCATTTACATTAATCGATTATCGGTTACCCAAGGTCCTTTGCAATGCCAACCCGAGGATTTCTTCCCCTTCAGGTAAGATCGCTCGCTACGCTCACTCGCCGTTAGTTTTATCTCGTTCACTGCACTTACTGATTCAAGGACAAGTTCAGCTCGTTCACTACTCTCACACGCCGCCAGTCTATAATATCCTTTAGTTTTTTATCGTAAATTATTTTTCAAAACTTTAAATGAGAACAGTTGTTTATATAATATTTTTTTTATGTAGTCATGTCCCAATACAAAAATGTTGCTTCTTTATTATAATAGCATGGTAACTTTGAAAACTCGTGGGGAAGAGCCCTATGGAGGAATTTAGATCAAAACTATTTCGTATTCCTTTAAGACCTACAGAATCAGTTTACCAAATTTTAGCCTTCTACGTGGAAAATTGGGAAATTAGTGCTAAGTGATCGAGTGGAGTCAATTAAGGTTTTGCCTTTGATACGACTTCATTTACATTCATGCCACATATGGGTGAGATTCACACCCTTCAATAATCAAAATATAAAACATATATAAATTCATCATTTAAAAAACGTAAAAATAAAACATGACACATTTAAACTTAATAACCATTAGTGTTTGAAGGACATAATAAATATTACACAATTTCTAATTCAACTACGTTCTATATTTTTTTATTTAAAAAAATCCTTTAAGGTGACAGTGTAGTTTTATTCTGTATTAATAATTCAAGAAAGATAAGTAAACAATTTCCGAATTAATTAGCATTTTCATTTCGCAAAACAGCAAGGCAAGCTTTCAAAACAATGCATACCAAATCAAGAACTGCATTACCACGAGTGACACAGTTTCCGCGGAAAGAAAACAAAGAGGGTTTAGAGGAACGAGTTTGCCCAGATGCTTTAAATAAAACATCAGAATGAGAAAAGCTGCGGGGTCATGAATATTTGAGAGAGTGGGGGTGGCGCGAGTGGAGGGGAGGTCATGACCTTTGGTCGGCGGGGCACCGGGAGAGGGGGGGAGATAGTCAAGTCAGTCATTACCACCACCGCAATAGGCCCCTAAATTAGCAACAATTAGGTTAGATTAGACCATGACGTAGAGACGGACAGACAAAGACGCTAACACACCATCAGTGTTCGTCTTCATTCCGGCTATTCTGCGGGGCTGACCACGCGAATGCAAACTCGACTGATGCCTGACGACCTTATAATTGGCGCCTCACCGCTCATTACAGGTGATTTCGAGGCTTTGATGAGCCATCCGCATAAATCAGTATGTTCTGACATTGTTCTGTGACATAAAAATACGGTAATTTACAGTAAAATGTAATTAATTATAATTTTTATGGGGTAAAGTTTGTATCCAAAATGTATGGAATGTGTTCCATTTATAGGTAACAGCGTTTTAACAATATTGTTAATAAATAACCGTAGAGTTTGGTGTTTTTAAAAGAATAAAAGTTTTAAAGTTCTAAAATATTTTTAAGAGTTATTCCACAAAGAGAAATGTTCATTAATCAATAATTCTCAGTATAATCTTGTTTTGTCTTGTTCTAAAAAGTGAAAACTGAAAATATTTTTATTTATTTTATTGCTTAAATAATCTTAGCAAGCATTCCTTCAAGGATATGTTACTATTTTATATCATATTATTTCTATGCTACCATGAGGTAAACACATTTTTGTACTTAATAAGAACATTTGCAATTAAAGAGACGTGTAACCTCCTATCTTCGTAGATCATCTTCGGTAGTTAATTTTCATTCTGTAATACTCTAAAAATCACCAAAGAAGTTGTTTTGATTTGGTTTATAATTTTTTTGTTTGCTTGATTTACATAAACTATTAGATAACTGAAATGAAATTAGAACAGTTTTAAGACTGTACTGTAGAAATCACTAACAAAATCCACTCAAGGCCACGACACACTACTGGAGTTTTCACCGGACCCAGCATCAGACCGAGCATCGTACCGAGCAAAAACAGCAAGTCCGTTAGTGTGTCAGGGGTCCGTACATCGGACCTAGCACCTGACCGAGCATCGTACCGAGCACTCTGGAGTCGGTTTTCTGGTCGAAACATCGAAGAAAAGATCCGGCCGGTGTACTGTCCGATATACGGTAGTGTGTCAGGGTCAATTTTTCTCCGAACGCCGTCCCGAGCGTCGCCCCGAGCGCTCGCATTAGAGCCAATGGACCCTGTCTACCGCATCTTCTGCTCTCACTCACTCACGCTATCCCTCTATCTCTAAGCTTCCTTCACCTCGCTCGGTGAATTTGTCCTGTACGATGCTCGGTCAGATATACGGTCCGGTTGAAAGTCCAGCAGTGTGTCACCGTTTTTAACGAAACCATCTTTTCTTCTAAAGTACAGCCACAGCATTAACAAAAGTAAAAAACTCTCCTAGTAGTCGTGAGAAATGGTTATTAAAACCCAACACCGCTATTATACTCCGGTAAACCACAATTTCCAATATTTCATAATCCACGTCCAGATCTGAAATCAATTGAGGCACCCATCTAGAAGAACCGGTTCCGAGATGGAGATCGGTAGAGGGGGAGGGTACGGCACGACGGCATCTCCTGCCGGGACAGGCATGAATTAATGCCGTCCGAGCTAATTGAAAAGTTAATACGTTAATTGGAGACGGTGGCCGGCAATGGGGCGGATGTTACCAATTACATGGTAAGTCGTGCGGGCGAGGTGTGAGTCAGAGCAAGTGTAGCCAGCTGTCGGGGAGTTGCAATGAGTGGTTGCTAGCATCGAGAGTGAAGTCACATCTAAAGTACAGCCACGGCGTCGTTAAAAGTAAAAAAAAGAGTAAAACAAACTTTTTAGTACTCAGTAGGCCTACAGAAATAACCTGCAAGAAGTGCGGGACTGAGATAATAAAGCTTTGACATTAACGGTCATGGTTGGTAAGACTATTAAATTCATTACTTATTATGCGTTACATGTCTTTTTTAGTCCCAAAAGTAAAAAATTTCAGCCTTTAGGATTTCAATCAAAGTGACTGTGTTTCAAAATTTATGCAACATGGTTTTAATAAGAAATTTTATCACTTGTAGTCCGGTAGATATGTGGAAAGTCCTTTTGATGATAGAGATCAAACATCTGGAACACAAATACTACATTTACAAATTAATCACAAAATTCACAATCCTTACAGTAATTGCAACATATCTCTTGGACTGATGCCATTTCCTTTTTGCATGAAGGAACTTCAAGTATAGGGTTAAAAATACACTACTTTCAGAAAGTTATTGTGTTCGATTGAAACATCAGACAATACAGACATTCAGCTTTTTAAGATTTACTTAGGGCTTGTCCAGTTAAATTGTGGCACAACAAATAATAACTACAACAGTGGTTTTCAATAATAAAAAAAAATAAAAATAAAAAAATAACGCTAAAAATTATTTTTCTTTTCTCATGAGTTGGAGAGTAAAATATTTTCTCTACAGTATTTCAGTATCATTCGAACACCCGGTTATATTTTCTACATGATTTTAGAGATCATACATTCATGAGTTTCATACATTATTAAATAGTTTAGTTCTATTAAGTGCTCATCATAATATTCATTCCTTAAACTTCTAAAAACATAATAAGAGGATTCTATTTCTTACTTTTACAAACATGGGTTATATTTCATCCAATTATAGATTGCGAGAAGAAAAATCACAAAAATATAATTTGAATTGTTAAAAATTGATTTATAACAAGCATATTAATACAAAACATTCAACGATATTCTAATAGCAAAAAAGTAAATTTATTTGTTTTAATCAGTGCAACTAGAAATTATATACTTTCTTAAGACAAACAATTACCTGATGTAGTTTCAAGAATTGTCTAACTTTACACAATGTAAAATTAAAATTATCTGCACTTCTGACATTTTACTTTCTTTTAATATTTAAACTTTTATTTGTGAGTTTAATTCACACCTTTTCAGTAAAAACAAACCCGTGCCACGCTCATGACAAGAGTTAGAGTTAAACTAATATACGAGATGAAGGCACAAACATTTATTTAGCCGAGGAAAACACTCAAAGTTCATATTCGATATTTGTTTTTACGATAAACTTTAACTCAATATTTGTTTTGACTCACTTACTGCGGAGTTGGAGAAAACTTGGAGTGAACTTATCTCGTTTATAAAATACAGTTACTCCCTCTCAACACTTATCGTGTCATTACTTTTTTCATTTCGGCTTTGAATATAAAGTTCAAATATGAAGCGCATCAAAAACTTCGCCGCTGTTAGCCGCCTCGATGCGTTTTACTTGAAACTGTGATTGCATAACTTTGTTGAAAAACTTCCCTTATTTTTATCGTCTCAGTTTTTGTTTGAAAACTGTAACTTTGGAGATAATTAATTGAATTTCAGTTAGTTTATCGTCGTTAATTTAACAGTTTTAAGAATAAGTTTATAGAAATTTATCAATAGAAGTTTATCAATCGATTTAGTTTCGTTTACTTCAAATATAAATTCGGTAAATAACAGGGTTTGAAGTGGAACGATGTGAAGTGGAGCCAAGATAGACTGCAGGTCAGATGGGCGATCATTTACTTGCGGTCGGGGCTATAAACAGATATAACGGTATATCCACGAGATTGGCTTGAACATTGATGAGTTTACACACGTATTAAACTTTTTCTTCAAATATAAATTCATTTTCATAAATTCATAGAGAAACATAAATTCATAAAATAAATTCATAAAACAACAACATAAATTCATAAATTCATTTTGTATAAATTCATAGAGTACATATATGACCATGGTAATGATAACTTTTGACGAGGACCTCCGATTATGATGAAACATGGTATGTAGATGACAGCCCAGGTCTATTTTCATAAGTTAGCGAACCAGCATGATCGGGTTAAGGGTTTATGGGTTTTCAAAGGGGTAAAAATAAATTTTTGGCATTTTTGGGCCTAAATAAAAAAAAATCAACAATTTTATTTAAACCCACTCAAAATAGCTTAAAAACAAACAATTTAGTATTTTGAATTTTTTACTTATCTCAACAGATTACGGAGAAAAACCAAAATTAGGTTTCCCATGTTAATGTTAAGGAGAATTAACAAAACCCTGCATCTTTATTTATTTATACATTACAACGGCAATGCCATTTTAAAATACAATGATTTGATGACATGCAAATAATTGGTACAAACATGCATGGATACAAAGAAACAAAATTACATGCTTAGATAACTACAGACAATAAATATAATAACGTGTAGGCCTAATAATAACATGATAATAGAATATATAATAATGATATAATAAATACGGGTAATGTAATAACATATAATATAATTTTTTATATCAATAATAATAAATTATGTTAATAATAAATAATAAATATAAATTAATAACAATAATATAACATAATACTAATAATATAATATAATAATACAAATTAATTGATTTGAATAACAACAGTATGGACTACGACAACTAGAGTGCAAGTGCAAGTATTGTATTTATGAGTGAATTTAAGATCAAGAAGCATGAACTGGGTATTGTAAGGTCAGAGAGAGAGAGAGAAATAGCAGGAAGGGTCGAAACTAAGGCAAAAGAAGTTTGATCAAGTGGATGGGGATGAGTTCAGTTGAGCAGCAGAAGGTGGTGGATAGAGTAGCAAAGAGTTTAGACGGTTTAGGTTATCTCCATTCCTCTTGATCCACAGATAAGGACACCCATTTCTTTTTCAGTGTTTTCAGATTCGTGCAGAACAGGTCAAGCTCGGCAGGAACGCAGTTTCCAACACGATGCATTGTGGCCATGGGTCCGTTCTTCAGGTAGTTTGTCCTACAGTATAATATTTGTAAACAAAGAGTTCAGTTGACCTGGTAGTACGTGGAATTCGTAAGTTGATCATGGCAAGAAGATCAGGACAATCAAGGGATCCGTTGATGAGCTTTGAGAGAAAAGCTAGATCAGCAAGCTTATTTAATAATAAGCTAATCTTGCTTATTTATTGAGATAACTTGGTAAAGTTTTGTATTTACATTCACTAGGTATTGTTTAACTATAATTGCTTACAACACCCATATGGCGGCAAACCTGCATACTCAACCCCATGGAGTTTATGCGGAATATTAAAAAGTGCCGAATATTGATATAAGTTGATATTTACCTTACCTAATCATTGCATTTCCAAACAACTAACATTTTTAACAACATCCCATTCCAGCAAATCTAATTACTCATTCCTATGGTTAGTATATGGGGAAAATACAAAATATCAAATTCCTTTTGAAACTCGCTGAGACGCAGGTCTGCTGCTACGGGTCTGCAGCAGACTCTCTTTTTCCTTTTTCTTTTTCCTTACTTTGTCCCGTCCACATGCTCCACTGTTTAGATATTGAACTGCTATACAGGGTTAGGCAAAAGTCTGGACACCCCCAGTTAACTTTTTAACGCGTTGCAGTAGGAAAACCAAACTCAGCACATGTTTACAAAATCAAAATCTGCACTTTTTCATCAACTACACAACTTTGCCCCTGCCCCCAAAATGGGGTATTTTGGGGGCAGCCCCAAATTTTCAGATGTAAACCCCTATCGAGTGACCCCTCATTTTAAACGGTTTATCAATAGAAATTAAATGGCGCAAACCGGAGGTCGATATCTCGCCCCTAAACAAAATGGCAGCCATTTCAAAATTTGAGATGGGCAAGCAAGTATAAGTCTGGACACCCCCAGTTAACTTTTTAACGCGTTGCAGTAGGAAAACCAAACTCGGCACATGTTTACAACATCAAAAACTGCACTTTTTCATCAACTACAAAACTTTGCCCCTGCCCCAAAAATGAGCTATTTTGGGGGCAGCTCCAAATTTTCTAATGTAAACTCCTATCGAGTGACCCCTCATTTTAAACGGTTTATCAAGAGAAATTGAATGGCTCAAACCGGATGTTGATATCTCATCTCTAACCAAAATGGCAGCCATTTTAAAATTCGAGAAGGGTAAATTGACATTTGTTTAAATCAAATCGGAAAATAGCTTTTTAGAATTTATAATTTCTTGAATTATTTTAGAATTGAACCTAGTAGTAGAAATGAACTAGTAGGTTCAATTCTAAAATAATTCCAGATATTCTCAATTCTAAAATAGCTTTTTAGAATTTATAATTTCTTGAATTATTTTAGAATTGAACCTAGTAGTAGAAATGAACTAGTAGGTTCAATTCTAAAATCATTCCAGATATTCTCAATTCTAAAAAATCTAATTTCCGATTTAATTTCAACAAATGTCAATTTACCTTTCTCGAATTTTAAAATGGCTGCCATTTTGGTTAGGGGCGAGATATCGACCTCCGGTTTGCGCCATTTAATTTCTCTTGATAAACCGTTTAAAATGAGGGGTCACTCGATAGGGGTTTACATTTGAAAATTTGGGGCTGCCCCCAAAATACCCCATTTTGGGGGCAGGGGCAAAGTTGTGTAGTTGATGAAAAAGTGCAGATTTTGATTTTGTAAACATGTGCCGAGTTTGGTTTTCCTACTGCAACGCGTTAAAAAGTTAACTGGGGGATCCAGACTTTTGCCTAACCCTGTATGATTTTCAACACAGATTTACTATTAACATTTTTTTCATAGATAAAGGTTTTTTAATTAGATTTCTTTTGGTCCCTAACTCTAACCAAATCTTAGATCTCCTGTACTTTTGTGTTTTATCAATTTATATCAGGACATCCCAGTCAAATAAGAACTTTTATCTTTTTTTAAAACAATTTTTAACTAAATGAGAACAATGTCTTGTAAAAAATTACCTCAAGACAAGTTCTCCACTACATCCATCAGTTGTAAGGGATACGTTTAATGCAGTAAGAAACATTAATAGATATCAAATAGGAATTTTATAAAAATATAAATATTTTAAATAAAACCTACATTAAAAGAAACCTTGTTAAACTTTAAATTAAAATTAACATTTAAATCCAAAGTTTAAGCAAACAAAACACTCTTCAGTTGTTATTTGCATCGCTGAATTTAAAACCTTGATTGCAAAACTTTCTCTTAAACTTTGTTGTATTTTAGTCCCAGATAAAAATTCCCCACTGTATTTTTAAATCTATTACTAATATAATATAAAATAAATCCAACGTGATTAACAGAAATACGTGTTTAATTTTTCATTTTACAGGAGAATAAGCAACTATACATAGCAATACGTAAAATATATGTCAATAGAACTAATACACGTTATTGCCAATAAAAAATCGATGACGTGTAATCGATGACATTACATAGAGGTTGAATGGAAATTATATTATAATTATTTATTGAACTGATTATCAATTGCTAATGAATGTATTTTCATTCAACTGTACTTGATTGAAATTTCGTGGAAGCAATTGTTCGTTGTCAGATTTATTTTATGTACATTTTGTAATCATTAATTTATCGCAATGGAATTTCCTGGAAACAATTATCCGTTACCAGATTTATGTTTAATAATTATGCATTTTTAACGTTGTATTTCTTCATGTAATGAAACTGAAAATCATTACTGAGACTGTTAATGAAATCATGAAGGGCTGATAGTCTATTTATATAAAATAGTTTTTCTTGTGACATGAACATGTTTTAACACAAAAACTAAATAGTAAATATCGTGATTTAAATATTAGTTTTTCACAGCAATAAAAAAATATTACACATAATTAACTGTAAATTTAAGTCACTTTATTTTATAAGTGCATATTGTATTTTTTCAAATTTATTTACTCTTCCATGATTGAGGCCCGAGCTGAATGTACAGGAGGAGCCAGGTCACATAGAGGATGTTAGGTTGGCTCCGGTATCGTACAGAGCAGACCTATGCAGATAGACCGATGGCGGTATGGAGCAGTATAAACAGACAGTCGGCGTTATAAGTCTCGAGATTGACTCACGTGCTGCTGATTTCTCAAATCTGACAGCTCCCCGGCTGAGGCACCTCCATCACAAGGATGCATTGAGCAAGCTTTTACTTTATTTTTTTAAAGTAATATTAAAAACCCAAAATAAATTTTAGGGGTAAAGTCCAGTACAATGGGAAATTTAATTGTTAGTACGGGATTGACAGAGCCATGATAATAGGCTTTAATTCCCTTTTGTTATAATATCTTGGTAATCAGGCTATCAAGTTTACACCATAAACCATCTACACCTCATCACAATAAACAGTTGTTTGAAAAATAATTATTAAAAGTAGTGTTATTTTACTTTTTTACCTTTTGTTGCTTGTAAATTTCAACCAAAGACCAATGTTATTTAGGAAATTTTTAAAATTATTTAGGACAAAAATTGAATGTTCCTAAGATAATGGCGTTTATATGAAAATGTTAATATTTCTTTTCTAAACTTATTTTTATGACAAAACAACCTTAAATGAAAAGTGCAATCAAAATCTAAACGCTAGATTTCGAAATCGTGAAAAAAAAAAACATCACTACAGACACTCCTCGTATTATAGTACAGGATATCGGATTAAACATTATACAGACATTCAAGTTCAATTATGGTTGAAGCTTAATTTAAGTTGGTTTGTTAAATATCTAAAAATGTTAATTAAATAAAATTTAAATCAGTTTACTTTACTGTTTAACTGTGTAATTTAACTTGAAGGTTACTGAAAGCATGTAACCTCAGTAAAAACTATACTAATTGTGTGCAGACTAATTAGACCTATTAGACCTAACATTAAAATTTAGAAGACGCAAAGGCTCGTCATTTTGATGACGAGCTCATTTTTTCTACTCAATTACTTCTTAAAATAACACAATGTAAGAAATCTGTTGTCTGTTATAAATTTGATAGATAAAATGTTTAAATAAAATAAAATAAATTGTACGATGAAGCTATCGTTGCCTGTCAAATAGGATATCAAACTATAATTATTACAGTTTCATTTAGGGACTGGCTACAATTTCAATTACAATTTAGTGCGTGGTTGATTTTTTTAGAACCGTCAGCTGCTTTTATAAATTTTTTATTCTTATTTTATATCGATAAGACTAATTAAACGGCTCTTTAATTTAATTTAATTATTTTACCAACACAAAATGTTTCCTAACGTAGACACCAGTATAAATATTATTTTCATAACACAATTAAACTATTTATAAAGTTTTCACGACACAATAGTTTTGAGTGTGTTACTATGCACACTTACATACAAATTTTCTCATGTTAGAGTGTAGTAAATGGGGGGGGGGGGCGAGCATTTGTTTGGGGAAATTATACAATTGTTTGCAGTACATTAGTCTTAATAACATAAGCCTTCAGGAATTCCAGTTTCTAAATGGCTTTTTTCAAGACAAACTCATTTTCTTTGCTCATTCGACCCACGACGATCTCGTTTACTTGTCTTACTAGCCTTTCAGATTGGTTTAAAATACGAATAAATGCAAGCGGTGCTGCTATGTGCATTAATTTGCTATATCACATTTTGAAACGGTAACACGCAGGTACTACGTTTTCAGCTATCACTTAATTTTACTTTTGATTCGTTTCTTTTTCCATAAATTACATTACAACAAATAGAGGATTTTTCATTCCTTAACATAATCATCAATAAGATCTACATTAGATAATGACAAGACCTTGGTTTGGACCGTTCCCCTTTAAAATGTTATAAAATACTTCGAGAGTAGAACAACAAAATATAAAGTACAATTAAAAAATCAGAAAATATTATTTAACTGTAGTATAATTCACTCATTAATTAGCAGGTTGCAATGCAAAACCACACCCTGATGAAACACCTGGCATGTATTTTGACAGTTGAGTCATATGTTTGAAACTATGTTAAGTTTTCCTAACATAGAGACATGTGTACATATAATTTTATGCCACAACTAAGTTAATTGAAAAAATTTAAGAAACCCGATCGTGGTCAATGTGCGATTTTACAATATACAAATATACAACACTTACTCACAAGAGTATATTATATTGTTAGACAATACAGGAGCAGTGCCGGTAACGGAACACCCTGTAGACGACTTGTGGCCTTTGTGATATTCGAGTCGCCGGTTTAATGCCTCGCAGTTAACGAGCGCATTACATCGGCCCGACGTCTAATTGCTTGCTAATGACCTGGACTTTGACTTAATGCCTCTCCCCGGCGTTCGGCTAATGCGGCGTTAAAACAACGCGCGCCGTAAAGCGTTTTACCACACGCTCGAGTCCAGCGTGAGAGTAACGCCTGTGTGCGTGTGTTACTTTAGTAAACCGGCCACAACTCCGTGCGGTGGGAATCATTGTGAGGAATTGTAGGTACCGACTGGAGATGTTTGTTTTAGTTTTATAAAATCACATACTTGCTTAATTTAAAGATATTTAAAAAATACAATGGTATTTTCTCTCGTTATTAATTAGTCTTAGTAACCACGGACTTCTCTTAGCGTACAAGTGACTTCTCATAGCATAAAAGTGATTTCTTATAGCATACAAGTGACTTCACATAGCATAAAAGTGACTTCTCATATCGTACAATTGAATTCTCACAGCTTACAATGACTTCTCATCACGTACTAGTGACTTCTAACGGCGTACACGTGACTTCTTATAGCATATAAGTGACTTCTCATAGCGTCCAAGTGACTTCGCATAGCATAAAACTGATATCTCAAAGCATATAATTGAATTGTCACAGCGTACAATGACTTCTCGTAGCTTACAAGTGAATTCCCACAGCGTACAAGTGACTTCTCATATCGTACAAGAAATTTCTCATAGCATAAAACTGACTCTCGTATTAAGTACAAGTAACAGTAACTGAACACCCTGTAGATGACTTGTGGGCCGTATGATATTCGACACTAAACGGCGAATATCACAACAACTTAAAAAAAGCTGCGATATGATGAAAAAAATTGTTTGCGGGTGGGCGTTTATTTATATGATTGTGTAGAAAAGTGACTATACTTTCCATACTTATGTGACCTATAATTGTCACATAAGTAAATCAGTTCGACCACTCTTCTTATGGTATCATGGACATTTTTTTATCGAGTATTTTGTTTATGTTGTGGTAACGTGTTTTTCCATTGCTGTAAAATCTGGTAAAATTACATCATCGATTACAGGTTGGTTTATTTATTTGGACAGTGATAAAAATACCTCCAGCAGGTAGATACACAAGTACCACGATTTAAAAATGTAGTAAAACTTTAATTAACAAAAAATTTTAAAAAAATAAACATTAATTTGAATAAAATTTAACCATACGAAAGTTAAATTTTTTGTTTAGCTAAAGGATTCTTGAACCCAAATCAATTTTACATCCATTACTTGTTTTCGATAATTACTCAAAACATTGGAGCTTTATCATTTAGTTATTAAATGATTCCCAGTACGAAAGCGGAGATGATAATTACGAATAATTTAATCACCATCGTAATGGGTTCATACGACTCAAATAAACACATTATTAAATATGGAATCCCTGCGGACGGTTTTATCAAATGGGGTTGATTACCCCCACGGTAGCGTTGGGGCCGGGCGGACATTCCTGTGCGAGGTGTACTAATTAATACAGCCGGGTCTAGGCCTGGCCGCCATTGATTTGCAAATTAAATAAATCACGACTAATTCAGTACCTCATTATTATCCCGACCCTCCCAAAAGAGAGGCGGGCGATGGATTAACAACTTATTGGATTCGTGTTTGAATCAAATTGGTTTGGTATGAGTTTTTCAATCCATTAGAACTTTTAAAATGTGTATTTTTTTTAATTTACTACATGAGGGTGTTAAATTATATGTTTCATTTATACATACTGTTCTATAAGAAACATTTTCTTCACTACGAACCGCTTTATTCGTCCGATTTTAATGAATTTGGTTGTCTTTGGATAGGTTTTGTAAAGTTGTCATTGTCAGTTTTATTATTTTTTAATTTTTTTATCAAATGATAAATATATATCGAAATGGAAGGGTCATTAATCAAAAAGGTCTGTGTATTTCCAACAAAATAAAGCATTTTTTATTTTCTCCATAAACAACATGGGAACGAGGATGTATTTTTTCTGCCATGGGGTTGTTGTAAGTAAATATATGATAATACCATTGACTATGTACACTAACAAGAATAGACTTCTCATCCAATGCTTTTTGTTTAATGACAAAACTGTGATAGTTCGTGTACGCAACGTCAGATTCGCTGCAATCGATGTTGTTTATTATTCAGTTGGATTTACAGTGCCGCAAAAACACTTTACCAAAATATAAATATAACCCGTAGTTATAGTTTTTCACCCTTGGTTGAGAGGAGTGGAAATACTGGTTTATCTATCATATGTAACTTGTACTTCATGTAGGCCACAGAAGATCGCACCACCGTCAATAGGTTTCAAACACGCCTTTGCTATGAGAAGTCTATTCATGTTAGTGTATATAGTCAAAGAAAATACCCTCCCAGTGCAGGTAGATGCTAAATTGTATCAACAAAAAACCTTTTTTTGACTCTTTTGGAACCCCATAAAACCCCGTTCCCATGGTCCGATCAAGCTGGTTTTTGAACTTACCTTGATAAACGCTAGTGCCTTACACCCCTGTACCAAAATCTCAGGTTATCGTTTTAACGGACACACATATATTAAAATATATATAATTCTTCTAAGGACCTCAAAACAAAAAAGTACCATGGTCCCGGGCTTAGGTCTTACCGTGACTCCTACCGTAATATTTCCTATATGGAAATTCGCTAGGAACTGAATTTAAAAGCTTTAAGCCTTTTTGGACAAGTTTTCAGTGGATGTGACCTAAGGTAAATAATGCGTGGTTTGTTTTTTTTTTTTTTTGTTTTTTTATTTTTTATTTATAGGTAACGAACAAATAGTCGGTTTCCCAGGCGATACAAGTTAATAATTAACCTTAAGTGTATAACTATCCAATTGAAACTATAAAAAGAAATCACTGTGTTACCGTATATGGCATCCAATATGCAGAATGTAACCACTAACATGTAACTTGAATATTAGTGGCACAGTGCACTAAATACGTGAACCACTCAGGGACATGATATATAACCGTTAATTTACTCAATCACAATAGCCATATTATCGTTAACATGAGCTCTGATGTACATAACCTCAATACATCGTTTGACCTAATAGGTTTTCCGATTTCATTTATGATACGATTAAAGACCAATAAATTTGAAAGTATTATTTTTATAAAAGTTTTATGGATTGTTCAAATAAATTTAACTTGATATTTGTCAAGTTTGTCATTTAATACTAGCTAAGAATCGTGATATTGTGTGGTATTGGAATTAATATAGATTTACGCAATCTATCTTACCTGAGTAAATTAAGGTTTTTGAGTGTTAACAAAACTTGTTACTAAAATTTATTTACCATCAATATATCGCATGAAACATTAAGAAAAGATGCATTCTTTAAACTGCATTATTTCTAAATCATTGCTATAACTTGACAAACAACATAAATTTTTGTATCTTGCTAATTATTTTAATTTTTTGACGAAATGAATCCATCTTTGTCACCTGAGGCAATCCGTTTCCCGTTGAAACCGCCGTTATAATCTGCAGACCCAATAAAATCGCGTCGACAGACACGTTTGGGAACTGAATTGAAGCAATTAAAGCCAGGACAACTGCCGTAACCCAAACGGTCGTCATTTACAATCAATTAGACACTAATTGGTTCCAATCCGTATCGTTCAACACCCTGCGCCGGGCGGCCGTCCAACTCGGCTGAAATATTGTCATTGGCGATAACTTATATGATGGCGACGGTTTGCGTTTTATTGGATCATTACACAGCTGCTTTGTGGCCTGTTGATTGGCCCCCCTTGTGATGAGTTGGTGATGCAAATACTGTGAGATAGAAAACTCTTATATTAGTGTTCTACGCTCTAAGCATTTTCATTTTTACCACAGACAAGCTTCAGATGTAAAATAATTTATAATTTTGAGCTTTGAGCTCTTTAAATAGAACAGAAAAAATCGCTTTTTATGTTGGCGTGTTTCATAAACAGTTTTTTGAGGTACATATTTTGGATAAACAGTTTTTGGAAGGAAAACGAGTTTTTAAGAAATAGCATAGTTAAAAGTAGCCTAATTACTGGGTGGGTAACTTTAGTGGTGTAGTGTTCTCCTTAAAATATAAAGGTTACCTATTTGAAGCTTGGTAAAAGCTAGTACCTTTTAGAAGGATCGAATCTGGACTAAATCATTTGGTATTGTGCTTTCAATTGATTATGGCATAACAAGGTTGGCACTGGTAACCGGGGCTTGGCGAAAAAAAGGAAGTGTCCGTGGCTTAAGTTACGAATTAAAAAATAAAAATCGTGAAATTCTTCATTTTTTATTAGGCCTAGTGTAGTTTTGATAACAAGTTTTAGTTTTATTTTCAAGCAATCACAAAACAATATCCGCATCTTCAAAGATCTGTACATATTTCAAAATTGTATTATTTTTCAACTGTTTTTCATATAAGATCACCTGATTTCAAACCCACACACAATGTAGATACATTCGCCTGCATCCTAGGTAAAAGGAACAAGAGTGTTTTAACCAGGTTGGCCGCGATTGTGTAGGATGCTCAGGCAACCGCAGAAGCCCCGTAATGGTAAATGTTTTGTACTAACCTCAATGTACAAAGCCATAATTAAAAAAACTAGTTTTAAAACAATAAAAAATAATGCTTTACTCAGTAGGTTTTTCTTTAATAATTCACTGCAATTTCACTTTTATACATAAAACTGTACCCGTTTTAATGAGCTTTAATATCTTTTATATCCTAATGCGTTCAAAATCTAAAATTACTTATAATAATCTTATAATCTGAGTGAATTATG
The DNA here is from genome assembly GCA_030545055.2 of Neoaliturus tenellus. Taxonomy (NCBI): domain Eukaryota; kingdom Metazoa; phylum Arthropoda; class Insecta; order Hemiptera; family Cicadellidae; genus Neoaliturus; species Neoaliturus tenellus. Next base: position 37,901,613 of record CM061536.1, on the reverse strand, counting down.
GTCCGTCGGTCAACACTGTGGAAGGTTTTGTGCAGGAGCGCTTTCGTCGTCTCGACATTCTCAACTGCAACTCAGTTCACTTACAACAGCCAGTTGTACAACAGTTCGGGCTACAACTCAGCTTCACAGTGTTGCCCGACGGACCATAATTTACTCAGATTATGTGACTTCGGCACACGGACACCATCATCCTCGTTGAGTTTGTCATCATATAATAATCTTATCAAATAAGTTAAGAAAATTTTTAAAATCATTCCACGTACATTTATTTTTTTTATGTCTCATATTGTTTTTCCCCTTATACACTTCAACATAGTTCCAGATTCCCTCTTTAATTGTCAAACCACTACAAAAGTCTACTGTTGATAACCCATTCCACTCCCTGTTGTTCTCATCTCCAGGTTGTACTATAACAGGTGTATTCCTATAAAATGTAATGCCCCGTGTATTCACGGCTCCACAAATGTAACGCCTACAACAGGTGGAGGTGCTTCGGGGTGTGCATGCTAATGACGTCATGGATCGATCCGTAACGTTTTGCAGAGTATCTATATATTAATACGCAAGCATGTTTCATTTCCTCCTTTTTTCTCAGCTCATGTGCATCGTAGGAGAAATCTGCGCATACCGTTAGAAAGGTATAGTCCTGTAGATGAGCAGAATCACATTCTAATTCACGTCGGACTCCAGGGCTGTGCCCCACAGGCTTTCAAATTTACAATGTTAATCTTATGGAGAAAGGAGAATTAAATGAATCATTAGACAGCTGTTGTAAAAACAACTGATAGAAAATTAGGAAGAACAGATGTTTTAGTTCTAACATGTTTTTAAGTTTCTAATGTACAGATCAACCGAAATTTTGATCGAATTTCGATCAGGAGGCGATCTCTAGTATTCCTTATTCGGCAACGAGAACTAATATTTTCAACCTTTAAATATATGCCTGTCGTAACTGATGGCAGTCTTTATTTTAGCTTTAATACCCTTTAATACCTTTAATACCTTTATTGAAATGGCGACCTAACTCAATAGGTAGTTTAAAGCCAAGTATGAATGAGGGATGAATGTAGGATGATTGTTCTCTCTCTATTTTATCTTTAGATTTAGTAAATAAATGTAAACAAAAAATACCATGTAGCATTGTGTCAGTGAATCGTTTAAATTTCGCATAAAGTCATGGAAAATTTGTTTGTAAAGTCATATGATCGAAATATATCCTTAACAAAAACGTACATTGTATATTTGAATTTCCATACGAACATAACACATGCAATTTTTAATCGTACAAACATTTTGAAATCAATATATCAACCATTTAATAGTTTTACTTAAACAAAAAAATGCAACTTTTAATTGATCTTGTATTAAGAATGCAAGTTCACTTAAATCATTATAGGCATAATTTTCACGTTTGAGGAATTATACGTTATACTTACCAGAGTAAAATAGGTACGTATTTAATTTTCACCGACCACTTATATTTTAGTAATGAGACAAAAGATATCAGTTTCATGATCTATTATTTTTTTCTTTTTCGTCTCTCACTTAGCAAAAAATATATATTTAATCATGATTCTTGATTTTTTAAAATTAAAAATAATTTAAGCTTAAAATACATGGATTATTTTTATTAGTGTACTAGTGTACTCATATATTTTATCCCACAGCGAACCCCATTTTACTTATCTATAAAGTGTCATAAATTTGTTTACATGTACCCAAATCGCTCCCAAGATCTAACAGTTTTATCGGAATGGCTTACAACTATAAATCTCCCTTGCTACAAAGTATCTGGAAATGTAAACTTGCATTCGTTCCGTACCATTGTAAACAATAAAACTGCCGAGGAATATAAAATCTTCATGTCTTGACAGGAACAGTGTAACAGGTCCGCAAAGGTTATAAAAGACTATAACGACGCGGCGTATACGTAATAACCTGTGTTATAGCGCCTTTAATGACCGTCACTCCATAAAGATGTCGTTATTTTAACCAAAACTAGACCCATTTCCGAAACCCTTTTGTCTCCATTTTTGTTTTAATAGTGTTAACCTAGTCTTTGCCCGCATGCATTTATTCTAAACTAATTATAATAGGCTAAATAATAATTAAATTGAAGTAAAGAATGCTTACATGATGGCATTATGCGATTGTATTTGAATATAGTGTTTGTATATTAAGAACTACTCTTTAGCTTGAATTAAAAAATGTATGTAAACATTATTCTATAATTTTGTATCAAAGCTATAAATATAGGAAGCAATAAAGATGTTTTTAAGGGATTCAAGTCTTGAAACGAAAATAAAACATTGACCGTACGAGGTAATATTTTCTTATTGCTTTTGCTTTTTTGTACTCCCCAAATTCAAATTAATATTTTTTTTAATTATTTTTAACGATTTTTATCCAGTGAGACATGAAATTTTTATTGTTATAGAACTAAATTAAAATATTAAACCTAACATAACACCGTGGTTTTAATAATCAATATCAAATGTAGAAGTTAGCAATAAATCTGTTGCAGACGTGTAAACTAGAGTTATTTAAAAATAGAAAAGTTTCGTTTACACATAGACTTTTTCCTACCACTGCATGGAAATAATTGCATTGCCACATCTGTAAACCCTATGCAAAACAGTTCATTTCCGGTTTCCATTTCCTTCCCGCTCTAGAGCTGCAATGATTCTTTGCCGCACGCTAGATCAAACAGCAATTTTAAATCAGATGCTATTACAAACCATGAAACAGCTGTTATTCATTGTTTTCGTTTAGTAATTGCTTCTTTTTTAGTTTGAGGTTATTTTGGTAGTTAACATTATGTTCCAACAGAAACAAATAAAAAATAATCTAAATGACATCTCGTATACAATAAAACATGTAATATGTAACAATTATGTTGGTAGGAAAAATCATGTGTGCATTACGAGCGCAAATAGTCATTGTCGCTCTCGAATTGCCGCACGAAGCTCGAGTGGCAATGACGTACTTTACGCTCTTATTACACAAATAGCTATTTAAATCACAAATATACGAACTAAAATTGAAAACGCCCGAGCGAGAACACAACGGCGAGGCGCGGCGTCTTCTGTATTCTCTGAGGAGGTATCTCAAGGCGGGCAACTTTGTTCATAAATTGTGTCTACACTTCCCTGGCGTGTGATATGGCGAATGAATCCCCCCGTCCGTAATGGGCGATATTGCCACACTGGCAATGTAAAGGTGCCTGGCAGTGAAAATAATAGTTCGATAAATTGTTAATTAATTTAATCATAACACGTTTCCCTGTTATATAATATACAGGACACGTTAATAAAGGAGAGGAATTCTTTATCCTTGAGCTGAAAATGAGTTACAGTAGTAGAATGTGGTGAATCATTGCCCAATTTGAACTAAGGTGAAAATTGAGAGTATATTATTTTTGGTTGTGCAAATAAATAGTTTTTTGTTTAAATTTTATTTTATTTATTTATACTTTAAAATAGTTTAAATATATACTTTAAAATACTAAACATATACTTTAAGTCACAAATATATACTTTAAAATAGTTTAAAATAACATAAGTTACTTCCCAAAACTGATTTTACTCATCATAGGTAAAAACGTAAGATCGGTAAATTTTAATTTTATCTTTAAAATAATTGAAAATAACTTGAGTTACTTCCCAAAACTGATTTTACTCATCATATGAAAGTTAGAAGCTAATTATTCATTTAAAATGTAGGTAAAAACGTAAGATCGGTAAATTTTAATTTTAAAAAATATATTTAAAACTTATACCATCTAATTTATGCTAAAAGGTCTTATACATCTTTCAGATGAAGGTTTAAACGATTATAAGGCAAATATGTGATACGCGTTTTAAGGTATACAATAAAAATCCTTCTTATAGAATAAAAAAGGGGAAGGTTTTGCAATATGGTGTATGTAAGGAAACAATATTTTTTATTGCGTTATGAAAACCTCAATAAACATACAACATATTACAAATAAAACTACAATATATATATATATAGGGTCAATAAAAATTTGAACGAAAATATAAAGTATTAACATTAATAAAACATGTTTTGTAAGGTTTACCAACTACCCCATCTTGCCCTATGATGAGGGCAAGACGGGGTTGGCTGGTGGGGCAAGATAGGGTAGCTCAATGCTATGATATAGAAAAGGATTAAATTACTAAATTAAAAGTGATTTACAACATGTAAAATAATTATTGATTACACCCATCCTTCTAAGTCCCCCTGTCTGGCCCCCAAGGACAAGTTTTAGGTTAGATTGATTTTGTACCTCAAGGATATATTTCTCTAGATAGGCAAATAGTTTTCATTGACGTATTTCGAAAAAAGTACATTACTCAATAATAATATTCACTAATACCAGAAAATAACAAGTGTGTTATTTTTTCAAGTTCAAAACTGACAGAAAATTAGATCGTCACAGCATAAAACACATTTAGATCCATACTCTCCGAACAGTACGCTCGAAAAGGCTAGTGGCACTATAAGACACTCACAAGGCGACAGCATATTAGTTCAACTACCTGAAGCTAGACATATATAATGTTTGCATGTTAATTAATCAGGACATGATAGTATGGCAGTCCTTCTTCCATTGTTGCCATATACCATTAAATTAACATGCAAGTTAAATGGGAAAATGACATTTTTACGTTATTACTACAAAACCAAAAGAGATATTGCATTAGTGTAAATTACAAAGTTGTTCAGTTTAACGAGAGCTATAATATGATGTATAAAAAACATGTGTTTGTATATAAAATTTTTGAGTTTTGTTTATGTAAAAATTTTCAAAAATATTAAATTTTTGAAATTTTAGTTTTTTTTATAAATTTTATCTTGTGACATATCATTGTAAAGCTTAGCTTATTTCAAATAAGTATTTTGAATCAGAAGTCATTTATGACAAATAATAAAAGAATTACAGGGGACTCCGTAAATTTTGATTTTGGCTACAAAAATGGACGCTATTTTGAAACGAACAAAGATAACGAAATTCTGTTTCCACCAAAATGTTTGTATTAAATAGACCTTTCTAATAATGTATAATATGACATATGTTTGTATTTGAAATTTCTGAGATTTGAACCTGTGACTCCCAGTTTTTGGGACACCCTGTATTTATACAACGTTAAAAATATTTTTAAATTATTCCCTGGGGTCAATTTAGTGGGAAATGATTTTATTTCAAGATTGTAGGACAAACTGTTGATCTTTAATCGATTTGAGACACCTTACGTGAGACACCCTGTATAAAATATCTTTGACTACCTTTTAACAAAACATTATAAAAAATAACTTTCGTCTACACTGCATATTTTACACCAAATCACACTCTATAACAATAGCGTAGTAAATGAAAATATTATTCGAAATTTAGTCGTATTAAGTTAAAGTCAGTACAGTAATCAAGATATTGTATTGTTACATACCTTGTTCTCCTAGATGTCGTGTGTGATTTTACAGTAAGTTAAACATACAGGGTGGTTATAAAGTCCCTTCCCCCCTAGGATTTTTCTACAATTTATATTAAAATCGATTTTCAATGACGGGATTCATTGTATAGGTACATACTATAACTTTTGTAGTAATTTAAAATTTTGGGAGTTACCTGAGGTCTAAGATATAGGAGTCAACTTCAAAATTCCTTATGAGAAGCTAGTCATGCGACATGTCAAATAACACTGCCTTTTCCCCCTGAAAACAGTGGTGCAATCTAAATTCAAAAGGGTTATACCGTTTTCAAGATATCTGAAGGTCTAAGATGTAGGAGTCGACTTAAAAATTTTAACTAGAAGCTATTCATGCGACATGTCAAATAACACTGCCTTTCCCCCCTGAAAACAGTGGTGCAATCTAAATTCAAAAGGGTTATATCGTTTTCAAGATATCTGTAGGTCTAAGATGTAGGAGTCATGTCACATGTCGCATGACTAGCTTCTAGTTAAAATTTTTAAGTCGACTCCTACATCTTAGACCTTCAGATATCTTGAAAACGGTATAACCCTTTTGAATTTAGATTGCACCACTGTTTTCAGGGGGAAAAGGCAGTGTCATTTGACATGTCACATGACTACCTTCTAGTTAAAATTTTTAAGTCTACTCCTACATCTTAGACCTACAGATATCTTGAAAACGGTATAACCCTTTTGAATTTAGATTGCACCACTGTTTTCAGGGGGGAAAGGCAGTGTTATTCGACATGTCGCATGACTAGCTTCTCATAAGGAATTTTGAAGTTGACTCCTATATCTTAGACCTCAGGAAACTTCCAAAATTTTAAATTACTACAAAAGTTAGAGTATGTACCTATAAAATGAATCCCGTCATTGAAAATCACTTTTAATATAAATTGTAGAAAAATCCTAGGGGGGAAGGGACTTTATAACCACCCTGTATATGTCTTTTATAAATTGACTAGCCGACAAATTGGAATATCACTTTATACCAATTACCCTTTGTTTAAACAAATTAAAATTAAATTTTACGTAAGCAGACAAATTAAAAGATAGTAAATAAAAATATGATGTCTTTATCGGTTGGAGAATGTTAAATGGCAGAATAAACATTTTTTCAAGGCTGTAACGTATTCAGCGATTTTCTAAACTCATAGAATTCTTCGCCAGCTCCTCCCGAGCTTTATACCGCATCTAACAGCGGTTCTTCATTAGTACCCGGAATGTTTTGTGATGCTCAATGTTCCGGTAGCGCATCCAACTGCGGCCACGGAACATTTCACGGGTTTGGCCCCTTCTGCCCGCGCGCCCGATGAAAGGGACCCATTCGCTTCGCGCGCCGTCTCAGCTGCCACAATTGTGAACACATGTTATGAGCTGATTCGTTACGACTCCGCTTCAAATGTCAACTCTGTGTTTATTCCTTTTCAAATTTCAGATGACTTTTGTGTGAATGGTGTTGTCTGATGTGCTTTATGTTTGATTTTTACGGAGCATCAGTCCTGATGCGATCCCTGCGATTAGTGGCTGGGTAGAAATTATTAGAAGAAATCATGCAAACTTTTTAATGATACGTCAATCCGAGGTTAAACCAAGTAAGTTTTGTTTATTACGCAGGTATTGTATGAAACCACATATTTCCAAATGGTTGGATAAGCAAGGATGCATCTATTCCCTGGCTTCCCAGAAGTCCTGATTTGACCTGTTTTTTTATTTGGGTTAATCTCCCATATCATGAGTCAAGAGGGAGTAAAAACAGAATCATTTGGATACATCGGACTAAACTATTAAATTTTTCGGAAAGAGTATAAAATAATTTTTTATGAGTTGATTTAATATTTTTAATTAAAGTTCGGTATTCGCCATTCTTAGAGCATATTAAGTTTCAAATTAACAACAATGAAAAATCCGAAGGTATTATATTGCGCTAGTTGTGCTTATTGTGGTTATAAGAGAATTTTGTATTATATATATAAAAATGTAAGGGTTTGGTTTGGAGATATAAAAACCTAAAGAGAATTTCTTGTAATTAGATATATGGTTATTTGATTTGTTACAGTCCAATTCAACCTAAAATGACTAAAAAATAAAATGTAATTAATAAAATTTAATTTTTCATGCCAATTAAGAGTTTAGAATGGAAATATTTCACAAAGATAAATACAGCTAGATAAACTTTATTAAAATATTCTCAACTTCTTCAAAATAAATTTACACCCACACCCCTCACAAATGAGGGAACTCGGGATGCAAACAGTTGCAAACACAGCTAAGTTGACTTAAACTAGTTGTGCCGGCGCAACTTACCAAATAAATTACAGAGATGTTAATGATACCGCAACAGCTAACTGAATTGTTACTCCGCGCCCAGATTTATCGCCGAATGGTACACGTGGGGAGGAGAGGAGGGGGATGTGGGGGAGGGGGTATTGTTAGCAACTTGCGAGGTATATATTAGGACGACACGTCCCCAGTGTTATTATAGGTGCTCCAAACTTGCCCCGTTATACCTCCAGACTTGTATTATATTCTTCCACCGCTGTCCTTACCTTTATTCAACCAAGTTTTGTCTCCTCAGGGTATTTCTGGAATATTATTCTTAATGTGTACGACCGAGGAAGTAGGGTTATTAGGCTTAATTTCTAGGAGGATGTTGGTTTTAATTGTAGTTTAAATTATTATTTTCATTTGCGTTTATGGCTTAAAAAAGCCTGTAAATTTTATTGAATTATTAATATGTTTTAAAGCTAGTTATATATTTAATAACAATTTGAAAACAACCGTATTTACTCCTTTACCTTAATTTAACAAATTCCATACCTAACAAAATTAATAAATATTTTAAACTAAAAACAAATCTTTGCTTTGTTAGGTTAGACAAACTATGTAGCTACATTTTTATATATTTTCTCAATTATAAAAGTTATGATTGAATACAACAATCACTTGATAATGGCGTGTTTTATTTGTCTAAAGTGATAAAATCAAAATATACAGAGTGTTTGTAAAACAATTTTGGGATTTTTAACGGGTCTAGTGTACTAACCACTTTTCAAGATAATTAAACAATTTAAACGTCAATCTGAAGTCAAGCCCTATGACATTTTGTTTATCACTCATGTATTGTACGAAATAAAACGTTGACCTTGACTTTGGAATCATACGTGTCATGCTAAACGACATATTTCCAAATGGTTGGATAATCAAGGATGCGCCTATTTTCTGGCTTCCCAGGAGTTCTGATTTGACCTGTTTCAAATTTTTTGTTTTCACTCGGCAAGAAATCGGCAAGATTGCCAATTTATGTATATTGTAGAGTAACAAATAGAGCTCACATTGAAACGTATTATGATATGAAATAAACGTTTTTCCTCTTTAATTTCACATTTTAATCGTTTAAGTGACAAAAACTTTTTCAGTAGTGACCGTTCAAAATACTGACATTCTTTTATAAGCACCTTATTTTTTATGATAAAATAAAAATTGTAACCCATTGATATCAAAGTGGTGAAAGGTGTAAAAAATTGCTATAATTGCTCGTTCATAATAAAATAAATATAGTTGTACTTTTTTCTTTTTGTTGAAGGCCCCCTAATACGAATTTTACAAACTAAATTTAAAACTAAAACAAAGAAACTGCTATAGGACACTTATCTTAATTTCTATTTTTACATTTCAATTACTAAACTATGTAGGAAACAATTTTTACGTCTACCCTTGGAAGTAAAAAATGTCGGAATATAAAATCGCAAACGTATCAGAACAAACGTGTCCAGAGACCGTTGTGTTAGAGCTAACAACCCCTCGGTGGAGGGCTGGATAAGGGTCGTACCATAATTGGCACTTTTACCTCACGTCGCGACCCTATCATATTACCATTAGTGGCCAAATGCTGGCTATATTGTTTTAGTCCAGGAAATTTAGGCTCATATAGGGCCAAACCTCAAACAAATTGCAATAGAAATTAAAATTATACTATGAAGTCCGGTAAGGCGTCTTAAATACCATATACAAAATCCGCCAAAATCGGACTGGTAGAAATCCGCCATTTTGGCGAAAACCATCTTGGATTTATGCAAGCTTTTGGTAAATTGGATACTAAAATATGTTTTCATTGACTTAAAACATTGAAATTCATTTTATTGGATTCCTCTTTGAATTTACTTAAAGGGAAATACAGATTTAATGTATATGACAAAGGATTAAATAGTATTTATAAACATTAAAAGAATAAAAATATAAAAAATTGCACTTTCTCAAGATACCACTTTTATTTTTGTGCACTTGTTCCTCCAATACACAACTTGACACTTATGATATATTGCTTAAAAATATTTCTAGTATACATAATATCAAAATGTTCCATCCAGAACATATTTTGGGATGGTAGGTACGACCTCAGTTGAAAGAAGTATACAGGGAACGTACGGTGTTGTGCCGGTTGAGCGCTGCGGACCATCTGCCGAGCCGACCTCATCTACGCTCGTTGTGTCGGGACAAGTTCTAGTATATCGATGTTCAGTCGTTGGTTTTCAACCAACATTTACAATAATTATCACTTATTTCACAGTACTAGTCGTATCACATTTATTTTTATTAAGGTTAAACTATAGTCTATCTAAAAATTTATTTTGTAATAAATATTAAAAGAGTTAATATGAATGTTTTTACTGTATAATTTTTATTGTATTCGAGAATTTACCCTATAGGGAATACGCTATTACGGAGTAGGCATGATAAGTCCAGGACCATGTTATTTGTTCATTTTGCGGTCCCCAGAGAAGCCAAAAACACCATTCGTTCATTTAATGTATAGGCCTATGCACAGTATCTATGTATATTACAGTATCTATGTATACCATCATACACAATATTGTATATTGTGTGTCCGTGGTACTGATAACTTTGAAAGGAACGTCCTATTTTGGTGAAATTTGGCATGGACGTGTAAGACTAGGTCTACTTTCATGAGTTCGCAAAGCAGCATGATCTGAATATGTTAACAGGGTTTTTGGGGGGTTGTAAAAGGGTCAAAAAATGGGTTTTAAACATTTTAACCTCAAATTTCGAAATTTAAAATTTTATTTGAAACCATTTAAAAATCTCAAAATAATAAAAATTTACAATTTTTAGTTTTTAACTTAGCATAACTGGTTACGGAGGAACTCCCAAAATGTGTTCCCATGTTATTCTTAAGGGAAATCAACAAAACCCTGTATCTTGCTTCTGTATTGACATAGCTTAATCAAATTTGATAGTTACATTATCCAGACAAGGTTTAACTTAAACTTGCTTACAAAACCCATGTAGCGGCAAACCTACATGCTCACCTCCATGGGATTTACGGGGAAAATAAAAAAGGGCCAGATATTATAACATTTCGTGTTTACCTACATCAATGATTGATTAACCTACACTTTCTAACAACACTCCATGGCAGCAAACCTATATTCTCAATCCTGTGGGATATAAGGGGAAATAAAAAATCTGAAATTCCATTGGAAATTCGCTCAGTACGCAGGTTTGCAGAGACTGGGGTATTTTTATTATATATGTTGTAGATGACACAGCTGTCTTTGTACTATTATGTTACCATTGAAAGTTTAACAACTACGGGTAATTTTTAGGAATGAACCTAAGATGGGATCAACAGGAAACAGAACATGGAACATACAATCTACAAAGAAAAATCTGGGACTTGAAGTTTTTCTTGTCTATACTGTTTATGCAAGCATTATTAGGTTGTGATACTACTTCTAAGTTGTGTGACATTGGAAAAGGTTCAAGTTATAACAAAAGAATCGTCTCATTAATCGATGTTCCAAAGTAAACAGCGCCGCTTCTGAAAAATCGGACATAGTTTCTGTTGGAGAGGAGACTTTTTTGGTCGGTGGGAAATCTTCTGATACGTTCGATTACAAACGTTTTAGTTCTAAAGCTGCAAGCAGACGAACCAGGCAAGCAGTACAACCTAAGACACTGCCACCAACATCCACAGCTGACAAGTACCACATTTTAAGAGTTCATTTTCAAGTTAAAGAATGAAATTGAAACGAATCATTATCTCCTTTGGAATGAGGGTGGAGGTTAAATGCTGGAAAGTTGCACCCTATAATGAGAAATTTAAAGCCAGCCCCTACAAAAAAATACATGTCAGATGTAACTGTAAGGTACACTGTAGATCTTCCCGCTGTACCTGCAGGCTAAACGGTATAAAATGTCATATGTGTGCGGGGAATTTCATGGTTTTTTTATTTTTTTATTTAAGAATTCCATTGATATTGAAGTTGGAGAAGAAAACTACGAAGACATTTGAAATTAAGTATGATTAGCAATAAAACCATTGTATCAATGATAGACTATTTTATTAAAGTTAATACGAAACTTTTAAGATTTTAAAATAACAAATGCGTTATACGCGATACTTTTAATAGTTATACTTTGCAATAAAACCCTAATTTTGTTATTTTGTCACTGATATATCATTTTTTCAAATCAGTTTTAAAACTAAGGATCCTTAGGGATCATAGCATGGTAGTTGAGTGGTTAAAGAACCTTTGAATCTGAGGTTGCCGCGGTTCGATCCTGAGAAAAGTTTGTGATTTTAGAATGGTTCGATACTGGACCAAGCTGCCTTTGGCCGTTGGGCTATTAATTAATCATCGTGACAAATGAAACAGCTGATATTTGTCAGTAACAAAGCTAAACTTCATCGGATCTATCACAATCATCACACTCACCCTTCAGTCATACTCGTCTTATAATAGGTACCTGAGAGTGCTTAGGTATTAAATTAGGCCTATCCAAAGTAGGCAAAAGCATATAAAAGTTAAATATTGGTCTAAAAGATCGTTTCAGTAATAAAACAAACTTATCAATGCTATAAGAAAAATAATTACAGATTCATCAATACTATCAGGGTAAGTTAAAATTGTCTAACATCACTGCTACTGAATTTGAAAACTACCAACTACTGGAAACATCAGTAGGCCTACTGATATACCGGCACGGCAGATGGCCCCTCGTCACGCGCACCACCGTACGCGCTCCCCGTCTACTTGTTTCAAATAAGACTGTACCCACCATAACACCTAAAATAAGTTCTGGATGGATTATTTTTATATTATGCTTACTAGAAATATATTTTTCAATAAATCGTGTCAAGTTGTAAATTGGAGTAACAGGAATTAAAAAAATAAGAGCGGTACCTTCAAAAATTGCATTTTTTACACTTTAATGATTATAAAACCTATTTGATACATCATCAGATACATTAAGGTTATATTTTGCTATAAGAAAATTTAAAGAGGAATCCCATAAAATTAATTTTAATGCTCTAAATAAATTTAAACACACTTTAATAATAACTTTTTTAACATCTTGCATAAATCCAAGATGGCGGATGGGTTTTCTCCAAAATGGCGAGTTTCCACCAGTCCGATTTTGGCCGATTTGTAATATCCTATATAAGACGGCTTTAGGTACCTTGTGCAATAACTTTCATTTCTATTGCAATTTGTTTGACCTTTTACGATAAATTTCCTGGACTATTTCTACGGTCTCTGGTTTGTAAATCCGATAATTTATTTATAACTTTTTGTTTTTAAGAAACGTTGGTCCAATCTCTATATTATATTCAAAATTCATAAAGTAAATTATTTAAGTCAACTGCAGAAATATTTATGTTGAATTTCATTTTACAGTAAATGCATACAATATTACAAATCAAAGTTTTTCCTGGAGGTAAGTTTGAAAAAAATTTGGCTAATAAATAAACTATGCAATTTAAAACGTTACTTCTCCTATATCTTACAAGCACAAATTCATTACTAATAGTAAAGCTACAGCAGAAGTATTAAAGACTTAAAAAATTACATTGTATTATTAAAATCTATATAGGTACTTTCTGGCTATATTCATATGCACATTATGGTTTAAATATCTTATCTGAATTATGGAAATCCAAAAATGTTGCCGAGGAAGTAGTTTCCACTTGTACAAAGAGTCATTATTAGGATTATATACTAAGATGCGTTGTTTCTCTGTACATTACAGATGATTAGTAAAACATAAAATTAAAACTGAATGTTTTAGTCTTCGGATCCTATCAAAATGTGTCGATAGAAATATTCTAAAAATGTGTTACTTTGCTTATTTTCAAAACACTCTAAATTATTGCTTACCAATATTTTTCAATTCTTCAACTAAAAATCAGATGAAAATATTTAGAGTTCAAAAACGAGCTATCAGAATTATAAATAACGTACATCATTTGGAACATTGTTATAATTTATTCAAAAACAACAAAATTTTTACCGTATTTGGCTTGTTCATTTTTGAAATAACAAAATTTTATCTAAAGAATAAAGAGTTCATATATGAAGAATGTAAACATAACTACAATACCAGAAATTCATCACTAATTCCAACAAAAGGACACAGAACAACAGTATATAAAAATCTCCTTATGAAGTATCCCGCAAAATTATAAATTTGATCAGAACGTATTATAATTTGGAAAAAAAAACATCTAAAGATTTAAAAGTATTAAACAATTTTCTTGAGGAAGAACCTTTATACTCCCTTAAAGATTTTTATGAGAAGAAGAAGAAAAAAAAGAATCTTCATTAAAAAAAAAGAAGAAACATCAAAATTTGGAAAATACTGGATAGAATTAGTTTATGAGAACATTATCATTAAGTTAGAAATTAAGAGTACCTAATGCATGTATACATGTCTGTAAGGTAAATAAAAATTTGAAATTTGAAATTTGTACAGAAGGCTAATGATGTCTATTTGTATAGGTCTCGAAACTAGTTGCTACGTTGCTCGGCAACATTTGGATTACTATAATTGAGTCGCCCAATTCCATAACTCATTATGTCAAAAAAAAAAAAAAAAAAAAAAAAAAAAAAAAAAAAAAATGGGGTTTTTGCACCATTTGATAGCTGGTTGCCATGGTAATACATTTCAGATGTATAAAATTTCCAAAAGTCGTGTTTTCCTATTTAAAATTCACTTTGAAAACCAGATACAGTTCCACAACTCGTCAAGTCCACGTCTAAAACTCTTCCATAAGCCTTTATGTCCACTTCACAGTTACTGGACCAAAACTCGTTAAGTCCTAATGCATGTCATTTGTCATATAGTGATTCAGTTCCAGTAGTCGTTTTGTCCAAAATAAATCGGACTAATATAGTTTTAACATGGAAATTCAGTCTTACAACTTAAATTAGTATCAGTTTCATAATATTTGTGCACCTAAATTTTAATAACAGCTGATTTTGGGTTGGTGCACATGGTATTCATCTATTTATTTACCTTACTGTGTCCAAGAGACTGTTTTAAGGTTATCTCTGCATTCTTAACTAGACTTTTAATAATTTTAAATAATTTTTTTTAAAGATTTTTTTTTAAATTTGTTAAAAAAAATTTTTTTATAATTTTTTTTAAAGGCCAGACTTTTAAATAATTTTTATAATGCGGAATTAAGTCCATGTTCAACTTTGAATAATATTTTTTATAATATTGTGTAAGTTTAAGCTCATTTTACATCCTTTGAATAATACGATTTTTTTAATTAACTTACTCTCTTTATTAAAACCCTAATTCCAAACTTACAAAATAAAATTTTTAATCAAAACTCACCAATATTTTTATTATTTTTTTAAACAAATTTTTATTTTGTTTAAATTTTTATTGTTTTAAGTTTTTTTTATTTCTTTAGTTTGTATAACTGACTATAAAATTACAAAATCAATTTCACTTGGTGTAAATAGGCTAATGTTCCAAAACCCGTTAAGTCCCACTTACAGTTCCAAATCACGTTATGTCCAACATATATTATTAATTTGTAAATAAACTAAAACTTTAATATTTTTAGGATTAGGAGTAACAAGTTAATAAAAATATTTGCAAAAATGAGGAAAAAGAATCGATTTAATGCTTTAATTCTTAATGTTGTAAGATTTTTTTTAATTTCCTGAAAATTTTCATGTTTTGGGCATAACGAGTTATGGAATTGGGTGACTCAATTCAGGTATTTAAACCATTAATTGCATTTATAGGTAATCCAGAGGCTAACATTCTACCACGAAGTTATATTATTACGTACCAAACAAAGGTGAAAAGGAAAGCCGGTTTTCATGTGTAACAATATTGAATGAAACCTACCAGGTCACTTATAGTTCGTATTTCCGTTTTATTTGTGTACATTTAGTGAATAATTGAAAACCTATAGGCCTATAAAAAACATATCATATAAATATCTCTAATTTTTACATGATATTCTCCGTTTTAAAATAAGATATTTTTCTTCCACTGTCCGAAAATATGGGTAATAAGCATGTACAAACATTAAAAGACAGTAAGGTTTCGATGGGCTAGCCATAATTGACCGCTGGAGTTTTTGAAATATATTATGTAGTCGCCCGGGATCGAACCGGGGACCACTGACTTGTGAAGCCATAACTCTACGACGCTCCCATAATCTATTGATACCCTTACTTTAAATCAACCAATAAAACATTTACATTAATAATTCGAAATAAAATGTAGTTCTTTTTATATAAACATAGTTAAAAAAATGTATATATAATTTAATATAACGACTGAGTTTTCTACTAACAAATATAATATACAATAGACCTACGTTACATAACTATTTTTCTCAGCGTAACACTGTTTTAAAGACTTTTTGATAAGCAGCATTCAAATCCACGATTGTCAAAGTTCATCCAAGATATTTCTGTCAAATCCGAGTTTCTAAGAAGCATAACATTGAATGGAAGCAAGAAAAGTAATCAGATATCACTTAGGATAAAGTTGACAGCTATAATATTAAATTCCTAACATCATATCCTCCTATTTCATTTGTGCCTTTCCGCGCGCTAGGGTATTCACGGCGGAATTCCTTTAGCCATTAGTGGTTTTTGTAAATATATATTGCGCTATATACCTCAAGGGAAATGGGATAAAGGCCACATTGCTCTCAAAGAGGATATTGCATTTCTTGCTTGGCGTTTATTCGAGGGAAATTTATAGTTTTTACTAAAGTTTATGTTTTATCCATTTTTCCCAAAGTTGTGATGATGAAAAAAATGATTATAATTAAAAAAATAATTTAAGCAATTGAATTTTAGAGATAAAATCCATAGTAATAAGAGGTAACCGTAACGCTTCCTGTAATCAAGAAGTGTGAGTCTGCAACCCTCGAGTTCGAACTCATGCTGTTTATTATGACACGAGTTCCCCGCTCACTAAGGCAAACACCATTACTAGAATCTCACAGTTGGGTAGACCGGGGTACTTTGTCACAAGTTTCACTCTTTATTTTTGTACTTACTTCATTAAATTCCGTGACCGAATACAAATGCATGTTTACTAACTGTATACTCTACGCTCAGTAAGTCTTTTTTAATCCTACTTTTTTCAAAGTAATTATTTTTAATTTGTTTGAAACCCCTTACAGCTGTTACACAGTGCCCCAGATGTGGGGCATGTCACAGAGCATATGGTTCTTGTTACATGTATTTTAAAGCTGTTATTAATGGTATATACAAAATTAAAAACAATTTACGTTCCTTAATGGAATGCTACTTTTATAAAAAAAACCGAAACATTTTGTAACAAATCCACTTTGAGCACAAAAAATACATTTAAATTGTTTTGAAACAGCACTATCGCCTGACAAGTCTCATACTGTCTACATGGAGTAGTGCCAACTTAGGAGTCTAGGGGTGTCTCTAGAATTTCCCTTCTCCTAAGGGTTCTCTCACAGTAGACATTGTGACAAACTCACCTTGTGACAAAGTAGTAGATCTGCGCTAGTTAATGCAGCTTTGCAGCTTCGGTGGTATAGAGGTCTCTATAGTCCTATTCTTGCATATAAGGGGGTATAGACAATGATAAAACTGGAGACTCTGGCGAATGAGAAGATAAAATACAAGTAAAAAGTTTTAAAATATAGTATTATAAAGTAATTAATAAAACTGTTTATAAAAGAAAATAAACACTACAAATGGAAAATAAGAACCAACAATATTATTTATTTCAAAAGTACAAACCACAAATGAGCTGTACACAAAAGAAACTTTTAAAGTCAAACAAAACCAGAACCAAAAAGGGAAAGATACGGGGTTGCCGGTTCCTTAATGAGTGCGGGGCTGTGAGAGGGAAGTCATCTCCGGTTATCAGCCGTACTTCTCTCATCAGGCATGCCAACCTCTTTCATCAGCTGCCACAACATGGCTGCCAACCTCTCCACGACGTAATGTCCCGTCGACAGAGTTATGCTAGTGAGTTATGCGGTGTCCTTGTCCTCGGGGCGAGGGAGCTGAGAACAGCTCGAGTGGCAAAGGACACTTTCGGGGGGATATTTTGACACGAGGGGCAACGCCCATCGCTCATGGGAGTTGATGTTTGTTGTAATTTTTCTCCAAAGTGTTTTCAGTTGTTGGGGCTCTTCCGGTTGACACTGCTCTTCCATCAGAGCAACGGGTTTGAGTTTGATAAAAATGAATATGGTCCTCCAAGCCGGATGAAGGAGGAGAAATTTTATTTATAAATGTTATAAAATTATTTTAAAGTAATAACGAATGTTTTTTTATAGTTAAGTTTAACTATCAATTCATGTGTTACTGGTTCTATTTTTTACTAATAATTGCTATTGTGCAGCATTGTAACTGTTTATGGAAAGTATTTTAGAAGTCATGATACAAATATAATTTTTCCCGAACCATAATACTGTGTGTACAACTTTTAATAATTACATAATTTGAATAACCGAGTCTAAATTGACAAATAATGCATTTTTTAAATTTACAACCTTAGGAAAAACAAAAGCTAAATAAAAAGTTATTTCCCTTTAACGAAAAAAAACCTCTACAAATAAGCATCCTCAAAGAGATCATAGATTAGGGAAATTAATGGTAAACACCCAGTTTGCCATTTTGATCAGCGATCATATCAAAGGACCGCTCTATCACTACTGTAAGACGACAAAAGACGCTGAGATTTATTATGTCGAAGAAAGATTAAAGACAAAGACAGCCGTCACTGGAGGCACCGGGTGATTTATTGTGATCTTGTTTCACTACGGAGGGTACAAGTGACGTTATTAATTATTTACATTTAAAAATTTTTGTTTAACAGATAATAATTAGAAATAATTCTGAACATATTCATCTTTTTCCTATTAATAAAATGGTACTTTTAATCATAATTGCTAAGCTTCGGTTGTTTTAAATTGCCATTTTTTGCAAAATATATTACGTAAGGGAAAATAAATTAGTTTTTTATTGCTCTAATGAAACGTTATTATTTTTCCCCATTACAAATGATATACATAACATCCTGTGATATAAAATACATTACAGATATTTTTCAGACTTTAGTTTGTATGTCTTCGTTTTTGTACATGAAATATACAGACGCATGATACATTTCTCAACAGAGAAGCAATGTTAAATCTGATCCAATAATAAACTATTGTGTTATAACAAAAATAATTTCCATAAATGAAATAATATTTCAAGAATGTCCTAAGATTTAATTTATTTTTTTGTCTCAGTGGCTCATATAAAATTTTGATTGAAGCTTGAATAATTCTCACTTTTCTAAGTTTATATTTATTTTAATCATTCCGTATATTTTTGAGAATAAGCGAACTTCTGGTGGAATAAAAACAGGAAGGAGTAATCAAAATGAATATTTCATGAAATGAAACTTGTGTTCGTCGACCGTGAGGGCCGCTGCCGTGTTTTAGTATATTGGACTGTACATACCAGAGACGAGCGGCTGAAACGCTCTGCATGTTGCTTAACCATTAAAACCGATGACAGTGGTACACTTGTTTTTGTTCAATTTCCATTTGTAATATTACCAACTTTACTGAAGGTTATTTTTTTATTACGTATTAACATGTTTTATTTTTTAGTACAAATACAAATAATTTGACAGTGGTAATATTATTAATTATTAGTCAATAAATAAATTAATTACCACTAACAGTAAATTTTATCATAACAAAGGATTTAAATGACTACTAGCCATTGAGTATAGCTTTTTAAATTGTGTAAATGACACGATGATACGAGTCCAACTATAATTTCAACTATAATCCACTATAATTCAACTAGTATATTCAAACTAACAACTAGTAACAACTAGTATATTCAACTAACAACTAACAACATCAACTATATAACTAACAACTAAAAACTAGTATATTCAACTAGTAATTCAACTATAATTCAACTAGTTCCAACTATAATCCACGATAATTTGCTCCAACTATGGAAACAAATATACAGACGTGCAATTTGTATAATGACGGTGACAAAATCAGCATTTTCAAAGCATTTCAACCATCTTTCAAATTAACCCATGTAACGAATAGGGAAAAGTGAGGGGAAGAAAGATTCACCCTTCACTGATTCAATTTAAATGCACATTTCTTATAAAATATTGCCAGAATACCTCGTGATAAAAACCACTAATGGTAAAAAGCATTTAGGCGCGCAGATACACATTATGGGCCGGAAGCTCAATAGTACCCTGCAGGAAATGAAATGGAAGATATGATAGCTGGAATTTAATATTATATTACTGTCAAGTCTGTCCTAAGCGATATCTGATTTCTTGGCGTCTTTGAATTTCTTTCTAGAATTCTTCTCCAACAGAAGTATTATATTAATTCAATTTTTGAAATTTAAAAGGAAGACGTCTGTCTTGTTTTTAATTTATTGTCATTACTTTCTTAGTTTTAGTTTTCAATCACTATAAACTAACATTGGCATTTGTATGAGTTATGCAAAAGTTTCTGATACAGTTAATTGATTTAATGTAATTGAATACAACTTATTTTATCTCCACAAAAAGACTATTGCTTATTGGTTTGACTAAAAATCAATATTATATGGTTCCCATATAACGAGTGTCAAAAAGTTTTTTTACGAATGTAAAAACATCATAAAAAGTTAGTGAAGTGTTTTTTGATGAATTTTCTAAATCCGCCACTAATCCCCCTAACAGATATTGCAGGGGTAACCTTTTAGTATAGCAACCCCTATAAAGTAGCATATTATAAAAAATATGTGTTTGTATTTTTTTTCAAATATATATCACTATGACTGTATCATACTTATTGTGTTTGAAGACGCCAAAAAGGCTTTATAATTGAGACCGGCATTATTTTGCAAGAAACTAATAAAATTATTGTTACTTGTAAAAAATACCTGCAAATATAATTTATTACCTTTGACCATTATTTAATGATATGTAACAAAAATCCCTTTAACCGTCGCAAAGTAATATACTCAATTACACATTTCAAACACTTGATTTAATTAATTTAAAAAAAAAAACAAGTTGTGAAAAGGACATTATTTTCTGACTCTTCGAATTATTACTGTATCTGTTTGAGACCACAATCCGGGGATCAAAGGGACAGCCAATATTGGTTTTTATTTTAACAATTAATTGTCGTTTGACAATGTAAAATAAACAAATCTTATTTAATTTTTATTTTGTACCATAATACTAATTAATTGGAACTAGAATACTTGTTGCTCGAAATTGAGCAATTTATTTTAATACAGTGCAGATGTTACTTTAGCATTAAATCAATAACTTACACGTATTTACAACTGATTATTAAAATATGTTTCAAATACTTTATTCAATCCCAATGTTATTTTAACGGGAAATTTTTAGATTTCAATGGTTGATAATGTCTTTATTTTAATTCAGATTCTCATCGGTTTTTGGCGGAAACAACTACAGACCAAGCCCTATCCAACGACACCAAAAACTTGAAAATCGGTTGAAAAATGTAGGAGTTCTCAACACACAAAAAAACGACTTAGCGAAATAAATAAGTATATATTGAACGTTTAGTTGAACGATATATTTTAAAGAAATGTTTTCTTTAATATAACAATTTCGATATTCTAATAGACTGTATAATTTTATGTTGTTTTGTTCCAGGTATTGAAATATGGTTCCCTGATGATTTCACCACATTGTACGTATTACAAAGATAAACTATATCGCTTTTAAATATATTGTTGTAAGAGTGGTTTGTTTAACAGATGTTTATTTTACATTTAATCATATGTTTTTGTTATGACGATAGTTAATGTATATCAAGTTAGTTTTTGGGGCAGTTATGTCATACAACTAAACGGTGTCTCTGTGAGATTTCATAATTGCATTAAATATTAATCGTACATGGGGGCAGATACTAGAGCCATGCATTTGAGTAGAAATGCTAGGAAAAAACAACGCGACTTAAATGATGACGATGAATTCTTGAAAAGCAATAACCAACAATCAACTAAACTTGAGAAGTCTATCATCATTTCAAGAACACAGCCAGCTATTGAACCGCCAAGACCTTTTCATTTATACCAGCAGAATAATCTACTTGGAAAAGAAGCCTATAGAAAGAAATATAAAACTAACTATGACCAGAAGCACAGGGTACAAACTCTTAAACCCCTTATAGTAGGAGACACAGTATTTATCGTCGATTTATGAGGACATGTCAAAGTTGTTAAAGTTCTTGACAATCCACGTTCTTATATAGTTTAATCAGATAAGATTAGTGTAAGGGGTCGTCCATGAATTACGTCATCTGAAAATAGGGGGGGGAGGGTCCAGATTGAAAATGACGGTAAGGTGATGTGCAAGGGGGGGGGGGTCGGATTTGATATCATTGACGTCATTTTAAATATGATGTTTTGTATTAAATTTTAACAGTAAAACAATGATAAATTGTAACACAACTCAACTATTATAAAATTATTATCTAGAAAATACATTAGACTATTTTAAGTTGTTGTATTATAGTTTATTTTTCCTTTAAGAGTCATTTTGGCTTTGTTTCTGAAAGTAAATTCAGATTTGATTGGTCAATTTTTTTGGTTTATCATTTAGCGTTTATAAAGCATTATTTTTACTTAAAACGAAGGTTTGTTAAAATGACGTCATATTTACGAGAGAGAGGGGGGGGGGGTCTCAGACAAATTATGATGGTAGGATGATTTTAGGGAGGGGGGGGTCCAAAAATGGCCAAAAAGCGATGAAGTAATTTATGGACGGCCCCTAAGAAGAAACTGATTTCATCTCAAACTGGCCACTTACTTACAAAATGCTAAACAGAAATGTTTCTAAAACACACATGATAAAATACTTGTTCTTCAGAGTCAGAAACAAATCATCGCCCAAAAAGAGTACAACAACCACACTGGTTAAAAAACTATCAAACTTAAAAGTTAGGAAGTTGTATGAGTGGTTTATTAATAGATGTTTATTTTAAAGTATTTCTTATCGTATGTTTTTATTATTACAATAATTAATGTAAATAAAGTTACTTTTTGGGGCTATGTTTCTATGAGTTTTTATAATTGCATAAAATATTAATACAGTAGTACATATATACCATGGTAATTTTCAATTCCATCTAACAATATTGTAGTTAAAGTTTTAACTCATATGCGTTCCAGTATTTTAGCTTAAAATGGATTTTCGTCATAGAATTTTCAAATTATTTGTACAAGTCTACATTAACTTAAAATACATTATAAAAATAGAATTAGGAATTTGTAAAAGTGTTTAACAAATGTGAAATATTATAAAATGATGTGGGAAATGTTAAAATGAAGTGTAATCCTATCATTATTTACATAATTTACCCTTTTAACTTGGATTGCATCAATTTTTTTATTATATTCACATTCAGGCAGAGTAACAGTCAATACAGTTATATCTTTTTAATTCTTCAAAGAGACACGATACATACGGAATTCATTGAAACATTCAAGGCTTCCAAGACTTTAGGGCATAATTGAAAAGTCAACATTGTTAACAAGACAAAACAATTAATTAGGGCGGTTCAAGTGGCGGCTTTCCATTGAATTATTCACCCAGTTTGCTTTGGCAAATGAAATCAGCTTGTTATTTTGTAATACTTCCATCAAAAAGTGGACTTGAGTATGTCTTCTTGATTGACTAATTCCATTAGATCTTTTTATTACTAACTTAATATTGAAGCATTCTTCTATTCCTATGAAGGAACTGTAATATATTTACCATAAAATTTGTTACAAAACGTCGAAAACGTAAGTACAAGTTTTACGTCATACTTAGAATTTGTATGTATGTTGCCTATAGGGTGTATTGAAAGTTAATAATTTATACTTTTGGTTAATAATTTAATAAGTTAATAATTTATCACTAGTTGATTTTTGCTTTTTAATTAAACAAACTCCTTTGTATACTTTAAATATTACCAAATCGTTCAAGAATAATAATGGGTACGAAATGGTATTTAATTTAAATACTACTTAAGGATATGATAACATTTATAATAGTATATTTGATTTCAAAATACATCAATGTACACTTTAAGAAAACTACACGGTCATTTTAAATAAATAATTAATAAAATTAAGCTATATGGCGATAGTGGTTAGAAATTTCATTCTACATTTTGGTGGAAGTAATGTAGGCCTACTAATTTATTATGTTCTAATTATTCCTTGCGCCCTAAGACGGGACACTTGATCACAAACAACTAGGGGTACCTGTGCAGTGCAATGCGCTGCATTTACCCGAGTACCTTGTGATAAAATCTTGCCCCTTTACATAAAAAATTCAACGTTCTATTAAGGCTGCGGTCTACCCCAGCCAAAACAACAACAATGCCAAATGCCGCCTCGCGGCTAGCGCTAGTCGAGTTTGATGACTGCAGAGGTTTACGGGGATCGTGTTTCAGAATTAACCGATTAAGATAGAGATTGGCTGTTAACTTGTTATAAAAGTAGAAAAATGGATCTAGTCGGCTATCTTTTTAGAATTTTTAAATAAAATTTCTAATTTCAGCTATAACTGTCTAAAATCATCTGTTTTTTCTTGTTTTTAACTAAAGTTTTCTATTGGTTTTAATGAACTAACTATAAAAGTGTAACAGAGGGAAATTAGTACCGTTATTCTTTTTTAATATGACACCTTATATATAGCTCTAGGCTTCATTTGGCAGAAGATAACACGATTCTAAAAAAACCCTTGCATTTGGGTGCGCGCCAGGGGTAGACCGGGGTGGTCCCGGGCTCCGGTTAACAGCCAATCTCTATCTTAATCGGTTAATCCTGAAACACGATCCCCGTAAACCTCTGCATTTACAAAACTATAAAACAGATGATTTTAGACAGTTATTACTGAAATTAGAAATTTTATTTAAAAATTATAAAAAGATAGCCGACTAGATCCTTTATTCTACTTTTAGAAAAAGTTAACAGCCAATCTCTATCATAATCGGTTAATTCTGAAACACGATCCCCGTAAACCTCTGCAGCCATCAAACTCGCCTAGCGCTACGGCCGCGAGGCGGCATCCGGCATTGTTGTTGTTTTGGCTAGGGTAGACCGCAGCCTTAAGCTTTTTACATGTGTTTTCATGATTCAACAATGAACAGCTGTTTTATTTTTAATTTAATAAAAATTGTTCCCCATGTTAATCTTATGGAAAAAAACTAACTTTAGGGGCTTCCCATGCCATTCAGAGTACAAATATAAAAAATCTAAAACCTTAATGCAAAACTACGAACCGAGACAAATCTTATGACACCTCAAACATTTATTTTCGTCCAGAAATAACGGAGGAGTTTTGTTCACAAAAAACAGCCCTCACGTATTAATATATGAGATGAACTTAAAGCAAGGGATATAAAGTTGTTTTTAAGTTAAATATAGGTGGAAAAAATAATAGGCTACTGACAGACCGACGCGACGTTTTGTTCTAAGGCGTATATAAATTTACTATGGGATAAGGTAAATCTAATAATGTAACACAATACATAGTAGACTGTAAATACTTACTTTAAATGGTCAAGAAACATTGTTTTTGATCTATTGACAGATAATTGGCAGGTGAGAATCTTGCCTAATCTTCCACGGAAAGTAATCAATCATCACTTTTAAGCTCGTTAGCATTCGACTTCTCTAGCAACGAATTCGCCGACTCGCTTGCGTCTTTGGTCATTCATCACCCAGAGTGGAACAGTTCTTCGACGAGAGAACTGTTCAAAGCTCCGAGAGTCTCTCTTGATATATTGAAAAGGCAAAACTGTTATAATGTGTTCTGAGGTGAAGTAATGAATTTTGTATAATATTATGGTAAAAATTTGCATTTATAATAACAACAAGATCTTCAAATAGTTTTATTTTATTGCAAAATCTGTCAAATTGAAGCTATTTTTTCGTTTAAAGAAACGTACTCTGTCCTGTATTTCCAGTTTTTGTAGTGTAGGCCTATAAAATTCTTTTCTGAATTTGTAAGTAATTTTTATTGTTGTAATAATCAATTTTGTTATCTATATATTAAAAGGCAAGTATGTTTTGTTCCTTCCTTTTTTCTCAGCTCCTATCCATTGTAGGAGAAATCTGCACATACTGTTAGAAAGGTTTAGTCCTGTAGATGAGCTGCAGCAGAATCCCATTCTAATTCACATCGGACTATAGGACTACGCCCCACAGGCTTTCATAGTTCCAATGTTAATCTTATGGAGAAAGCAGAATTTATTGAATCATTAGACAGCTGCTGTTAATACAATTAGACTACTAGAAAAAACAGGCTACTAGAAAGCCAACCCCCCCCCCCCCCTTTGCACATCACCCGACCATCATTTTCAATCTGGACCTCCCTCCCCTATTTTCAAATGACATAATTTATGGACGGCACCATTTTAATTTTGATTTAGTAATAACGAGTTAATACGGATGTATTTTTATGAAATTCTGTTGATTTACAATAAATTTAATTCCTGTACATTTATAGGTAGATGAAATATTTTAAAACAATTTTGTTCGTTGGAAAATAGCACATTTCACTAGTAGAAGATTCCTTTATTTAATTGTTGAGGTTTCTTGATATTCACCATTCAATAAGTACTAGAGATTGCCTCCTGATCGAAATTCAATCAAAATTTCAGTTGATCATTTTTAAATGATTTTAAAAATGATGTACTATATAAAATCTTTACAGTAAAAAACGATAAATTCGTAGTTAGTCGCAATGATATAATGCAACTATTATACAATAATTATCTCATAAAATACATTAGACAATATTTTGGCGTTTTATAGTTTATTTTAGTTTATTTAACTTCCACCTGTTAATAATGTGGCACTACAGTGGTTTGTAAATGAAAATATCCGGTTTGAATAGTTCTTTCAACAAACTAACCCCAAAATGGGATCAATAGTTAATTGATTGTCTGAATAAATCAATCAAGAATAGAAATTAAGTACATTTGACGAATAAAAAGCATTATTTTTACTTAAAATGGAGGTTTGTAAAAATGACGTTATTTTTCTGAGAGGGGGGGGGGGGTAAGACAAATTACGATGGTAGGATGATTTTAGTGGGGGATCCAAAAAATGGCAATAAAAAGGTGACGTAATTTACAAACGGCCCCTATATTTTCTTCGTTGTTTTTGGTTAAAACGTGACATCAGATATACCAGATAAAAAAAAAAAACTAAATTGGCAAAAAAATTCAAAACATCTAATTAATGACGTTTTGATTGAAACCCAAACCACACTGTAATGGCAAATAATTAGGTCCGA
The DNA here is from genome assembly GCA_030545055.2 of Neoaliturus tenellus. Classification (NCBI taxonomy): domain Eukaryota; kingdom Metazoa; phylum Arthropoda; class Insecta; order Hemiptera; family Cicadellidae; genus Neoaliturus; species Neoaliturus tenellus. The sequence goes on along the minus strand of CM061536.1, from coordinate 37,874,506 downwards.
CGTCGACAAGGTGTTATCTTTTATAAGGGCAGGTTGTGGAATAGATAATTGCACGGTAGGGACGTCCCACTGGAGGGCGGCATTGTAATTGATGCTTTTTATCCCTCGCCAACTCTGCACGATCACATGTCCAACTCTATCGGCCAATTTTTACAATTAGACTGTCCAGAAGTTGAAAGTAGTTTTGGAATCTTTTATTCACGAGTTTTAGCTTAAAATAGAGCCTTACATAGAGTGAAGTATATAATTAATTGTTATGTATTTAAGATAACATTACAAGAAATATGTACTAACCATAGCACATAGAGTATTTGTAATCCAAGTGACGAAAGTAATTTAAAATGGTTAGTTTATTAATGCACATTTATTGCAGTCATTTAATTTGAAATTGCAAGCATTTATTTTCAAGTACACCAAATATAATCAATAAAATAATGTCGTTCAGCAAAAGCGGATTTTGCACTAAGATTACCTACATGCATAAATAACTTGCAACTATTAAATAAATATATTGAAATATAAAAAATAAACACAAATATTCAAATGGATTTTTCTTGTTTATCTAGAACTAGCTTACCCTGCATGCTTTACAATGCCAACCAGAAGATTTTTTTCCAGCTGAAATGAGAACAGCTGCTTATAAAATTAATATTCTTAAGTGTAATCATATATACTTACACAAAAATTTTGCTTCCATAAAAATAACATCGTAGCTTTGAAAACGTGTGCGACGGAGCCCATGGACTAATCTGGGTAAAAAGTATAATAAATGCTCTTCCGGTTTTTAAGCACCCTCCCCAACAATTTCAGCCAAAACCGTTCAGTCGTTTTGAGCTTTAAATATTGTTACTAACACGGCTTTCTTTTATGTAATATATAGATAAAAATATGCGTGGAAACTATAATTATACTCCAAATATAATGAAGTATTTCACGGAAATGTTTTTTACACAATGATTACTATTTTTTCATATAATATTGTTGATGAGGGTGAAGTTATTTTCACAACAGGGGTCCACGTTTCCTCCACCCCCGGAGGTTGAGTTGTTTGCACTCGTTTTTATCAGTCGAGGACTCTACTGTAGTTTATGAGATGAACCACCTCCCCTCTTCTACTGGAATGACCATATCTCCGAGTACGTGTAAAGAAGCAAATATTAGGGGAGCAAATAGCATAGCTTTTATTGCAGGGGGGATGATGCACGGTGTCTTGTGTTTACGAAACACTCCAGCCTTGCACTTCGTGTTACGATGATGGGCATTGAGTTTGATTGTTTGCAACTGAAAACTCACATTTTACTGAAGACTTTGGAAATTTTATATTAAATAATTCAGTAGCTAACAAAAAAACCATAGTAAAACCTAGAATCTCGGTAAGGATTAAAAAATAATACTGTACCACATCAAATAACTACGGTGTGTTTATTTACTATGATTATCTTTAATAATGTTTAAAATAATTATGTACATAAATTAAAACAACATTCTAGAGGAAATAACAGCATACACATTTTGCTTGTTTGTAGTTTAAATACAATATTTGTGCTCATAAAGGCGGAGTAACACTACCGGACTTTGCCCCGGACCGCACGTAATACTGAACCTCGAACCGAACATTACACTGTGTAGGGAGGTAAATTTAGTCAAAACGATTTCCTGAAAAAGACATCGGACCGAGCATCGTACCGGACAAATTCTCTTAGTGAGGTAAAGGAAGTTTAGAGCGAAGGGCCGGGGAGAGCATGAGTAAATGATATGAGAGCTAAAGGATGTAGTGGAGAAAACCATCCCATTGAGAGCGTTGGGGGCGACGCTCGGGACGGCGTACTGGGAAAAAATTGACACTGACACACTATAGTACACCGGACCGATCTTTTCTTTGATGTTTCAATAGAAAACCGCCTTCATAGCGTTCGCTTTGACGTTCGGTGTGGTGCTCGGTCCGGCGTCTGGTACGATGCACGGTCCCATGACGCTCTACCGAACTTGCTCTTTTCGTCCGGTACGATGCTCGTCCGATGTAAGTCCGGTGAAAATTCCGATAGTAGCCTGCATAATAAAGGAACAAAGTTAATGTAAAAGTCCGACTATGTAAATTTACATTCATTATATTGTTCACTCAATAAATAGAAAGAAAATTTTAACAGGTATTTTGTTTTACATAATAGATTCTTATGAAAGATAAAACATCCATAAATAATAACTACTTTTGTCACTACCACTAGATGAATAAACTATAAACGATACTGAGATAAGACAACTCTCTTATTACTGTCACTCTATCCAACATCTAATGTTTCTTTTGAGATCTCTATTGAAACCTGAGGGTTTTAATGCAGAACTGAATAAATTACTTGGTGAAGTCTGATCTTTTTCTTTCCATCATAAAATATCATGAACTGTGACATTTCTCACAAAGAATTGTGGCTTTTCATTGTAAAAAGTAAAATTTTTATTATTAAATAAGGATGAATTCTTAACATTTAATATGGAACATACTTTTTTCATCCACATTTTCTTAAACAACGTAACATCAAAGTTAAAAATAATTGAAAATTTAAAGGCAACGAAATTTGAGAACAACCCGCTAATTTTGAAAGCATTGAGGTACCTTGCATTTTTGTCAAGAAGTAAGACTGTTTTGTTTAATCAGGGCAGAAAAAAATAAACGTGTTTGACCATTTTAATATGAAACTACATAGGCCGTACTTATTTTAAGAAAATTAATAGTTGCCATGTACTAATGAAAGAAACGCCCTTTTACTTGTAGCTTTAATTTGTTCAAAGTTTTTTTTAATTAAATTTATTTTTTACATTTATTTTTTCTATTTAGTAAACATCACAGAGAGAAATTCCAAATGGAAGTTAATTATTGGTGTGAAAAATTCAGTAGACCATAAAACCAATAAAACCTAGCCATAATTATAAAAACAAAAAATATCTTGAAAGACACGGCTTTTATTTAAACGTAAAAAGTATTGGAAATTCACTTTTTTCTTGGAAAAAATCAAATAGTATATATTGGTGGTGTAATAAAAATGGAAAGAGATTTATTTCGAGATAAAAATATTTATGTAACAGCAATAAAATGGCCACACAATCTGTTACTTGGATTCCCTCGTCCCCAGTGCTGTTATTTATTTTTCAACGGCAGGAATAACGCACCAATTGTAATTATCAGATGGGGCTTATATCAGCTAAACGGGAGCTGTTAGCAAAGTCCATAACAATCGGTCGGCGTTTTATCTCTCAATTACTTCACAGATTTTATGTGTTATTATGAATAAAAAAATGATGTGAAAATCATTAGTTTTACATTATGCATTTTATTTCAAAAGGTACTTATAAAGTTTTTCTGCCATACTGTTTCAGTAAAATATTATCTTCTTGGTAACAAAAAGAAAAAAACTTTAAAAAATAGTTATTTACCTTGAAGGTGTAATTGTTTATTTTTATAATTTCCAGTGCAAACCCTTGATAAACAGTATTGATATACTTTTTGCTTGAAATCAAAGAACATTATTGATATATAAATATAATGTTAAAGAGAAAATCTTCCTTTAAAAACAAACCGAGGAAATATCAAACCGAAGCAAAAACCGAGACCCAAATGTCCCCGGAAGAATATTCCCTTAACGAGCCCGGCCCGTCAGCTGGCCGTCAGGTTTTACGTCCCTGTTGGTCATTCCCTACATGTGACCTGCCCGAGTAACCCCCCCCCTCCCCTCATTTTAACCCTTACCCACTTACGGGGGGTGGGGGTGAATATTTGGGAATTACAGACACGTGCGCAAACAACACCGCCGTTGATTAACCCTTCGAATTAATATGCCTGGCCCAATATTAGCTTGGACCCAACAATTTCAATTCGGTTATTTTTCCTTGAAAAATATTTTTATCTTGTTTTATTGTCCCAGAAAATATTGATTTCTTCCTGTTTGTATTGTATCTTTGTTGATATTGTTCGTGTATTTTCCATTATTACATTACTTCTGAATTTTTATCTTAATGTGAAAGATCAAGACGCCTTAAATAAAAATTAATATTGTTTATTAATATAAAATTATAAGAGAAGTTTATACGGATGATCTGAAGATATACTATAAAATTGGGTCTCTTTTAGAAGGGTGACTCCACAGTTAAAATTTGTCTCACATGATTTAATTGCTTATGCATTTTGTAACGGGGAACGGTCAAACTCTAATCTTGTTACTATCTAACATCAACCAATTGTTAGAAAGCATCATTAATTAATCGGGCCCAGAATATCCAAACCTTCAAAAGGCTACTAACTTTTCTCAGGATGGAACCGTGGCAACCTTTGGATTCTTAAGGCGAGCATTAACCATTCTGCAAATACGTATTTGTTACTGTTTTCTAGTGTAGTAGTGGTATTTGGTTTCTAATAGCTTTGGGTAGGTAAACGTATTTGGTAGGTCTAATAACCTATTACGGTTTCATAAAATTTTAAAAGAATAGACCCTCTTCTTAAAAAGACGCAATAGCATGAACACATGATCATTTTATACTCTTTGATGGATTCAAAAATGAAATTAATTTAATGATGAGTATAGAGATTTTAATTTATAATTATTGTTCCCCGATCGAGAGCGGCTGAACTCGTCAAGCATGTGATTCGATTGAATTTAGTGTGTAACATTAGATAAATGTCAGTGTGCAAACTGGAAGGTATATAGAGAGGTAATTAGGTTTTCTGCGGAGAGTGGATGATTATTGGTTTGCTCATAAGATTTTTATCAGAATTAAATAATTGTCTTTTTGAGCACTAAGACTGAAGGGATGGGTATTCCAGATTGAACTTATGTTGTTAATTAATTGATTTTTAACTCTAGGTAATATATTGGTATTCTTAAAAAGTCGGCTGAGATGCGTCTTGAAAATGAAAACCTTTACTACTAATTATTTCAGTAAATTGCTATCAACGTGACTTTGCATCAACTCAAGCTAGGCTAAGACGAGGAAGGGTTGAAAGAGGGCTGCTTTTCTGGGAGGGTTCGTTTCGCTAATGCTGAGTGGTAGGACACCTTCGCTGGGTAATGAGCCATGAGCCTTCCCCGTGATGTGTGAAGTTGTGATCGACCTAAACAAACATCTGGGGGCGGGGAAGCCTCCGTAATGGAATAATTTACAATGGCGACCCCACAGTGGTTTAGACCTTGTCCGTTTAGGAAACCCAAATAATACAAAAAAACTTTTCAAATCTAATTCAATGATGCTAGAAGTACGTCTATAATTATCTCTGTTGGGAGAGATGACATAAATTTATTCATCATGACAACAATAATTTAGATACATTTCTTGAATTACTCAAACAAACTATGGTGCGTATTTATAGGTTAGTAAGACTGAAGGGTGGGGGGGATTGTACTTTGCAACTGATTCATTTATCAGGATCATTAATAGCCCAATGATTAAAGACAGCTGGGAAAAGTTAAGAATATGATACATGTAAATGGTCTTCTTTGTGGCAAGAATGCATTATTTCAGATTCAGATAGAAATCCTCAGGAATTTTGGCTCACTTTTCAAAAAAAACATATTTCAAATATTGCAAAGTTTAAACAATTGTAAATAATAGAAGAATAATTGTTACAGTCATATAGTATCAATTTTATAAGTTTTTTTTAAATAATAATAAAACGATAATAATAATGTTATAATACAGTGAGTTTTATAGTTTATAAATTACTAATGTAATTTTTCGTTACTAACATATCTTTAATAAAATAACTGCTTTCATGGAATGTCCATGTGAATAAAAAAAAGTTCAGCGGAAATTCACTCGAGAGAAAAGAAATCCATAGAAACTCCCTTTGTTGTTAGGGAATGAAAGCGGCGGAGAATGTACGCTGTCTTATGTTGCTCCGTCTGAGATATCTAACTTTTACGGGATGGTTATCTCTTAACGAAATTACCCTTTATTATCCTCCCAGTGTTAAAGTACCTAGGATAAAGATAAAGAGGAAATTAACTTCTAAGCTAATTAGCAGAGTGAGAAAATATTACGCAACTAAAAGAACGCCTTTGGAGTTTCCACGCGTAAATAAGCAGAGAATTAAATTAAGCACATACCCAGAATCCTTTTGTACAGAAAAAAAAACATTGTGAAAATAATTGTCTGGAATAACCTACACGAATGGCACAGTTTCGCGCTTCAGCGCTTTACCCGTTTTGCTAAAAATGATTGGAAAACTGACTCGCAGGCAGGGGTACGGCCATATAAGCCTTCGCTACTTGGTTATGCATTGCGTCCCTACCATAAAGTTAGGCCCGATATGTATCCTGCTATCAGCTGGCTGCCACCGCCATAGCCAGTCGTACCACTATCACGGCAACGACAGTGGTGCCACTATCGCAGTGTTACCACTATCTCCGCCAGTGCTGCCACTACCCAGCCGTGCTGTTCCGGGCAGAATAGATACGATCGCATACTGGCGAAAACAAACGGTCAGAAAACCCGCAAGATAAATTGTTCCAGATAGCTTATTCGTTATTCCGGTCACATAAGGGATTGTTTTATTTATAATGGAAAACCGGGGTGGTTTTAATTTAAACTCGGAAATTGTGGAGATATCTCGTTTAGTTACTCTCCTCTTTTTATTTTTGATATAAATTTGCTCACATGTAAAACTTTTAATTAGTGACTCTTAAAACTACGATCCACATGTGATAAAATGACTGAAAGTTTAGATTTTATCATCTCTAAACCGTAAAAAGTTTATCATTTTATTACATGTTTCATAAAATTAAATCAATTCAGCACATATAAAACTATTTATCAAAACTATTTCTTCCGTAGCATATCTAAAATTTATTAAATTTGTTTATGAAAAGTAATTTGATTCAGAATATGTAATAATTTGTTTTCCTTTGATTATTAATCATCATCAAATAATTACCACAAGGTAATAAACTCATAATTAAGAGACATTTTGTCCACAGAGACATTTGTTTTTTCAGATGTACTGTAGCTATAAACTTCACCGCAACTAAATTGCATCAAATATATTTTACTGACTCACTCTGGTCCTGTATCACGGAAAGAAAACGAAAATAGATTAGTTGCATCACGCTACACAATACATCAGGACAAAGGACAACAAAGATTTATTGCTCTGCAGATGGATTGAAAACAAAGGTCAGTTGTCTAGCGGGGGTTGCTGCAGTAATTTATTTGGGTCTTGTTTCAATACCGGCCTGACAAGGAACATTAGTTTTGAGACGTTTGATAATTGGAAGGTAAGAAGCCTGTCTAATCATTTTCGGAAAGTGATCCATCATTTCGTTTCACCTTAGGTTTCGTCATATTGTACTTCAGATAATCAAACTATGTTTTGAGTTCATTAGTCATAAACATTCAGCTATAATTGTTCTAAGGTATTATAAATTTTTATAAAAGTGGTTTCCTGTGCTTTATATATAAACGAGGTGGCCCGTGCGCAAATTGCGCATTTTATGATTCTGTACGAGTGAAACTCACCTACAGTACGTCAATGTTGATTATGAAGTGACAGAGATCTATTTTTGTTTACTATGTGGCTTTTAAATTTCATCTGAAGGTAATCAGCTGTCAAATTACAATTCACTTTAAGAACTTGCAATAAAAGTTGGTCAACATTTTAAAGCGCCCTCTAGAAATAAATCAAATTCAAAGGGGGCAAAGCCCTAAACAATATAACCTTTTTAATTACGATTCGTCACTGCGGTACATCCTAAGCTATAAAATGACACGTCAATTTTTAAAAAATCGGTTCAGTAGTTCGAGAGAAAAAGGGACGTAACAGACGAAACCCTTATAGAAATAAGAAGATAGATAAAATTAAATTTCTTGTAAGGAGACATAAATCCACTTCTTTTGCAAATATCGTTTGAGTAAGAAAATACTAGTCATCAAATAACATGTTTTTTCTTCATTAAAAACGTTTTATATAAAAAATGAATGCCACAAATGTAGCTAATTATTCAATAATTATTTACAAAAAAATTTAAACTTGTTAGAAAATGGATTGAAACTAAGAAGCTACTGTATTGACTCCCATTAATGAAGCAACATGGTTAATGATATTATGATATAATGTTGGAGTTTAACCTATTTTTTTATACTAGAGACTGTAATGTACTAAATATTTTGTAATTGTACTTTTAATGAAAATGAATTTACATGTGACAGAACAGTTTATCGTTAGGAAAACTTAAGCTTATTGCATTCTTCTTCATTTTATATCATAGTTATTGCATTTTATATAGATATACTTACAATTCCTGGTTTTAAAAATGTATACAGGGTTACCTTAAAGTCCGTCACCAAACTTTATAGTATGGTTATTCGGGTAAAAATAACAAAAACAGTGTTCGTGAAGGTATATCCTAATACCACTGTCGCAGTAGACGTGCATACTTAGAGAATTTCCAATTGATTTTTTTATTTTTTATACCCCAATAGAAATTATAAGTTTAAGAATAATGGTTTTTCGTCATATGGGTTTTGTAAGCTAATATAACTTAAACCCTGTATATGAATGTACATAAAAAATTTTATCAACCTTTGGTATTCTTTTCATTTTCCCCAAAAACACTATTTCCACAAAAATTCAATGAACATTTTCAAAATGGCGGCCATTAAAATTTTTAACTCAAATATTTTAAAACTGTTAAATTTTTATGAAACTTTTATAAGATACAAAACAGTTGACAAATTTTATTACCTAACAAATGATACCAAGTTAACACAGATATAGCAGCAAATAACGGAGATTTTGAGATTATTCTGTAGGAAAAAAGCATCAATTTTGCATTATAATCAATACAAATTAAGGTTTATTAATAGAAAAATCCTACTTACAAACTTTGTATTATTGGTTAGATGATTATATTTGTTAACATTTACGGTTTAAATATATTTAGTCTAAAAATGTTAAATAATTTTTTATGGGCCTTGGTATGGTAAAGGTCCATATCAAATATGAAATTCCTTCACCGTCATCAAAATAAAAATTATTGGGTTGAAGAAACGAAATGGCGAATATTTAGGTAAGCCTAAGTAGGAATTTTAGGATGTACCTATAAAGGAACCCTTGTAAGCACCCAATTAAGCACATGCTAAAGTTTGGTGAAAAACTTTAAGACACCCTGTATAAAATTGCACACATTACAAACATTATAGGCCTATGTATTTAACATTATTATAATACCTAAAACCTAATACCTATGTTTTAACTATGTCTTTTCTTTTACATAAATCTAGTGAATAATTTATTTTTCTGTAAACCATCCATTTCGTACTTGACAAACCGTAAAAAGCTGTAGGCCTAAATTGAACTATAAAACTAGCGCTCCCGCTCGGGTTCCGTGGGCCACATTCAATAAACGGCAACTGTTTCCGAATGCCCGACGTAGGTAAATTATACTGATGAAAGAGCTCGGCGCCAGCTGCGACCCAGGTTACGTTCTGACCCTTCCTTTCACGTGTTGCCGAAACCTTCCCCTCGCTCACATGTTACCGAGTCGGAGAGTTGCCGTGTTAGGCTCCCCGTCAATCATAATATAGGAAACCACGTGTCTGAGCGGCGGGTCTAAATTGGGATTAAAATTGATGATTATTATCGCGAGGATTACTAAGTCAAACAAGCGTTAATTCTACCAGGGGAGGGCCTACCTTGAGGTGGGTTGATCATTTAGAAACAGTTAGATAGAATTTTGGTACATTATTTCTAAAACTTCTATATAGCATAATAGTGTGCTTGAAGAACTGTTAAGCAAAATCATGATAATTGTTTTGCAAACTAAAATGTTTTTCTATAAAATGTCAAATACTGAATATTAAGCCCCTTTTACACGCTCCAATATATCGGTGCGATCTGATTGCACCAATATATCGGTGCGATAAATTGGAGATTGAAGCCGCGTTTACACGCTACGATATATTGGTGCGATCTGATTGCACGAAAATATTGTTGCGATAAATTGGAGATTGTTTACAACTACAGAACTGATCGCATCGATTAAGTTGGAGCGCTGTTTACACGTTCCAACCTTTCGCTCCAACCTTGCGATATCGTTGTCAATCTAGCCAGAAAAATGAAATTTTCATTTTTCGTCCAACCTCGATATATTGGTACGATCTCCCGTCTACACGCTCCAATTATCGCTACAATATGGTTGGTACCAATCAGATTGCACCAATATATTGGAGCGTGTAAACGGGGCTTTAATTGAAATTTCAACTATTTCACTTGCATGGTTTATATTTTAACTAAAAACTATATAAATATACTTTCAATACGACTCTTTGCCAATTTGTTTGTATATAAGATTCCACTATTGGTACATAGGGTAAATATCTGAATTTTTTTTTTAGATATATGTCCAAGCTCAAAATTTAAATGGTTACACCCAAAACAGAAACATAACAAATATAGTCAAAATAGTTGGTTTTGTTATTACTAAGTTTAATAAAATATTACAGTGTGAGAAAATAAATGTTACAGTGTTTATTCAACACCCAGTATATATAGTAAACCCCAAACACGAATTAATGAACACTACGTTGGTCAACTTGGTTTCTTTACAAATGAATCCTAGATTGTGATATTTAGCGTTCAGCTTATACAGATATAATAGGTTCAAAAACTATCTAATAGAAAGTTTTTGCAACATACGATAAATCTTACGGTAAACGCTAAATGCTATTTAAAACTGGCAAATTTTTTAGTTACATTGTGAAGCAAAGTAAAAGCGAATAAATAAAATTTTTAATACTTGCCATTGATTACTTTTCAACCAGCGTTTGTGACTTCAAGCGTTAAATATAGCGAAATCCACCATTATTCAAATAGCGATTAGCGTTCACCTTATTTATTTACCGCATGTGCAAATACTGTCTATAAAAAGTAATAATAAAAAAATTAAGACTCCTCGTTTATAAACTAAATTGAATAATGCCACAGTGATTGGAAAGAAACCAGCAATTATTTTGTTTACAAAACGAACTTGTTTTCCACACGCAGCTGTTTTTAACACACGGCTCCTGCCTTATGTTCCCTCCCCCTTCTGAGGTATTAACGGGGTTCCAATAATCAAAATTATTTGCACATCGCCAAGCCCTGTGTTAATTAAAATTTGGGATTACTGCAGACAACCGGGGTTATTACAAAAACAGTCGGCCTCCCCCCTTCCTCTCCGCTTCTACCGCTGTGGAACTTGATACGGGCTTAATTTTATTTGGAAGTAGATTAAAATCCGTACAAGAAAATTTTTTGAATACCAGTTCTACATTTAAAATTTTAATAACTCACAACAACTTATTATTAACAATTTTTTATTAACTTGTAAACTATTAATTTTTAATTTTTCTTATAATTTGACAAGTATTCATAAACACATATTTTGCATTTTGTAGTTTAGTAACAACAAAGAAAACTCTTAAATATTTTGATCACCAGCAGTTTAATAGGTTTTTGATTGACATAGTACTTATTGGTTCTATAATGATGGTAAACTGTTTCTCTAAATATTAAAACTTTTACTACAATTACACGCAGTGGCGGATCCAGGATAGGCCAAAAAGGGGGGGGGGGCTAGTTGGGGGTCTGGGGGTAAGTCCCATCAACAACAGGAGGGAGGGATATAGGGTTCCCGCCCTGGGAAAATGTTTAGAATATCGGGGCTTAAAATAGTACTTTAATGCAGTTGAGTGATATTACTATTTTTTTAAGTGATTAAGTTTTTAAAACAAATATTGATGTACATTTTCGTAATTTTACCCTATGGTAAGTTTCTATATTCCAAAACAATATTCATTGTACAATATGCACCAAAATGAACAGCACTGAAATTGATCAGCCATCCGTACCAAAATGATATACAAAACCTTCAAGAACGGTAATACGAGTGTTGCCTCAAGTATGTTATTAATTGAGTTTAAACCTACGTTTATATGTTGGTGGAGCTAAGTATATCAAATCTTGCAATTTCAATATGGTACTGTTTATTTTGGTGCATAGGCTACAGTAGAACCGTATTCGTATTCTCACATAATAACATCATTTTTTCATAAGCTATAGGCCCTAACCTCACTATCTGTGTCTAGGTCGAATGCTAATTAAGACTGCATGTTATTTGTTATGAACAGAGAATTTATAATATCTTTTGATTCCTTTTCAGGGTATCGCTTTTAATTTATCTGTTTAATGGTCCAGGTACTGTATATCTTAATAAAGTAGTATAATGAAAGAGAAGAAAAATAAACGATTAATCAAAGTTAAATTTTTGTGACTTGATTTCTAACAAAAGTTAAAAACCCCTTCCATGATAAACTTTTTCTCGGTCGTACATTTGTCAACTACCAATACAGAAAATAGTATTTCTGTATAAATAATAAAACTACATAAGAACTTAAATTAATTTATATTGCGTCTAAACAACAGCGAATCTTCACAACCCATAAATTGGTTCATAAGCAGACGGCAAAATAAAATCACCAAAATCAACTACAAAGAAGAAAAACATAGAATCCCAGAGAGCGTTTGGACGCGGCAATTAAAAGTCCAGTCGATATTAAAATTTGAGACGACAGTGTGTACAACACAATTTTCGTAATATAGTAAGCTACGTTATTGCTTTATAAACAGACCTACAAATGAAATGGAAAAATATCGTGTCATGACCATCGATGAAACTTTGTTTTGCAATAGTCAGAAAATCCAAAATGAAAATCATCAAGAGATAACTTATTGCTGGGGGTTTAAAGATCAAACATCTCAAATCACAAGCGTCGGGATAAACCGTTATATTTATACATAAATAGAATGAAATGGGAAATTCAGTCCGGAAACCAGACTACCGGGATTTTTATTTTTGCCAGAGTGGTTACGCTGAAGGGGCAAGACGATCAGTCTAATATGAGGCCAAATAATTAGCTATGTAGTCGCGGCTCGCAGTTTTACTCAGTGTAAACCATAATGAAACCAAATAATCTTCATGTACCACTCTTGATATTTTAGATTAATTTAATCGAAACCCAAAAAAATCTGCCACCCCTTAAAATTTGCCTGGGCCCGGACCCATGTGGCCCATACCTAAATCCGGCCCTGGTGCCAAGGCGCGCACGGATTCCTTTCACGTTCGGCAACCCAACAAAACAAATTAAACATTTTATCTAGTGTAAATAGGATACCCAAGGGGGGGGGGCTATAGCCCCCCTAGCCCCTCCCTGGATCCGCCACTGATTACACGTAAAATTGCTTCTAAAGACACTAAGATTGATGTTACTAAAGTTAATAATGTTGACCAGTCATACTTGTCATCTTTAAGTCAAATTCAAAGTGAGGCACTATTTTGACATTTTAGTAATTTTTATATGTAATGTCTCGTGTACTGTACAGAAATTTATCGTATCTTATCGTTTCTTTAGTTATTTCATTCAAAGAGCTGTTTTTACTAAATGTTTTCAGAGGAGTGAGAAAACAGAAATGGAATACAATGTTTCTCTAATTGTTGGCTGACATGTGGATCAGCTAAGAAGAGGACATTCAAAGTAACAGAATTCAAGCGACATAAGCACTGAGTAATATGGCATGCAACCAACCATTTTTTTTTTTTTTTTTTTTTGCCCGGGGAGAAGTGTAAAGTATATACTGTACACTTTTATTAAGTTATCTAATTTAAACAGTTTTTCTTTTTTTGATCTCGATCGAATTCAAGTACTCGGCTTCGCCTCGTACTTGAAACTCGATCTTGCACCGATAACGACCACTTTCCGGACTAGTGACGAAATATACTATTCTATAATTGTTATTTTTTACTTTATCAATTAGTGACTTCATAGCATTTATTCTGTTTTAGACTGATTTCAGTAAATATATCGAGGAATATCAGAAAGGTTTTGTTAATTTCAACTTAATGAAGTAATAATTAATACAACTCCAACTAAAAAAGTGTTTGTAAAATGTAATTAGAGGAGCATTCAAATCACACCTTGTTTTCTTCCTTCCTTTTTTTTTCTTAAAAGTGAAAACTTACTCCATTACATCGAACTTACATCTGTGAAATAACCCCGTTTACACTTCTAGGGAAAGGAAGACTTGTATTATTGCCTTATCAGTGATTCCGGAAGAATACACTCCTCGTATGGTCTCCATTTTGAAGCCTTAGTCGAAGTAATCAGCCAATATGATTGAGAGAGAGAATAAAGCTCTTTACTCACGGGAGCCAGGTAGGGTTAGGGTCGACTCACCTTCCCAACTTATTGCTATCTTGTCGAGTTATTGATTTAGGCCTTTCACAATTGTTGCAGTGTCGAGAATATAATCTACAAATAATTTGTAAATTATTTTAAATTTTGATGAGTGTTTTAATCATAATATGTGTTTAATTATTTTAACTTATTAATCTAGATCACAGAAATTTTAAGACAGTAGCCTACGTCAAATTTTTTTCGGGCCATAGTAATTCAAATGTACAATATACGTATTGGAGGACATCATTAGGTATAGTAATTTTTTTATCTTTGTTGTATATAATCAAATGTTAACCTGAAATTTGGTATTGAACTCCACACGCTAAACCACCGATTTCCAAATGGATGGATTGGCAAATTTCCCATGAACGTCATGAAGTTCTGATGTGACCCCTTTGGACTTTTTTCTGGGATTACACATAAAGACTGTTGTGTATTCATATATCATTGAAAACTTTAGGCACCTGCAAAAGCAAATTTCATCAGCAATAAAGAACGTACCAGATATATTCTGTAAAACTCTTGGCCAAATTGGCAATTGATTTATGCTGTAGAGCTACAAGTATGGCTCGCATTAAATCCTATTATGGTATGAAAAAAGTCGATTTTTCCTTTTCAATTCATTATTTAAATCATTTAATTATTTGTCAATCTTTTTCAGTAGCGCCCGTTTAAAATTACGACATTCTTCAATAACTCTTCAATAACTGTATTTTTGTGGCAATATTTATTAACAGAAAAATACTATAAATTTTTTTTTTGTAAATGATTTTAGGATAAGATGTTCACAACAGTACTGATACAAATTAAATGTGCCAGGAATAAGAATAAATCCTTGTCCCAAAACTGGTTATAGGCCACCTGAACCCTTGCTCTGAACCTGGGCTGCTTGCCTATGCATTGAGTCCCCACCGTAAAGTTAGTCCCGTAACGCCCGGTCGGTCCGAATCTTACAAACAAGTAGACTGTAAACTTGGTCCACTGCTGTGACTTTCACAATATAATAATATGTATATGTACTGTATACCGAATCTTACAACAAGTAGACTGAAAACTTGATCCACTACTGCGTCTCACACAATATCATAATATGTATATGTAGGCCTACTGTTTACTATTTTATACTTAAAGTTACACTCTTTCTTGCCACTCTTAATTGCATACAGCACTTATTTGAAATTTCAATACATTTATGACAGATTTTTACTGAATCTAATTGTATACCTATTTTATCACCTACTGTATATTCATTTAGTGAAAGTATAATTCAGCGTAGTATGAAAGAACTTTTTATATCATAATGATTACCAAATTGTATTAATTAAATTTAGGTACTAGCGAGAATTTCACAACCAAAACTTTACTCTATAAATCCTTTTAAAAAGCCGTTCGTTTAAAAAAAAAAATATATATATATATGCAATAAATATTTATAAAAAATGGGGCAGATCACAAAAGTATGGAAATTTTATGGCCAAAATAAAACACCAGATTAAAAACGGCGTCTGGGTAAAAGTTTCTAAAATGGTTTTATCTCAAATTTACTTGTAACAAGTTTACCGACTTAAATTAGATTATGTAGTCGCTTTTAGTGGTGGCAGTGCTTCAATAAAATATTCAGCGCTTCGAATTACTGTTAAATATTGTCGCTATAATGCTACACAGTGTGACGATATTTTCTCCATTTAAATAATTTCTCTCGACAATAACAATTAATTACTGCTTTCAGTACTAATATTTAGAGTAATGTGTGATGTATCCAGCTTATAACCAACTTACGTTTAACAAGCTTGCCCAAGTTATATATTTTTAATCATTCTCCCGTGGATAATAATGCCTACATTGCTACTTTTTGCCTTACTTTTCACTTAATTATTGTTTACATACGGTGATAATATAAGGGATTTAACTTAAAATTTGTTTTCATACTCAATCTAAAAATTATCTAAAAATTATTTATAAAAATCTTTGTTTGTTAAAAAAATAAGACCAGTTTATTGCGAATTTCCCATAGGGAAGAAGCAATTACCGTTGGTCTCATGGTAAGTCCTTAGTCCGGGTAAATGTTACTTTTTGTTTTGCGGTGCCCAGAAACCAAAAATAAAATTTATATGTATATATATATATATATATATATATATATATATATATATATATATATATATATATATAGATTGGTCATTCATTAAGCCAAACCTCCGTTTGACTGGTCAATTATCATTTTATGCCTCCAGAAGGAATTTTTGCCTCCGAAATGAATTTTTGCCTCCGCGGAGGCATCAAATACTAATCACAAAACTCTTGAAAAATCTGCAGCCAGTTCTCATCTCAATTTCTCTCTGAATCAGAAGAGCAGCCATATTGGATTCGTTTGTCAACAATAAGCTGAATGTCTTGATAAAGGTTAGTATGTCATATTGTTGTATTACTTACTTTTAGCACAACCATAAATTAATTATAGGTTGACTGTGATTATTGTTGAAATTGAGTTAAATATAATTTATTAATCTTAAATTAGTCTGGTACGTATTTACAAGCCTACAGATTACTGTAAGTAGTGTTGTTAAAATATTACATTTTCAGAAGTCATAACTAAAGATATGGTTTCTGATATTAAATTATTAGATTTTTTTATGGTAATTCATATCAAACCTAACCAAAATATAAATAATTGAATCAATCGATAAAATGAATAAATTACTGTAAATAAGCCAACATTTGTTTGTTTAATTCATTCCACTAATTAACTTAAAATTAATGTGTTTTATATGTTAGCGATCAGTGGTTAATGGCCTAGTTTTAGCTTATATTTTATCATCATCATTGAGAGTATGCATTTGTTGCATGTTGTTAAAAATCAAATAATAGGATAACCTAACCTCACAGAGCCCAACAAAACTATTCTAGTTGTGTTAACTATCCAATAAAAGGCAAATATTTAATAAAAACTAGGCCTACCAAATTTATTTTTGATTGTTTTTAGCCAGGCCTACCAAATGTCAATATGAATATTTTTAGCTAACAATGCAGCATAGCTTTTTATTGGTTGACTTTGTCAACAATGATTTTTCATGCAGGCAAAACTACAATAAAGTTGAATACACAAATGTAGATAAACGATGTTTTCTTTTACCTGCGAGAAAAAGTCAGAATTATAAGATTAAAATCAAAGTACAGGAATAACTTCCACTGAGAAAAAGTATGAGTTCTGGGATATGTACCACAAGCTACTAAGTTGGTTCGCTACAGCTAATACAACTTTTATCTGTTGTAAAAATGTATTACTAATATATATTGGATGTTTAAAATTAATATTCTAATATAAATTTATATTCCAATTGACATTTATTAAAACTTGTGCAACTCTATAATAGGCTATTCAAATGATAATACGCTACAAATCTCTTAGTATGACTAGAACAGATAAATGTTAGCACAGCGGCAACGATGAAACTTGTGCCTTATTGTGGCAACATAAGCTGTAGCCTTCTTGTGTAGAACAAGTCAGACTTTCTTCTCAGATGCTTTAATTCTGAGTTTGAACTTAGAATAAAACATTTCACAGGTGAGCTTTACCTTTAGATCAGCATTCAGACTTTAATCTCTTAGGTAAAGATAAATTGTTTTATCAAGTTGTTGGCCCTAATATGTTTTAATATTCTCTCTCCATTTCTCCAGCAGAAGAATTAACTGGTAAATTTGGTTGTTAGTAGTTATAATAGGTTGTAACAATTAGTAGTCTACATTATATTGATTTGTTTATTCAGGGTTTGGCTCAAGCTAGCATCTTGGCCACCTCTTCAGCCGAGCCATGTGAGGAAGTCAATACCAGCATCTTTGTACTTTCTTCTACTTTTCATCTTCGTGATTACCTTCTGTGGTCTTCATGGATCATTGCCGTTTCTTTTTTCAGAAGGTATTTATATATTTCATTGTTTGGTAAGGTATTTATTATTTTGTAAAGGTAAATGCCCCAAATAGCGACACTGTATACCAAATACTGGTATTAACACAGTCACATTTAATCATTGATTATGATCTCTTTGTCGTGTGTATTAGCTACTTTAAAAGTCAGATGAGTTTACAATCTCTTTTTCTTTAAGAGAGAAGAAGGCCATTTGTTAGTGCTAGGTAGAGCCGCCGAGAGGGGGGGGGGGCAGATTGGGCAGATTGCTCCGGGCCTCAATAGATAAAGGGCCTCATCTTCAGGGGGTTTTTCTCCATACTTACGGAAGTAAAATTTTACCTCTGCATAGGCTATGTACCACCATATATTTTTCAAGACCTATCAAAATCTAACAAAGTAGGCCTATAGCCCATGACCCGAGTACTGATCAGCCTGTATGAGTCTCCGAGGTTTGAAGCTCTGTGTCAGTGAACAGACTCCGCAGCGCCAAGCAGCCACATGTGCTATACCATTTGGCAGCTATACCACCTCAACCAAAATATTTTGCAACCGGTCCTTCACGGCCTCAATTTAAAAAATATTGCCATGTCTGTTTGTTGTTCCAAGTATAAAAGATACAAGAGATACAGTATATAAAATAAAAATGTCTTTTGGTATGGTTTATTCCATAATTAGGTATATATTCTTACTTTACATAAAACTTTGCTCAATATGACTCACATGATCGTTAGGCCTTGGTTAGGTTAGGTAAATATAAGTCTTTAGATAGGCCTACCAGTATTGTATACTAAATAAGACTGTAGGCTACATCAATAACAACCACTTTTAACATAGTTGGTTCTTCGAATATGACTTTCAGCATGGTTTGATTTGATTTCTAAATGTTTTTTATCTTTATTTACTACTAAATTGTCTTATTCAAGTAATATGCCATATTCGTATTCTACATGAAATTCCGCGTCATTTGAGTACCGCCATGACATAGTATAAAAATAGTTCATCTCATGGCTTTTCCAAAACTTTTCTTGCAATTTCCGGTTTATTTCAAATTGGATGGAAATAAGTTTCACATATTTGTAATCAGCTTAACATACCGGTTAATTTGAGTACCCTTTTGACGTATTTTTGAATAAAATGGTCACTATCCAGTTTCCAAATTTCCACCGCTTTTCCGATAACTTTGTTATTTATGAACGGATTTTAATAACTCTTGAACATTTGAGTTCAGCTCGGTTTCCCCGTCATTTTGAATACCCACTTAAACCATTTTACTTGAAAAATGTTTTTCCGGTTTTTCAGATTTTCCTGCATTTTCCGACTTATTCCGTGGAAAAACTATCATTTTTAAAATTAGGGCGTAACTTTGGACAGTTTGGAACAAAAAAATTAAATTTTTAAGAGGTGGCACCTAAATGGCATAATTACCAACCCTGTCCTGGGCCAAAAAATTCTCTCGGCGGTCCTGGTGCTAGGAGGTTGAATGTGACGTCATTTCAGCTAACAATCTAATTGGTTTCCACTAGAAACATAAAGATCTTCATTGGGGAATAAGAATTTGAATAATTTGGAAACTAAATACCATACCTAAATAAGGTTTCTAAATAATATAATCATTCAAGGCTATCATTTGACAGTTTTATGCATAATTATAAAATATTGTTAGATGTTACTGGTTGTGTTATAGTATCATAAGTTAACTGATTGCACTCAGCACGAGTATAAATAACTTTTATAATGAAGGAAACTTAAAATACCGTATACAAAAAATGTAAAAAATAGGCCTACTTGGATTTGCATTTTTGCTATATTATGTTTAAATTCATATAATAAAGCAATTTCACTGAAGTAATTACTTCCATTATAAAGAATATTCAAATGCCTAGTTGGATCTTTTAGGTCAAAATAGTTTTAAGCCGGGTTTACCCGCAACGATAAATTGAACGACAAAATGTTGTCGACAAGTCGTTACGTTTTGTCAGATATCGGACGATCGTTTACACGTAACGATTTGTCTGAACGATATGATGGTGCATTCACACCAAGGCCGTAGCCAGCGGGGGGGGGTCAGGGGGTCGAAACCCCCCCCGAAATTTTGGAACACATAATTAAAAAAATACCAATAAAAGATGTAGAATTTTTCCATAAAAAACACCGTTTGAAAATTAAATAATGTCAAGGAACAAACTTAAAAACAAAGTAAAAATACTCAACGGAAGTCGATCGCGGTTCACGGAGGAGTGTAACAACAAATGAGTGGGAATTTGACATAACCTTAGCATGTCAATTCCCTCATCAGAACGTGTGCCGATCGTGTGTGTACTGTGCAGTTTAGTTTTACATAGTGAACTTTGAATTAGTCTTCATTGAACAGTGAAAATATATTTTAATTATGCCTGCTCCTGCATCAACAGCCTCGATTTAACCTTTATATGACTAGCCAAGACGAAGACCAGCCAATATTTCTTCTTGTAATTTTTTCTTGTGGTCAAAGCCGTCTGAGCGGAAGTACTGAAAATTAGGCCTACGATGTAAATTCACAGGAGACGGAACGACATAAAAATACCAGAGTTTATTTTTTTATGAACCAACTAACTTATAAGTTACTCTGATCTGATACGAGTAAGGTATATTTGTAACTGTGTAGTAGGCCTATGTATGCACACAGATCTCAAAAACTGCTGTTAACGATTTTCCAAAAATCAGAAAATAACTTAGGTATTTGAGATAAAAAATATATTATTTCAGGTCTCAGTGTCAGGAAAAATCTTATTTCGTCATAGTCTTTAATTTAAATTGTAACACTTTTAACATTGGCCTTTAAACAAAGAAATAATGAAAACATCTGATTTTTTTTTTTTTTTTTACTTTCTTTATTAAGGTTTGACAATTGTCATGACACCTATGATTTAACAATAATTGAGGTAAAAAGCAACTAATTTAAAAGTAAAATACACGAGTCCATCATATCTTCAAGAGATCACAAAGTTTCTTCACATCACAAACGTTTCTGCACACTGAAAATATAATTTAGAAGATGCTCCCAAACATGAATGTTTTCTATCTTTAAAATTTCCCGTACTGTCAGCGGAATCGTCAATTTTTCTTTTTCAAGTGCAGACCGTGAGTTCGAGTATAAACATGATGCTGTTTTTAATGGTAGCCAGTTACTGGTAGATTATAGTACTGAATACTACTGTAATAAATACAATTTACGTTTTTTAAAACGCAATTTATATTGGTGATTATGAATAAATGAAATTTAGGTGAAAGGATAAAACAACTTTGCAATTTGTGGGATTGTAATTGATTTTAAAACAAAAGAATTAAAAATTAATTAAATCAGATGGTAACCATAGAAATATAATCCACGTGTTAAGGGTTCAACATGTGGTTATAAACAAATATATATTAAAGTGCAGCACACGTAGGCCTTCTTAAAAACAGTCAAAAAGGCAAGGAGCGGAGCGAACGAGCTCGTCTTGAATAGAAACAAGCATGTTTGCACTTGGCATTTTAGGGCACTGTCTGTTACTGATATTACTATGAAGAATTATTTAGGTTTCCCGAGCAAATGCTCGGTCCCCAGGTATTTATTATAGACTGAGGAAGAGTGGAAATAATATGCTGTTATCCAGTAATATAGGCTACTGTGGTATTTATTGTGTTGTAAAATAATCAGTTTTAGGTATGTTATTGTTATATATTGTTAGCATTGACATTTAGCGACTTTTAATCGTATGTTTTTTTTTAAGTTAACAAGCTTCCCTAAAAATAATAATGTAGTTCATAATATGATGATTAATGCTGTATTTTCTTCAATGCTAATAATAATAATTATTGTAATTATATAAGTAGGCTCCTATTTAATTATTTAAAACGTCAAAAATCATGCTTTAACATTATATTATAGCCTATTAACAATTGTGTTAAAATGAAAGTTTGATAGTTACGCAAAGCTCAAACCCCCCCCAAAATTTTTTTCTGGCTACGGCTTTGATTCACACGGTTCGTCTTCCCGTACAAGTCAGTCGGTGTTTTCCCCTCATTTGTCATTTTTATTTCTGTTAGAATAATCTTTACTTTTCCTTACTTACCATAAGCTTTTGTACAGTTCTATAAATAATAATAATAATAATGCTTTATTAGCAGGTATCATAACAGATACATAGCAATAATAATTAATTAAACTTAAATATAATTTTCAATTTTACTATGATGTCCAAAAATCTTTAGATAGGCAGTCTTCAACATTGTTTGGTGTTTTTGTTAATAGTTTTTCCATTATACTTCTTTTAAATTCTTTTACTGGCAGTTCCAACCAATTCAAGGGTATCGTATTAAATAATTTTTGTTCCATAAATTGAAGATTTTTTTGAGATTTTGTGTACTTGCATAAAGATATTTTTAATTTATTTCTGTTTCTTGTTTCATATGAATGGTTAAAAGAATTTTGAGGTTGATTGTTAATTTTTTCTCGAACGTTTAAAATAATTTGTAAAATGTACATGGCTGGCAATGTCAGGATATTCAACTGTCAAAAAATGGTTTACAGTCTGCTTTTCTTTTTGTGCCACAAATAATTCTGATTACTTGTTTTTGTTTTTTAAAAACTTTTTTGGCTATTGGAGCATTGCCCCAAGCTGAAATTCCGTACAAGAGATGACAATGAAAGTAGCCATAATAAGCCGTAATTATTATTTCCTTTGTCACATTTCCTTTTCGCCTTCTTATGACATAGATTCCTTTAGAGACTTTAGTTAGAATTTTCTAAACATGATCTTTCCAATTAAATTCCGAATTAAACTCTATCAGGAACTCCCGAGAGGCTTGAAGCAGGTCTGACATTTCTGTTCCTTCACTAAAATAAACTTTAAAACACTGGTAAGCAACAAAACTTCAATTCTTAAATAACAAATGGAACGTATTCAGTGATCACTCAAAAATACGAGACGAGATATGAGACGGCGACAAAACTGCGGTTGGTCGAGACAGGGTGTATCTGTTTACACGCTACGTCTTGTCGACGCCAACCCGCGTAGCAACGATTTGTCGTTGCGATCTCTAGAGATTAGTGCAAATTTGCACAAACCTTCCGATCTGGCTCCAACTCCGACAAGTCGTAACGACTTGCGGTTTACACGCTTCGTCTTGCATGCAACGTCTTATCGTTTAGACAAAACGTTACGTTTTATCGTTGCATGTAAACCCGGCTTTAGAGTATATTACAATTTTGCAAAGTTTTTAACGGTTGCAAGCACTAAGTATAAGCTGATTAAAAAGTAAGATTATAACTGATGAGTATAAGATATACTAATACAAACATAAAAGATTACGATGAATTATTTTGAAACTTGTTTTAGTATTGAATTTACTGAATGAACATATAATGAAAATCTTTTAATACAAGCTGGGACGTTTTACTGCCCATAAAAATCATTGTTTTTATTAGATGATGCCTTTTTTGTGGAAGATATTTACTTTGAGTATTATTACACTTTTGCTATATTTTTTTAGAAGTTACTTAAAACATACAACAATATTAAATCGCCTTTTTCATGATTTGGCCATCGCTTATTCTTGTTTGATTAAACAATTAAGATGTGATCCGAATTATTTAAAATTTTGTATGAAATTAATCAGTGAAGTGAGACAGATTGTAATATATTATGTTGTCCGTTCTGAATTAACAGCAAAAATAAACAATCTAACATAGTTTTATCCCTCGCCACAACTGTGAGTCACGGACGGCAGCCCCCATATTATCGTTGGCCAGTGAAATATTCATGCTTCAGCTCGTGGATGACGTGCTCCACCTATTGCTCCTATGTGATCGTTGATACCAACTGGCTGGTGGCAATAACTCAAAATGACCATTTTTGCAGAAAACCCCTCCGTGAGCTGACAAATAAAATGATTTGTTAAAAAAATTAAGTTGTAAGAGGGGTAGGCCTATGACATTTTGACTGACAGTAAACCTCAATTTTCCTCCTCATTTGTTTTTTTGTGTTTTTTAAGGAGTATGCTTGCTTCAGTGTTAAATGCAATATAATTTTTATTCCCAGGTAACTCATAAATTTACAATTTATAACAGTTTTGTAGTTTTTGTCAGACTCCATAAAAATTAAAATTTTTACTACACTGTTTACTAACTGACTTGGTAGCTGAGTGGTTATCGAGCCCAACGTTCAATCTGGAGGTTGTTGGTTTGATCCTGAGTGAAGTTACAAGGCTTATAATGTTTAAAACTGGACCCAGCCGACTTTGGTAACTGGGCTGAATCTGCTGCTATTTGTCCGTAACAAAGGTACACCTCATCATGATCTTGCATCCCTTTTTTCCTGTGGCCGGCCTCTAGTGTTCCTAAAGATTGCTAAGGTGAATACGGTGATGGGCATAACGTGTCACTATAGCATTTTTATGTGCCCGCATTTTCTTAGAGGTAATGAATTGTTGCAAGTTATCATTTCTCCTGGTTGTATTAATTCTCATCATAATGATGGTTAACTTATATTGGTGTTGTTTTTTTCAGGATTTGGAAAAGGGGTGACACATGACCTGCAGACATCTTAGGCCTACTTTTATTTCTACGTTATTTTAATTATCTGCGTTGTTTTATACTTTGATTTTAAAATACATATAATTATAAATTTTCTATATATAAGTATAAAACTTTTAAAATTAATTTAAATAATAACCTGCTTAAAATATTCATGTACATAATAACTTATATCTAACATGTTATTAAGTACGGTATGTTCAATAAATATTTATCGCTACATTATCATGTTTGTTTTTTAATTTAAACCTTTTAACCTGTTTGATAAATAACAGAATCAAATTAAAAATCAGCAGTGGTTATATTATTAATTAAGGTATAGGCCAGACAGTTGAACACAAGGCCTGTAATTTACCTAGGTTAATGCACTTAAAAATTCTGTCAACAAATTCCATCACACTGAAACTCTGAAGATGAATGCGTTTTATGGCTGAAGAATTGAGAAATATTGTTTAGTATTAGTGTCAGGAAGTCCTGTGTAGTGATGTATCATGGTAATAGTCCAATTTTTATTGTGTCAAGTGTAAATTTTACTGGATTATTAACTTAAATAAAATGACTATGCCCACAGTTATTACACTTTTAGATAGGTAGATTTAATTTATTCAAAACTATAAAGGCATACAATTTAAGGAAGTTTACATTAACTTTTATGTAACACCAAATATTTTTACCCATTAATACATTGGAAAAATTGCTAAAATCAGAGCAAAATAAACCTCTAACCCTAATGTAAGATTTTAATGTTGAGGTTTTTATGTAAAATAATGAGATAGCAAAATTATGATAGGGGCTATTTTTGTTTTTGTAAGTTATTATGTTTTATACTATTGACTATACAGCATTCTAACAGACTTTTCATTCAATGTATTTTGTTTGATACCAAAATTTTGAAGGTATGCTGTGACAGAGGAGGTGCAACCTATCAATGCTGTAACTATTCAGTTGGATTCAAAGCTATGCATCGTAAACATAAACCAAAATTTTAAAATGTGTCATCCGTGGTTTAAAATAATCAAGAATCAAGAATCAAGAGTTTTATTGTCATTGACCTTTTTTTTACAAAGGAATAGACATTGTCAATATAATTAAAAATTAAACATAAAAATACAAGGCCTGAAAACCTTACAAAGTCCAGCTGAGATTCTATATCAGGTAGTAACAGATATAGAGTAAAGATAAAAAAGAAAAGAAAAAAAAGGCTTAACTATTACTTATATATTAAAATTCAATATTTATATTTGTTTCAAGAAATTCGGCAATATCATAAAAAGGATTGTCAATTAACCATTCACACATTTTGGATTTAAATATCTTAAAGGAAACAGTTCTGGCTGAATCAGGCAGTTTATTAAAAAAACGTATGCAATTAATTTTATGACTGATACTACTTTTTTTTAGTCTGTGAGCCGGTATATCTAATTGAAGTTTACATCTTGTATTATAAGAATGAAAATCTTGTCTAAGATTGAAATCATGTAAGTTCATTTTAGTATATTGCAGAATTTGATAAATGTATAAATTGATTACTGTCATAATTTTAAGTCTGATAAAGAGAGGTTTACAGTGCTCCACAGGCCCCGCCCCACAGATAGTGCGTATCACTCTTTTTTGCAGAATAAGAATTTTGTTTATATGTGTTGAATGCCCCCAAAGCATCGTTCCATAAGATATATGCGACTGGAAAAACGCAAAATAAGCTAATCTTAAATAATCATAGGTAACAAAGTCTTTTAGCTTCCAAATCAAGTAATTGACGCGGGAAATTCTTTTACAAGTATTATCGATTTGTTCTAGCCAGTTTAATTTAGAATCTATATAGAAACCAAGCAATTTGACAGAACGTTTTTCAATCTCATTGGAGAGGCCAATTAGAATATTTTGTGTTTTGTCTTGATTACATTTGAGCTTGTTGGCAGAAAACCAAACAGATGCTAGATTAATGGCTTCATTTGTAATTGAGTTGAGAGTTTGAATGTCATTATGAGCTGCTATTAGGGTAGTATCATCTGCATATATTACAGAGTCAACACCAACATTACGCGGTAAATCATTAATACATATCAGAAAAAGAAAGGGTCCAAGGACCGAGCCCTGCGGAACACCCGACACTACCTCCCTTAATCCAGATAGCATCCCTCCAACAGAAACAAATGTTAGTAACTTACCGATTTACCTATCATATGCCACTTGTACTTCTTGTTTTCTGCGGAAGATCGTGCCACTGAAAATTGATTTCAAACATGCATATGATGTGAGAAGTCAATTTTTTTAATTTACTGGCATATAGGCCTAGTCAATTTTTATCGGTATTTCTCAGTTTTTTTATTTGGACCATTAAGCTGGAAGTTTTTTTACGTTCTATCTTAGATTTTGTCATAGGTGTGTTTTAGTTAATTTATTTCAAAATTTTTGCTTCTTTACTTTCCATTTAATGAAGTTAACATAAAAAAATGATCAAGGTGTATTATTATTAAAGCGATTTGTGAAGTGTTTTGACATTCCAAAATCAACAAACCGATGTGGTCCCGAGTATATAGATGAAAGACCTTAGGATAGCGCCATAATAGCGTGCCTAAATTGGTCTCCAAGTAAAACTTACCAAAACCATCCTGTAATTATGCCTAAATAAATATTTCGTGGAATAAACCTCACTTCACAGGTATCAGACTCTCTTAAGGGAATATTTTCCCTTATCACAAGTAAAAAAATCTTTTAACCGTTTTGAGTGCTATAGAACAATATATCGTTGATCGTCTTTTTAAGCGGAAATGCTAAGCAACGAACGATAAATCAAGCCTCTCCTTTCATCCAAAAATTCGAAGCAACAATATATTGTCATGCCGTCGATATCAATATGGTGAGCGGGAATATCGGTTGACTCAATTGTTATTTTGAAACACCGATGATTTCATAAGATTCTCCTTGCGATCAAGATACAAAATATCGTTGTATAGCACTTTAGGATAACAAATTTTTTTAATCGAATTTTTATATCATTTTCTGAAGTTATATGAATTATTCCCCAGCACTTCTCAAAAGTTAAGTAATATTTTTCAGCACTTAAAGGATAACGAAAGGAATACTTTCAGATAAATATTATGTTCATTCACAACAGTAATAGCATTGAATAGAGTATTAATAATAAATAAAAATACCAATAAATATGACACCCCTTTGTACTGTAAGTGAACTGTTTTTCTATTAATTTTCTCTTGGCTACTTACGTGTGGAGTTCAATGGAAATTTTGACCCATTGCTTAAGCTTGGAAATAGAAAACCTCAAAAGATTATTTCTATATGAATCATTAGCAAAATTATTCAAATAAGAGAATTTATTTCCTTATATAAAGATTAATAAGCAGTAATAATAACTTTTGTGCTTTAACTTATTAACAATACAGGACAGAAATAACAATAGGCCTACTGCTTTTAAAAAATACTTTTGTGAAATGTTTTAGAGTGGATTGCCTTTTAGGTACCTATATTTGTTTTTCTGGGCGTCAATGCATAATTTATTGGTAGATTAGTAGTATCATACTTGATAAGGTCTAATCTTATTACAATTAACATATACAGAATTACACACCAAGACAGCCTATTTATAACAGATCGGTCAAAGTTATTCTTAGGAGTTGCATACTTGTACTTTGAAACTCATGCTTGGCCCCAACAAATTTGTTGTACAAGGCGTTAAATGAATTATGCCTACCACCAGTATTAATGAAACCTTAAACACCCAAACTATCCTATATAAAAACTTGATTTATAGTAGACCCCTTGGTACCAGACCATAACTTTTTTATATGGAAAGTAACAATAATTATAAAATAAAATAAAATAAAATAATGGGATTAGGAAGTTTTAAAAGAGAAAGACCTATAACATTAGACATCAACATGTATTATTTACAATTAATTTAAGTCTCATCTACACAATATGCAACAACAGTTTAATTCTTTTCTTTCTTCATTGGTGTTTTTATTCATGTGGTTTGTTCTCTGGGTCGCCTCGTTCTCCCTAAAAATGAATATTCATCAATCTTTAGACATTATAAAACTCTTTTCAAAAGACACATTGTGGATGACAAAATCAACACTCCTCCTTTCGGCCACTACTCTCTTAACCCTATCAACAACTTACCAATTCTTCGTCCTTCTGCAGCTTTGACCTAATTTCCTTTTCCTTTCGTAAAAAAATGGGGAACACGGCAAGTCCAACATTAGGATTTTAAACAAATCTAGGTTTTTTCCATTCTTAACACTTAAACTCTGCTGATTCACAACAATGCAGTTTATTTATAATGAAGTACAAAAACAAGTGCAAAAACCAAATTAGGTATGGCAAGACAAGTGACTATGTCCTATGGATCTACGAAACGCACTTGCCCAAAGATAGACTTTTCATGTGAACATTTTTAAGATGTGCACTTAATGTAAAATGTATCAAGAGGTCACATTTTTGTGAAATAGGCAGTGTGCGCCACTTAGAAAATGTTAACTAAACCTGGAACAAACTAAAACTTACCAAAAAGATTTAAGAGTAAATTGAAGCAACCATATAGAGATGTACATAGTTGTAAAAAACTTAAGAAGTCACTTGTTAAAACGCAAAATAAAACTTTACCCTAGCCTACCATTGTTTGTTTTCATGGCCTAAAGGCCTACAGTAGTCTCACTCTCAACCAGCCACCTTTTAACCAGGGTCCGCTTTAACTGGCCTTCCCGGGCTCAAAAAACAACATCTTTTTAACTAGCCATTTTTACCTCAACATTGCTTTAACCGGCCATGTTTCGCAAGAAACTTTGTTTTTTAGCTACTGTATCATTCAATTCAACATAATATCATGATATTTTCAAGCCAGCTAAAATGTACTGTTCTGGAAGGAAGTGTATTTAATTGTAATGGCATAATTGTATTTAAGCCATATGAAATTGTAGGTTGGCATTTTTAAATGTACATCGGTTTAACCCGCGAAATCATTATTTGCTCGAGGCCTGGTCCCGAGTTGGCCGGTTAAGAGGGAGTCTACTGTACTTGGTACGCACACCTGGTATTTTGCCAGCATACATTTAGTATGTCATAATTGACTCTATGTCACAAAATGCGCCAATGTGATTAAATGTGATGTCAATGACATTCAATAAAGATATATGTATTATGCATTGTAATAGGGCCTAATACTACTTTGGCAGGCTTAATTGGTTTCCAATATTGCCCTGGCATCTGAAAAGCTAAAAATACAGTAAAGAGTCAATTTTCCGAATGTCAGTTACGGTAACCCCAGAATGACATGTACTATTCACTGGTCAGTACTTCAAAATAAAAATTTTGAAAAGACAAACATAGAGCAAGTAGCCTATATTTCCAACAAATAACCAATAATGATATTACAAGTAAAATCATAAAGAATTACCTTACTAAATTAGACACGTTGCTTAATGGGGTCTTCAAGGTACAGGTTTCAAATTAAAATACACGTTCTAGATTAATATAAGCTCAGCATTTAACAAAATTAGTAGGCTAGTGTTTTAATAAAAAATTACAAAATTCGCATATAAGCTAATTGTTTTATTACGATTAAATTGTGGTTGCTTTAAGCATCTAATCTCGAAATAGTGTGATCATATGTGAGTGAGAACGATGATTTGGTCGAGCCACATCCATGTGGCTACGTTTTATTTTGGATGGAAGACCGTCCATAACCTCTAAATTTTTAATATGTTTACTACAGTAATTTTGTCGCAGATAAAGTAGGCAACGATTGTATTTTGCCTTTAAGCCACTCATGAGATATTTAAAACACTCGTGGCTAAAAGGCCCTCATAAAAGAATCGCTGCATAAACTACTATTAATAAATATTTCCGGTATTACTCGGTTTAACCAACCTTTTTAGTTATCCGACCGTAGTCCGGTCCCGTAGAGGTCGGTTAAGAGAGCTTCTACTGTATTCGATGTACAACTTTCCGGTGGTTATAAATCGTAAATGATTTTTGTGTTTAATATTCAAACAATTTGGTTATCTGAACCATCCCTGGTAACAATTGCTTGGATAATTGACACTTTACTGTACTTCGATTTTTGTTAATCAGAACATCCCTTTGCCGCTCCACAGTTGTGATTTATTTGGCGAGTCATTGTATGTGTGATTTCTTTACTATAAATTATCTTTAAAAGTATTCCCTACATATTAAGCAATAAAATGACGAACTTATAACCACCCTAGCGTGAAACTGGCTAAGTACGGTACATAGTATGGCAGGCCTGTGTCGCGACCGAGGGTGGAAATTCATTCTGAATTCCTAACAGACATAAATGTCTATTGGGAATCAGAACTCACAAGATGTTCAACATAGATACTTTTTGCTGTGTTACCGTAATAAAACCCACCAATGGGCGCAACAATATTGAAATGTCATTTCGCACAAGCTAAAGTTGCTTATGCAATAAAAAAATTAAAAAATCATTCTTTTAAAAATTACCATATGTACTTAAAAAATTAAATAGGATTAATTTTTATGCATATAATAAATACAGAATGCTATAGTATTTTATCTAAGTATGCCTAATGTCTTAATAAATATGTAAGGAGGTTCAAAGAATTAGGCGGACGTGAAATAAGAATATATAATAATATGTTAATTAGAAGTTAAATTCATCATAATAATCATAATAAAAGAGTACATTTTGTGTTACCGGTGCTGTATTAATTTGTAACTTGAAACAATATTGTTCACATCAGTCATCTACCTTCATACTATTTTTATTAAGTTTAAATTCACAATGTAAATATGGTATTGCAGTTTTTTTTTATTCTTAAATAATGTAAAATCTATAATTATTTAATACTCTAAGGGAATTTTTTTTTGTAATTGGACTACTCCTACAATTCTCGATCAATTTTCAAGTTTTTGGTGTCATTGAGTGAGTAGTGCTTGGTCTGTAGTTGTTTCTGCCAAAAAATAATGAAGATCGGACTTAAAATAAGAGAGCTAGGCTATTCATCATTTAAATTGGAAAATTTCCCACTAAAATAACATTGTGATAGGATTGAGCGTTTTAAGCATCTGTTAATAAAGCTGTAAAAACATGAATTTTTGGGTGATTATTGTTAATCACAATATTGGATTGGTCCGGTGTAATTGATTTAGAACCAAATGTAACATTTTTAGCAATGACAGTTCATAGTTAAATTGAATTGCAACAAGTACATTAAACTTAGTTATTTGAAGTGTAGCATTACACAGTTAAAAGACTGCACTCGAAGTAATGATCTAACATTATACAACTCTATCGTCGCCTTCCAGGCATAAGGTCGTATCTAAAAAAAAAAAATGGATTTTTAGGTTACGACAGTTTTTGAATCTCCCAGACAGCCTCTACACATCACACGAATCGTCGTATGTCTATCCCTCCTAGTTTAGAAGATACAGGCTATGGTTTATGAGTCGTATCTCAAAAAATTGTAAATTTAAATCAGACGAAAGGTCGTATCAATTAATGATACCGACTGTTTGCCTGATACAACCCAGTCAAAAAAGGCGTCGTATCTCAAGATACGACTTTTCGTCTGAACTATAATGTTGACCTTGCCTAGTATAACCTTGCATAATGTATTCAGGCAAACTGTCGTATCTTGTTTATATATTTAATTTTCAAAGTATATATATATATTTCCAAATCTCTTAGCGTGTACTTTAAAGTTTAGGGTGTCATGCATTACGAGCCTAAAAATAAAGTTTCTAAGTTCATTCGTTTAGAATCTCTGAAGCAAAATGTAGGTGTGGTTTTTGTTTTTCTGCTCTCCTGAAAAATCATTGAAAATGAGATACGAACATATGCCTGGAAAGCGACGCTATATTGTATACACCAGGAACGCTCATACAAGACAAAACTCGAACCAAAAACTGCTACCTGTGTTCTAAAGGGCAGACAAAAACGCAAAATGAGCATCTAAAGCTTTTGTGTGCGCGCTTAGGCTACTTACCTACACGCTCCTCTACGGATGCTAAATTTATAAATTTATTAAAACTTATAAAATAGTTTTAAAGCCAAATGCTGGCTGATTATAAGAGCGTAAATATCTTAGCCATTACATTTAATTAGAAAACCCCATGACCAAAAAACATACGTCAATACACAACTAAGACAGGAAAAAGTTATTAAGCGTAAACTTTTTTTATTTGTTGGTTAGGAAAAAACTTGCAAGCTACAAAATTGTAGATAATGAAATGGACTTTAATCTTTAAATTCAACATTTCTTGACAAAGTGAACAGTAAAATGAAGAAAATGTGTAAACTTGTGCGTGGCGGGTCGCTGAGGATTTCAGAGAATTGCGTCTTCATTTTCAATGTCCGGAATGATATATAAGCCTATTTAGAAACCCGTTCATGCAATGTGGAGTGTTTTTACTTATTCTCAGTACAAATTATTTAATTAAGCTATTTATGTTAAATAAACATGTTAGACAAAGATTAACGCACCCGCCTAAACAGTTATTTAGCAATGCAGTGGCATAACACGGTGTTGCATAGCCTTTAATGCAGCAGTAAGAGGAAAACAATAATTGACTACTGCTTTGTGCTCAATTATTAGACAAACTAAAAATTATTACGAAAAAAATGTTAAATGTAAACTTTTTAGATCAACTTATAATCTGAAACTTTGCCGCTGGAAATTCGTTCTTAGCCCAAAAATGAAAAAAAAAAAACTTTCTTGTTTATAAACTTTTTCATGTAACGTTTTCAAAAGTATTTGTTTTCTTATTTTTGTAATTTTATAATATTTAATATAACTTAGGACTAACAAATATTTTTATACCGTCAGAATCAGCAATTTATGCAAATTAAGAATAAATATACGGTTCAATTTATGTATTGTGTGTGCGAGAAACCAGCATGTAAATGACAGTGTTCGCACTGCCAGTATCAGTAATTTGGTCATTCTTGCCT
This sequence comes from Neoaliturus tenellus, assembly GCA_030545055.2. Classification (NCBI taxonomy): domain Eukaryota; kingdom Metazoa; phylum Arthropoda; class Insecta; order Hemiptera; family Cicadellidae; genus Neoaliturus; species Neoaliturus tenellus. Next base: position 37,840,834 of record CM061536.1, on the reverse strand, counting down.
GTCTTCTTTCATAAGGTGGCGGGGTCTGATAACGGTGTGAGCGTTCTAGATGTACATATAGATTTATATGCTTAATGAAAGGCACTTTAAAGCATAGGTAGAATATCATATTTGGAAATACAAATTTAAATAAGTATTTATTTTGGTAACAAATAACCTAAAATACATTAAGTAAAACATACCGTTTCATCCCTTCACTGATTTTGGTTTGTATCAGTCGCTAACACTTGCAGGAATAAGAATGATAACTTATCCTTTGTAGTGGATCCAAAGTGTTCTCAAGCATGCGTCTGGAATACAAACATAAAACTCAGTAGACATGTAATATCCAATTTAGGACAAGAATAAAAGTTACAAGATTCGTATTTCAAAAGATGAAATGTAGGTCTAAATCTACATCCCTCATCAGCGCTGTACTAAATTTAGATAAACAATGTGTTTAGTCATTTAATGGATAAGGTATTACTTAACTGTTATGTAGTATTCAGCCTCTTATTTGTGATGTCTTATTTTTACAGTACTTTTTTGTTGGCTCAGCCCACAATAGTATATTTCGTCACTAGTCCGGAAAGTGGTTGTTATCGGTGCAAGATCAAGTTTCAAGTACTAGGCGAAGCCGAGTACTTGAATTCGATTGAGCACCGATATACCACTTTCGGACAAGTTACGAACAGTACTTTTCCTCATACCACCTTTAATAAATTTACAGTTTGGATAAAAAATTAATAAATTTTAACCTAAATGTGAACAAAAATAAAATTCTTAAATTTTAACCATCTTACGTTGTTATTTGTTTATCTTGTATTTGAACTATTTACAGCTGTTATTAAAAATAAATTAAACTTGTTTAGTGTCCTGAAAACCACTGTTTCGCGGTCTAGCCCCGAAAACTTTGTTTACCAACACGTTTATCCAACCACCCACCGGGAATCAACTAGTTTCGATCACAGCTGACCGTTCCAAAAACAACGTTTATAGCAATGGTATGATGAAAAGATATAAAGAATGTCTGAAATAGGCCAGCCAGATTGAGCAAAGTTTCTTAAATAAAATTGGAAGAAACTTATATGTTGGTAGAATTAAAAACTGTCCTATATGAAAAGGGAATAAGGTTAGTACCTACTGTAGTATTATTACTGAATTTGTTATAGGACCACATTAATTATTTTAAGGCTGCACTTGCCAAAACAAAGCATACTTTGACATCACATTTACTTTAAGAATCATTACCTGTTCTTTTTACAAATATAACTTATTTTGCAATAGCCTAAGTAATCTATTGAGCCTAAAAGTGTGTCTAAGCCAGAGGTTGACAACCAAAAGTTATTGACTTTAGCCACATGAATATAACAGTAAAAGTTGATAACTTTTGGCTGTCAACCTCTATTGTAAACACACCTTAATATGTAAAGGTGTGTTTACAATAGAGGTTACCATATCATACAAAAACAATAGAATACTATACCATATCATTAGCAAAAATGTAGGCTAGCCTTTTATAAAAAAAATTTGTAATGGAAAGCCAGTAGTTGAAGTAGGTTATTCGGCTGTTTTCTTCTTGACAGCACTAAGTCTAGATTTAGTTGTTAGTAGTAATAATAGCAGGTAATAAATATCATTTTTTTAATTTTCATTAAAGGAATGTGGCAATAACTTAGTCACATAAAGAATTAAGCCCGGGATGGTGTTACTTTTTTGTTTTGCCATCAATAAATAAAGCAAAAGATGTGTCCGCTAATATTTACCATGCATCTGTTAACATGATAACTTTTTAAAGAAGCCTCCGATGTAGATAAAGTTTGGTAGAAAAGGCATCATCTATTTTAAAAATCAGTTCGCAAACCAATAATTGTATCATGGGAACGTGAATTTTAGGGTTTCAAAAGGTGAAAGGTGTGTTTTAGGGATTTTTATTCTCATTTTTTTTAAATTTGACAATCTAAGCTATTTTAATAACTTAACAATTTAATAGCCTATATTTTGAATAATTAACTGAAATTAGTTACCAGTACAAAGAAAATAAAATCAAGTTTTCTGCTGTACCTATATAATTATTAAGGGAAATATAAATAAACCTTGCCTTATATTGCTTATTCATCAACATAATTTTGATAAGTTTATTTGATTAGTAAGTAACTTAGCTTTATGCATTAAGAATTAACATTATTGCATGCGCCTTCCTTCACTAGGTTGTTGGTAACCCTTATTTTTACTTAAAAACTCCGTGGAAACAATACTACAAACTAAATCCCAAGCTATCTAATGCAAAATTGGTTTATTGTTTAAGAGAGCAAATAGATATATGGTGTTTGTTCTTAATTATCTGCTCAACTGTCTTCCTCATTCCTAAGATTAAAAAATTTATGTTTTGGGATTTGTAAACATAAACAGATCATTTATTTGTAATGGCAGCTTTGGTTGTGCACTTCAAATAGTACAGGTTAACACATTCACTGCAGCATGTGAAATGATTGACCTTCCCCCTATGCTGAAAAATTTTGCATAAAAACATGCCTTGTGGTTGCTGAATACCATCTGTTTGCATGAAAAGCGCTTCCCGATTAATTTTCTTTGCCAGCCACCATTTTTAAAATAATACTCACTGGTGAGTGCTCAGCACCTGGCGCCCTCTCCCACATTTTCCAGCCATATCAAAGATAACGTTATTTTAATAAAATGTAACTAAATTTTTCACTAATCAGAAAAAAGCACTAAAAGTTTTAAAAATGTATATACGATTATTTTAAAAGAGCTCTGTCATGGCACTCACTGGTGAACGATTAGCACCTCTAGCGTTGTCATTAATTTTGTCGACTGCAATTTAGAAATGTTTGATCATTGTCTATGTCATCTCTGGACCCATTGTTCTTTTATGGGATAAAGCCATAGTTTTACTTAAGATAAAACTATTATTATAATGTAGCCCTAAACACATGTAAAATGAATGCAAAATTTTGTAAAATATAATAGCTAGCAATACGCTTAGAGATGTTCGGAAACGGATTGCACAATTAATTAGACAGCCTGAGTCGTCCATAAAACGTGGGCAAAAGCGGCCCTTACCTCACCAGTGAACTGCCGCACAGCAACTGAATGAAGTAGACGATACAGGAACGCTCACCGGTGAGTGCGCAGCACGCAGAAAATAACAAGACCACTCACTGGTGAATGCCCTGCAGCAAATGTGTTAACAAAATAAGTTAATTCATCATAACATACAGAAACACCATTATACCAATAGTAAAATAATGAACCTTAGGTTTAGGCCTACTTAAAATGAGAGTGGAAATATATGCTTTATTTTATTGTGAGGATTATTTATTAGATTATTAAGAATTTTTTTTTGTCTTGGGGTCTAACTGTAACTGGCTGGGTAGCTGAGTGGTTATAGTGCTCGTCTTTGAATCCAAAGGTTGCTGGTTTGATCCTAAGGAAAGTTAGTAGCTTTTTAAAGGATCGATTCCGGACCCAGTTGCCATTTGTCATTGGGCTAATTAATTAATGATGCTTTCTAACAACTGGTCGATGTTAGATAGTAATAAGATTGGGGTTTGGACCGTGCCCCGTAAAAACGTTAAAAAATGCCTCTGGCGTAGATAGACACAAAATACAAAAATACAAAATAACTTAAATAAAATTAACCATTGGAAATCCGGTGAGAAAGCGGATCTGTTACAACGAGTTTTATGATTGACATTGGCGATACAAGTGCTTTGTTATACTTGTATGACTCCATTTATATTATTAACTACCATACCCGGCATCTTTGCAAAGCTAACCAGAGGAAGTTAAAACTTCCTCTGGTTTTGCCCCTTCAGATGAGCTCGTTTGCTACGCTCACTTGCTGTCTCGCGACTCGCTGAAAGTCTATAATTTTCCTCTTGGTTTTATTATTACCGAAATCCGTTCAATACTTTAAGTGAAAACAGCTGTTTAAATAACTAATATTTCTAAATGTAAAAATATGTTCCAATACAAAAATGTTGCTTCCATAAGAATAACATGGTAACTTTGAAAATGTGAGGAACGGAGCCCTGTGGAATTTTCTTAACTTTTTCTTTCTTACCTTTTCCTGTCAATAACAAACACAACAAAAAAAAAATAATTATATCAATCCAGCCGTTCATGTGTGATGCCATTACCAAAGAAATATTGATCCATTTTTATGTGTAGATATCTAGGTAGGCCTATGGTATGTAGGTGAAAGCAACATTGCAATCTTACCATTAAACTTAGGGCCCAACAAGTAATCAATTTTTTTTTAAGAGTTCTCATCATTCATTAGGCTAACTTATTGAACACTGAAAATGCTTCTAGGCTAGAAAATTAATGAACAGAAACAGACAGATAACTAAGTAAGTTTAGGCCTAACACTAATTTTGTGGTTTTTTGCTTCTATAAACATAGGCTACTGTACCATTCCTAAGTTATAAACTTAAACTATCAAATAAAATATCTGAAAGATAGCCAAACATATAAAACTTAGTTTGTTAGAAATTAGACAGCTAGTTGATGCTGTCAAATATGAATCACAAAGGTATTTTTTGCTTTTGTATTGAGGGAATATGAGTTTTAAATGTTTCCAAACACCATTAATTTTGTTGTTACAAACATCACTGTCAATAAAAGTGACGGTTTACGGTTAGATTGTTAGGTTACATTATGATACATTTTTGTTAATGATTGTATTACGCACATCTTAACTCAAACGATTACAACTATCGAATAATCGAAATATCCAAATTGCAACTTTGATAATAACGGTGGAGTAGGATGACGAAGTTTCGCAAAAATTTGTAGACCCTACTTGTTTTTGTTACTGTATTTTTAGTTACTTGTTTGCAATGTAATTTTTTTATTGTCAAAAGGTTAGGCCTATGTTTAATATCTTAGAACAAAACTAAATTCGGGGATAAAATTGTAATAGTATCGTGGAATTGTATCATCCATAGTGTAGCAATATTAGGCTATCAAAAAATCAAACTTTTTTTTTTTGCCATTGAATATTTATTCATTGGCAATGAATGGCATACGCCAGTATACAAAAAAATTACAGTGAAGTGATCAATACAATTAATCAATAACACATTTGAACAATACATTAATACATTTCAGCATTCAAGATGACATATTAGAAGAAAATTTACTTTCAAAGAAATTATTTAGCATTTTAACATTGATATAACGGTGGAGTAGGATAACAAAGTTTCGCTTGATATTTTTAGTCAATGCCAGGCTAGCAAGGTAACCCAATAAAAAAGGATAACCTAAGGTCACTTGTTTAAAGGTAACTTAACCAAAAATCAAATAGCAAGACTTCACTAATCACTATTTTGAGACTAAATAATACTCTACATAATAACATTAGCTCCCAAGATATAAAAAAGAACTAGAGCCTATTTTATAATATTCTTTCAATAATATGACATATGGATCTGAAGGCATTTTACCAGTTTTAATCCACTAAGTTAGACAAATCTTTATTGCCGTTTTCACATTGTTACATGTATGGCATTGTCACAATTTATAAACATGACTTAAAACAATAAAGTTCTATACAAAACTAGTTAATAGATTTCAGTTTGTTTATAAATTCATCTATGTCATAAACACTTAAATTGAACAATAAAGCTTTCAAGGTTGATTTGAACTTATTATGGTCTCATGGTCTTTTATGGTCTGATATTAGGTAGAGGAACAAAATATGAGATTGATGTAGGCCTAAATATGTAACTCAACTCTATTTTTAGCTAACCTTATCAGAGTAAAAAAACAATTAATTTTCCAAATAAAATGAAAATTTTAACAAAAGACTTGAGGTGTTTTTCAGCTCAAAATAATTGCAGGTTTACTATAATAGAAAGTGATAACAGCTCCACTTACCTTGATTACAAAATTGATGTGATTTTCTTCCACCAGTCGAACTTAAAATACTCTCAGGTAAAAATAATCGGAATTTTCTGATTATGTTCTTTATCCTTTTCTCCTAGATGTATAAAATAAGTGAGGTTATGTTGATTAGAGCTAGCTTCAGACGACGGACCGCTTCATTTTTTTTTTCTGCGGCTGTATGGGCGGAGGTAACAGCTGACAATTGGCTTCTTCAAACAACTGGTCAATTGTAACCAACTGCCTCCGGAGGCCAAAAATCAAGATAGACATATATCAATTGTTAATTTTTGCCTCCGGAGGCATTTTTTAATGAATTTCATAGTAATAAAATGAGGAATATATCAAAATTTTATGGAATATAAAGGTTATTTATGTAATTAGAATTATATATTCAAATGTAACCATACTCTTAAAGTTGAGTTTACTACCTGAAAATATGTGCTAAAGTTGGAGGCAAAAATTCAGGAATATAGCATTGGAGGCATGTACTCATAAATGATATATATATATATATATATATATATATGTATATATATACATATTTTTATATATGTACGTGTCCCTAGACACGATAACTCTTGTAAAAACGAAGATGCGACCAAATTTAGTAGAGATGTGTAATCCTAACTTTATTTGAATGAGTTCGTAACCCCACAATGGGGTGTTTTGCATTTTAAATATGTAATTTTTAAAAATATATTTTTTTATTACCACTGTATTTAGCAAAAAAATCAAGTAGGCTATTTGAAGATTCGCTCTATCTCCATTGGTTACTAATATTCAAAAGTCTAAAGACAGTGCAACTGTGTTGTGGGGTTCCAATGTTAATCTTATGTATAATAAGGATGTGTTAGTATACATTTATTAACCAATATTTTTTGAAAAAACTTTGTATTTACCTTCATTTGATTGAGATTCATCAATTTATGATAAAAAATCTTGGTTTTTGTACTTATAATGGCAGCAAACCTGCATACTCTTTTCAGATGTTAATCATATGGAGAACAAACAAACTCCTTTATTTATGGACAAATGTTGATGAAATTTGGTATTTAGCTTCATTTGGTTGAGATTCATCCATTTGTGTTAAGAAATCTTGGTTTTTTGTAGGTACTTATCATGGCAGGAAACCTGCATACTCTTTCCCCATGTTAATCATATGAAGAATAGGCAAACTCTTTATTTATGAACAGATATTGATGAAACCTAGTATATGGCTTCTTATGGTAAAAAAAAATTTTAAGCTAAAAGCCTTTTTTAGTGTTTCTCGTGGCAGCATTACTGCATACTCTTTCCCTATATTCATCATAAGAAGAATAGATATTTATTTCCCTATTTGTGAGACATAATAAAATTTTGTTGACGGATTCATCTGGTCAAAATTAATATTACTAATTTGGAAATTCACTGAGTACGCAGGTCTGGTGGGAGGGGGGGGGTATTTAAATAATACGAAATTTTTTATCCATAGAAACCAAAAGATAAAATAATCACTCTCTTCAGAATTTTGTTGTTCATGGTTGGTCATTTTTTAAACTAATTAATCATGATTCGAGAGGTAACTACTTTTTTATCGATGATGGTTCCTTTTGTTTTGCTTCGTACGTCTTTAATTCGTTCATGGCATTAGCTCCAAAACTAAAGAAGAGCTTCCTCGATGCCATTATGAAACGCAAGTTCGGACGAACTCCCAAGAAACCTACAAAGAGGGTGTTGCTGGCAAAAGCTCGACGAAGCAGCCAAGCGGAAATTGTTAATGAAGATATGCCGGAAATCTTTAACTGAATCCTGAGTGAATACCTTATGAAGAGGAATGTGTTAACTTGGTGATTTATTTTATTTTTAATTAATATAGGGTGTTTCAGAACTCTCTCCTAATATTTAGGGCATTGTTCCTGGGTTAGGAAACATATCTTATTATCATACTTAAATTATCCGGAAGTTACTAACACAGCCGCCATTTTTTTACATTGTAATATTTGTTTCCGTAACGGATGGATGTATTCAGTTCATACTTGGTATGAATCTTTATAATACCAATGTACCTACCTACATTTCCAGGGGAAAATTCTTTTTTCCATTGTATACTTTCAACTCGCCTACGGCTCGATGCCCCGAATTCGTTAATTTTTCTAAGTCTTAAGAACTGAACAGGCTAGTTGAGGCCTCCACCCCAACTCTATACTTATCTTGTCTGACTTAGTTTAATAGTTCAGGAAATCTAAAGCATTTAAGATATTCTCTTGATATTTAAAGTTCAAATTGATACTTTTGTTTTATATTTTATATTTAATGCTCAGGGTATGTGTGTGTAGCTAAATTTCATTCATCTAAGTGTCATAACAATAAATAAAAAAATATTAAAATAACTCAATTTTTGTGAAAGAATATTGAAAATACTTTTTGGGGCGAAGAGAGTGAAATGCTACAAAATCTTAAGGCCCACCTTATAGAGCATCTAAAAAGAATATAATGCTGAAAAAAATATATCGGTATGGCCATATCTTTACCGGGTTCAACAAAATCACCAAAAACTGTACATATAAAGGTTAATAATTTAGTTTTTTCAGTTTGTTTACTAATCTTGGATTGAAATCGGCAAATGGCTGCTTCTGTAGTAAGAAATAGTGTGTATAGTAGTGTATATTCATAGTATACACAAAATTTGAGGCATGTATGTGTCATAAAAGTAAACGATAAATATTGAAATAGAGCAATTTTGGTGAAAGAATTACGATATTGTTAAAGTACTCCCCTCTTTACGAGTGAAGAAGGTGAGATACGGCAAAATTGCATAGGACCGAACTTGTAGAGCGGCAAAAATAGAATATAATACTAACAAAACATATATCAACATTGAAGTATATTTGGCAGAATAAATTAATTTACAACACTTTACACGAAAAAAATGTTAAGAATTTTGTGTTTTAAAAAGAATTTTAGACTTAATTATAATTGAAATTGGTCAATGGCTACTGCTATGGTAAGATCTATTTGAGGTCATAATATGTACTAAAGTTCAAGCATCCGTGTGCAATATTAGTAAATAAAAAATATTAAAATAGCGAGATTTTGGTGAAAAAATTGGAAATGTTGAAAGTACACCCCTTTTTAAGGGTGAAGGGAGTGAGATACGGCAAAATTTCACAGGACTAAACTTGTAGAGTGTCTAATTCCTGACCATGAATTATCCCTCAGATTCGGGATAGAACCTCTCGTTCAAAAGTTACAGCGTATTTAGAAAATGCCTTACATGGTGTAGATTTTACCATACAAAATTTTAGGGGGTTAAAATTTGAAAACTCAATGTTTTGTGATTTCCCCTTTGTACTAACCATACAAACTACGTGTGTACCAAATTTCAAGTTTCTAGCTCATCCGGACCAAAAATTACGATTTCTCTATTGTTCCAGAACCGGCAAAATCCTACTACTTATGTTCAAAAATCCGGAAAAAGTGAAAAATGTATTTTGTGAGTAAACGAGAGGAGATACGGTGAAATATGTAAAGATAAAAATTTTAGATATTTAAAAGATCTATCAAAATTGTTATGTAAAAGTTTTTGTAGAACAAACCGTTTAGTCACTAGAGCCCGAAAACCGAAAACGGGGTTTCATTAAAAACGCTCTGGAGGCTTAACCGTGCGAGATGTGATAAAAAGTCAAAGGACCAAAGTTGTAGATAATTAAATTCCCTATCGTAGTATTGTTCTCAGATTTTAGATAGGACGAAGCGTTTGGCCGCTAGAGCCAAAAAACTAAAATTACAATTTCGGAAGTCCGCCATTTTGAATTTTTTTTAGTAGGTTAAAACTACAAATTTGCAAGTTTAAAATTTTATCCTTAGCATTGACCATTCAGGCTAGACGTATGCTAAATTTCAAGTCTCTAGCTTAAATAGTTATGTCAGAACTTCGTATCCCATATAAGTGAGTGAGTCAGTTACACATGGGGCTGTATATATTATGGACTCGCCTACGGCTCGATGGGGGCTCCGCCCCCATGCCCCCTTATTGGGTTGCCCCAATTTCTGAATTGCTTGAAGTCTTAAGTACTGAACAGGCTAGTTGGGGTCTCCATCCCCACGCTATCCTTGTCTTCGGTGACTTAATTTAATAGTTTAGGAAGTCAATAGTAGTTATGATATTCTCTCGGTATTTAAAGTTTAAATTGACACTTTTGTTTTATATTTTATATAAAATGCTCAGGGTATGTGTGTGTAGCTAAATTTCCGGCATCTTAAGTGTCATAACAGTAAATAAAAATATTAAAATAACTCAATTGTTGTGAAAGAATGTTGAATTTTGAAAGTACGCCCCTTTTGGGGTTAAGGGGGTGAAATGCTACAAAATCTCAAAGGGCCGAGCTTAAAGAGCATTCTAAAAGAATATAATACTGGAAAAAAGATATAGATTCAAATTGGCCAATTACTTCTCCTATAGTAAGACGTAGATATGGTCGTAATATATATTAAAATTGTGGCATCGATGTGCCATAACAGTAAATGAAAAATATTGAAATAAAGCAATTTTTGTGAGAGACATGCGATATTGTGAAAGTACGAACATTTTTAATGGTGAAGGGGGTGAGATACGGTATAATTGCATTCAACCGATGTTGTAGATTGTCCAAAATAAAATATAATACTGGCCAAACATATATCGATATACCAGTAATGTTTACCAGGTGTGACCTATTACAAAAACTAGTCATAAAAATGTTAGAAATTCCGTGTTTCTACGATTCTTTTGGACGAAACTTGGATTGAAATTGATCAATGGCTGCTACCATAGTAAGACCTAGTCGAGGTTAGAATATGTACTAAATTTCAGACATTTCTGTGCCATTAGAGCAAAAAAATTTCTTTAAATAGCGCATTTTTGAGAAAGAATATCATATTTTGAAAGTGCGCATCTCTTTACGGGCGAAGCGGGTGAGGTACGGCGAAATTGCATAGGACTGAACTTGTAGAGCGTATATAAGAGAATATAGTTAAGGCAAAACATATAATAATATGGCAGTACATTTACCGGGTCAAAGTGAATTACAAACACTTTACATGAAAAAGTTTAAGAAATTTGTTGTTTTACACTTTTTTCTTCTAAAATTTGATTTAAATTGTAAAATAGATACTACTATAGAATGAACGGTTTGAGTTTGAGAATATAATATGTACAGCATTTCATGCATCCATTTGTCATAATAGTAAATTAAAATATCAAAATAGAACAATTATTGTGAAAATATTTAGAAATTTTGAAATTACACCCATTTTTAAGGGTGAAGGAGGTGAGATACGCCTAAATGTCATAGGACCAAAATTGTAGAGCGTCTGTAAAAGAATATAGTAACTGCATAACATATATCGATATAGCAGTATATTCATCAGGTCAAAGTGAATTACAAACACTTCACATGAAAAACGTTAATAATTTTGTGTTTTTAAAGTTTTTTTGGACTAAACTCCTAACAAAAATGGCAAAAAGCTACAACTATTGAAAGATCCTGTTGAGGTTATAATATAATTAGAAATTCATGCATATATATTACATAATAATAAATAAAAATATCAAAATAGCGCTATTTTTGCGAAAAATTTTAGAAATTTTGAAAGTACACCCCTTTTTAAGGGTGAAGGAGGTGAGATACGGAAAAATGTCATATAACCAAACTTGTAGAACATTTAATTCCCAACTAACGATTTTCCCTCAGATTTGAGCTAGGACCTCTCGTTCAAAAGTTACAGCGAAAATAGTAAAACCTTACATTTCGGGGTTACCGGTTTCCACCCTTCGTTATTTTTTTGGAGGGGTTGAAATGAAAAATTGTCGGTTTTCAAGATTTTCCCGGGGATGTCAGCCCTCGAGCCACCCGCATGCCAAAAATCAAGTTTCCAGCTCACCCGGAAGTAGTCTAGAATTTGTATAGATGAATCAGTGAGTCAGTCAGTTACACATGGGGCTGTATATATTAATGACTCGCCTACGGCTCGATGGGGGCTCCGCCCCCATGCCCCCTTATTGGGTTGCCCCGAATTTCTGAATTGCTCGAAGTCTTAAGTACTGAACAGGCTAGTTGGGGTCTCCACCCCCACGCTATCCTAGTCTTCGGTGACTTAATTTAAAAGTTTAGGAATTTCCGGCATCTTAAGTGTCATAACAGTAAATTAAAATATTAAAATAACTCAATTGTTGTGTAAGAATATTGAATTTTGAAAGTACGCCTCTTTTTGGGGTTAAGGGGATGAAATGCTACAAAATCTCAAAGGGCCGAGCTTAAAGAGCATTCTTAAAGAATATAATACTGAAAAAAGATATTGATTCAAATTGGCCAATTGCTTCTCCTATAGTAAGACGTAGATATGGTCGTAATATATATTAAAATCGTGGTATCGATGTACCATAACAGTAAATTAATGAAAAATATTGAAATAAAGCAATTAATTTTTGTGAGAGTATATTGTGAAAGTACGAACATTTTTAATGGTGAAGGGGATGATATACGGTATAATTGCATACAACCGATCTTGTAGATTGTCCAAAATAAAATATAATACTTTCCAAACATATATCGATATACCAGTAATGTTTACCAGGTGTGACCTATTACAAAAACTACTCATAAAAAGGTTAGATATTCCGTGTTTCTACAATTCTTTTGGACTAAACTTGGATTGAAATTGATCAATGGCTGCTACCATAGTAAGACCTAGTCGAGGTTAGAATATGTACTAAATTTCAGGCATTTCTGTGCCATTAGAGTGAAAAATTTCTTTAAATAGCGCATTTTTGCGAAAGAATTTCATATTTTAAAAGTACGCATCTCTTTATGGGCGAAGGGGGTGAGGTACGGCGAAATTGCATAGGACCGAACTTGTAGAACGTCTAAAATAAAATATAATACTGGCAAAACATATATCAATTTTGCGGTGCATTTGCCAGAATTAAGTAATTTACAAACACTTTACACGAAAAAATGTTAAGAATTTAATGGTTTTTTTTTCAATTTTTTTAAACTAAAATTCGATTGCAATTGGAAAAAAGCTCCTACTATAGAAAGAAACTGTTGAGCTCATAATATAAACAGAAATTCATCCATATTATATGATACATAATATTAAATAAAAATATCAAAGTAAAGCAATTTTTTCGAATAAATTTAGAAATTTTGAAAGTACGCCCCTTTTTAAGGATGAAGGGGGTGAGATACGGCAAAATTTTACAGGACCTAACTTGTAGAGCGTAAATAAGAGAATATAGTTAAGGCAAAACATATAACAATATGGCAGTACATTTACCGGGTCAAAGTGAATTACAAACACTTTACACGAAAAAAGTTTAAGAAATTTGTTGTTTTACACTTTTATTCTTCTAAAATTTGATTTAAATTGTAAAATAGATACTACTATAGAAAGAACTGTTTGAGAATATAATATGTACAGCATTTCATGCATCCATGTGCCATAATAGTAAATTAAAATATCAAAATAGAACAATTATTGTGAAAATATTTAGAAATTTTGAAATTACACCCCTTTTTAAGGGTGAAGGGGGTGAGATACGCCTAAATGTCAAAGGACCAAAATTGTAGAGCGTCTGTAAAAGAATATAGTGACTGCATAACATATATCGATATAGCAGTATATTCACCAGGTCAAAGTGAATTACAAACACTTCACATGAAAAACGTTAAGAATTTTGTGTTTTTAAAGTTTTTTTTTGACTAAACTCCGAATGAAAATGGCAAAAAGCTACAACTATAGAAAGAACCTGTTGAGGTTATAATATAAGTAGAAATTCATGCATATATATTGGATAATAGTAAATAAAAATATCAAAATAGCGCTATTTTTGCGAAAGATTTTAGAAATTTTGAAAGTACACCCCTTTTTAAGGGTGAAGGAGGTGAGATACGGAAAAATGTCAAAGGACCAAACTTGTAGAACATTTAATTCCCAACTAACGATTTTTCCTCAGATTTGAGGTAGGACCTCTCGTTCAAAAGTTACAGCGAAAATAGTAAAACCTTACATTTCGGGGTTACCGGTTTCCACCCTTTGTTATTTTTTTGGGGGGGTTGAAATGAAAAATTGTCGATTTTCAAGCTTTTCCCGGGGGTATCAGACTTCAAGCCACACGCATGCCAAAAATCAAGTTTCCAGCTCACACGGAAGCTGTCTAGAATTTGTATGGATGAGTGAGTCAGTCAGTGAGTCAGTTCCACATGGGGCTGTATATATATAGGACTCGCCTACGGCTCGATGGGGGCTCCGCCCCCATGCCCCCTTTGGGGGTTGCCCCGAATTCGTTAATTGCTCTAAGTCTTAAGAACTGAACAGGCTAGTTGAGGCCTCCACTCCAACTCTATACTTATCTTCTCTGACTTTTTTTAATAGTTCAGGAAATCTTAAGCATTTAAGATATTGTCTTGATATTTAAAGTTTAAATTTATACTTTTGCTTTATATTTTATAAAAAATGCTCAGGGTGTGTTTGTGGAGCTAAATTTCAGTCATCCAAGTGTCATAACAGTAAATAAAAAAATATTTAAATAACTCAAATTTTGTGAAAGAATTTTGAAAATACGCCTTTTTTGGGGTGAAGAGAGAGAAATGCTACTAAATCTTAAGGGCCGAACTTAAAAAGCATCTAAAAAATATAATGCTGCCAAAACATACATCGTTATGGCAGTATCTTTACCGGGTTTAACAAAATCACCGAAAACTGTACATAAAAAAGGTTAATAATTTAGTGTTTTCACAGTCTTTTTACTAATCTTGGATTGAAATCGGCCAATGGCTGCTTCTATAGAAAGAACTAGATATATTCACAGTTTATACCAAATTTGAGGCATGTATGTGTCATAAAAGTAAACGATAAATATTGAAATAGAGCTATTTTGGTGAAAGAATTTTGATAATGTGAAAGTACGCCAATCTTTACGGGTGAAGGGGGTGAGATGCGGCAAAACTGCATTGGACTGAACTTGTAGAACGTCTACAATAGAATGTAATACTAGCAAAACAAATATCAATATGGCAGTGTATTTGGCAGAATAAAGTAATTTACAAACACTTTACACGAAAACATGTTAAGAATTTTGGGTTTTTCAAGGTTTTTTGACTTAATTATAATTTAAATTGGTTAATGGCTGCCACAAAGGTAAGATCTAGTTGATACCATAATATGTACTAAAGTTCAAGCATCCGTGTGCCATATTAGTTAATAAAAAAAATTAAAATAGCGACATTTTTGTGAAAAAATTTTGAAATTTTGAAAGTAAGCCCTTTTTTAAGGGTGAAGGGAGTGAGATACGGCAAAATTTCACAGAACTAAACTTGTAGAGCGTCTAATTCCTGACCACGAATCATCCCTCAGATTCGAGATAGAACCTCTCGTTCAAAAGTTACAGAGTATTTAGAAAATGCCTTACATGGTGTAGATTTTACCATACAAAATTTTAGGGGGTTAAAATTTAAAAACTCAATGTTTTGCGATTTCCCCTTTGTATTAACCATACAAACTACGTGTGTACCAAATTTCAAGTTTCTAGCTCATCCGGACCAAAAATTACGATTTCTCTATTGTTCCAGAACCGGCAAAATCCCACTACTTATGTTCAAAAATCCGGAAAAAGTGAAAAATGTATTTTGTGAGTAAACGAGAGGAGATAAGGTGAAATATGTGAAGATAAAAAATTTAGATATTTAAAAGATCTATCAAAATTGTTATGTAAAAGTTTTGTAGAACAAACCGTTTAGTCACTAGGGCCCAAAAACCAAAAACGGGGTTTCATTAAAAACGCTCTGGAGGCTTAACGGTGCGAGATGTGATAAAAAGTCACAGGACCAAAGTTGTAGATAATTAAATTCCCTATCGTAGTATTGTTCTCAGATTTTAGATAGGACGAAGCGTTTGGCCGCTAGAGCCAAAAAACTAAAATTAAAATTTCGGAAGTCCGCCATTTTGAATTTTTTTTAGTAGGTTAAAACAACAAATTTGCAAGTTTAAGATTTTATCCTTAGCATTGACCATTCAGGCTAGACGTATGCCAAATTTCAAGTCTCTAGCTTAAATAGTTACGTCAGAACTTCGTATCCCATATAAGTGAGTGAGTGAGTTACACATGGGGCCGTATATATTATAGACTCGCCTACGGCTCGATGGGGGCTCCGCCCCCATGCCCCCTATAATGGTTCCACTGAGGTTTTAGTAGTCGATAATACGAATCGATGCCGAAAGGAAATTGCCGTTGGTAGTTTAGAGGAAGATTAAAAAATACGTGGAAACGACGAATAGTCAAGTAAATTAAAGTTTTAGTACCGATGGACGAACGCGATATTATCAATAAAAAAGATGTCGAAAAATGAACTTTTACAAGCTACCTAGTTAGATTAATTTAATTTGTTAATAATTTACAAAGTCTCAAGTCCTGGGACTCCGTCCCTCTGAACACCTAGGGGTTGCCCTGAATTCATTTTATTCTCAGGCATTTAACAAAATAAAGATTAAAGCTCTAAATTGGTCTTATGACGTAGCGGCTATAGATTCTTAAAATGTAAAATGTTTCATATAAGTAATCTTTATATTTAAAATATGTTTCTTAAAATACCCGGAGTCTTCCGTGAAACCAATCCATTTGGAAGTTGAAGCTAAGAGTAGGACAATAATAAAAGAGAAAAAAATTTAATCTACGAATGCAATTAGAAAATGCCATTTAAAACGAAATAAAGAAACTTTGTTACGTGGCAGACTCCCCTCCTTAAAAAATCCTACTATACGCAAGAGTCAATGATGCGGGAGGGGGGTCTTAAAAATGTATTAGAAAACACCAAATAGGCTAGTATATAAAATATATTAATATAGTGCAATTTTTGTGAATGAATGAAAATTTTCATAGTACACCCTTTTAAGGGAGAAGGATTTGAGATATGGCAAAATGTCAAATGACCGATATTGTAGACCATCTAAAATAGAATGTAACACCAGTATAAATATATTTATATAATTATGCATTTACCACATTTAAATAAATCGTTAATACTATTATAAAAATATTAATAATTGCGTGTTTTCACAGTTTTTTTTTTACAATCTTTGATATTGGCCAATGGCTGTTCCTATAGTAAGACCTATATAAGTGCATAAAATATACTAAATATGAAGCATCTATATGCTATAATAGTAAACAAAAAATATTCAAATAGATCAATTTTTGTGAAAAAATTCAAATTTTTTTAAAGTATTCCCCTTTTAAGGGTGAAGGGGGTGGCATACCCCAAAATTGCACACATCCGAACTTATAGAGCTTCTAAAATAGAATATTATACTGACCAAATACATATCGTTGTAACAAAAATATTTACCAGCTTTTACTGAATTACAAAAAAGACGCATAAAAATGTTAAGAATTCTATTTTTTACAATCTTTTTGGGGTAAAATTAAATAAAAATTGATCAATAGCTGACACTATATAAAGACCTAGTCAAGGTGAGTATATGTACTAAATTTCAGGCATCCATGTGCCATTGGAGTAATACAAAACATTAAAGTAACGCATTTTTGCGAAAGAATATCGATATTTAGCAAGTATGCCCCTTTTTACGGTTGAAGATGGTGAGATAGGTCAAAATTTTACAGGATTGAACTTGTAGAGCGTCTAAAATTAAACATAAAACTGGAAAAACATTTATCAATATTGCAGTATATTTCGCAGATTTAAGTGATTTACAAACACTTTACATGAAAAAATGTTAATAAATTTGGGATTTTCCAATTTTTGGACTTAAATTTGATTGAAATTGGCCAATGGTTGCTACTATAGTAAGAATTAATTAAGTCTATAATATTTACTAAGTTTCAGGCATCTTTGTGCCATAATAGTAAATAAAAAAATATTAAAACAGCGAATTTTTTGTGAAAGAATTTACAAATTTTTTAAATTACACCCCTTTTTAAGGGTGAAGGGGGTGAGATACGCCAAAATGTCACTTGACCAAACTTGTAGAGCGTCTAAAATAGAATATAGTAACTGCATAACATATATCGATATAGCAGTATATTCACCAGGTTAAAGTGAATTACAAACACTTCACAAGAAAAACGTTAAGAATTTTTTGTTTTAAAAATTTTTTTGGACTAAACTCCGAATGAAAATGGCAAAAAGCTACTACTATAGAAAGGACCTGTTGAGGCCATAATATAAATAGAAATTCATGCATATATATTACATAATAGTAAATAAAAATATCAAAATCGCGCTATTATTGCGAAAATTTTTAGAAATTTTGAAAGTACGCCCCTTTTTATGGGTGAAGGGGGTGAGATACAGCAAAATGTCACAGGACCAATCTTGTAGAGCGTTTAATTCCCAACTGACGATTTTCCCTCAGATTCGAGGTAGGACCTCTCGTTCAAAAGTTACAGCGAAAATAGTAAAACCTTACAAATTCTGGTTACCGATTGCCACCCTTACTTATTTTTTTTAGGGGGTTGAAATGAAAGATTGTCGGTTTTCTGGATTTTCCCGGGGATATCAGACTTCAGGCCACCTGTATGCAAAAAATCACGTTTCCAGCTCACCCGGAAGTGGTCTAGAATTTGTATAGATGAGTCAGTCAGTGAGTCAGTTACACATGGGGCTGTATATATTATTGACTCGCCTACGGCTCGATGGGGGCTCCGCCCCCATGCCCCCTTATTGGGTTGCCCCAATTTCTGAATTGCTTGAAGTCTTAAGTACTGAACAGGCTAGTTGGGGTCTCCATCCCCACGCTATCCTTGTCTTCGGTGACTTAATTTAATAGTTTAGGAAGTCAATAGTAGTTATGATATTCTCTCGGTATTTAAAGTTTAAATTGACACTTTTGTTTTATATTTTATATAAAATGCTCAGGGTATGTGTGTGTAGCTGAATTTCCGGCATCTTAAGTGTCATAACAGTAAATAAAAATATTAAAATAACTCAATTGTTGTGAAAGAATGTTGAATTTTGAAAGTACGCCCCTTTTGGGGTTAAGGGGGTGAAATGCTACAAAATCTCAAAGGGCCGAGCTTAAAGAGCATTCTAAAAGAATATAATACTGGAAAAAAGATATAGATTCAAATTGGCCAATTACTTCTCCTATAGTAAGACGTAGATATGGTCGTAATATATATTAAAATTGTGGCATCGATGTGCCATAACAGTAAATGAAAAATATTGAAATAAAGCAATTTTTGTGAGAGACATGCGATATTGTGAAAGTACGAACATTTTTAATGGTGAAGGGGGTGAGATACGGTATAATTGCATTCAACCGATGTTGTAGATTGTCCAAAATAAAATATAATACTGGCCAAACATATATCGATATACCAGTAATGTTTACCAGGTGTGACCTATTACAAAAACTAGTCATAAAAATGTTAGAAATTCCGTGTTTCTACGATTCTTTTGGACGAAACTTGGATTGAAATTGATCAATGGCTGCTACCATAGTAAGACCTAGTCGAGGTTAGAATATGTACTAAATTTCAGACATTTCTGTGCCATTAGAGCAAAAAAATTTCTTTAAATAGCGCATTTTTGAGAAAGAATATCATATTTTGAAAGTGCGCATCTCTTTACGGGCGAAGCGGGTGAGGTACGGCGAAATTGCATAGGACTGAACTTGTAGAGCGTATATAAGAGAATATAGTTAAGGCAAAACATATAATAATATGGCAGTACATTTACCGGGTCAAAGTGAATTACAAACACTTTACATGAAAAAGTTTAAGAAATTTGTTGTTTTACACTTTTTTCTTCTAAAATTTGATTTAAATTGTAAAATAGATACTACTATAGAATGAACGGTTTGAGTTTGAGAATATAATATGTACAGCATTTCATGCATCCATTTGTCATAATAGTAAATTAAAATATCAAAATAGAACAATTATTGTGAAAATATTTAGAAATTTTGAAATTACACCCATTTTAAAGGGTGAAGGAGGTGAGATACGCCTAAATGTCATAGGACCAAAATTGTAGAGCGTCTGTAAAAGAATATAGTAACTGCATAACATATATCGATATAGCAGTATATTCATCAGGTCAAAGTGAATTACAAACACTTCACATGAAAAACGTTAATAATTTTGTGTTTTTAAAGTTTTTTTGGACTAAACTCCTAACAAAAATGGCAAAAAGCTACAACTATTGAAAGATCCTGTTGAGGTTATAATATAATTAGAAATTCATGCATATATATTACATAATAATAAATAAAAATATCAAAATAGCGCTATTTTTGCGAAAAATTTTAGAAATTTTGAAAGTACACCCCTTTTTAAGGGTGAAGGAGGTGAGATACGGAAAAATGTCATATAACCAAACTTGTAGAACATTTAATTCCCAACTAACGATTTTCCCTCAGATTTGAGCTAGGACCTCTCGTTCAAAAGTTACAGCGAAAATAGTAAAACCTTACATTTCGGGGTTACCGGTTTCCACCCTTCGTTATTTTTTTGGAGGGGTTGAAATGAAAAATTGTCGGTTTTCAAGATTTTCCCGGGGATGTCAGCCCTCGAGCCACCCGCATGCCAAAAATCAAGTTTCCAGCTCACCCGGAAGTAGTCTAGAATTTGTATAGATGAATCAGTGAGTCAGTCAGTTACACATGGGGCTGTATATATTAATGACTCGCCTACGGCTCGATGGGGGCTCCGCCCCCATGCCCCCATTTTGGGTTGCCCCGAATTAGTTAATAGTTGTAAGTGTTAAGAACTGAACAGGCTAATTGAGGCCTCAACAACCAACCCTATCCTTATCTTCGCTGACTTAGTTTAATAGTTCAGGAAGTCTAAAACATTTAAGATATTCTCTTGATATTTAAAGCTTAAATTGATACTTTTCTTTTATATTTTATATTTAATGCTCATGGTATGTGTTTGTAGCTAAATTTCAGGCATCTAATTGTCATAACAGTAAATAAAAAATATAAAAATAACTCAATTTTTGTGAAAGAATTTTGAAAATACACCCCTTTTTTGGTGAAGAGAGTAAAATGCTACAAAATCTTAAGGGCCGAGCTTATAGAGAATATAAAAATAATATAATGCTGACAAAAAGTATATCGGTATGGCAGTACCTTTACCGGGTTTAACAAAATCACCAAAAACTATACATAAAACAGGTTAATAATTTAATATTTTCACAGTTTTTTTACTAACTTTGGATTGAAATCGGCCTTTGGCTGCTTCTATAGTAAGGTATACAATATTTGAGGCATGTATTTGTTATAAAAGTAAACGATAAATAGAGTAATTTTGGTGAAAGAATTTCGATACTGTGAAAGTACGCCCCTCTTTACAGGTGAAGGGGGTGAGATACCGCAAAATTGCATAGGATTGAACTTGTAGAGTGTCTAAAATAGAATACAGACGCAAAACAAATATCAATATTGCAGTATATTTGGCAGAATAAAGTAATTTACAAACACTTAAAACGAAAAAATTTTAAGAATGTTGTATTTTTTTAATTTTTTTGACTTAATTATAATTGAGATTGATCAATGGCTACCACTGTGGTAAGATCTAGTTGAGACCATAATATGTACTAAAGTTCAAGCATCCGTGTGCCATGTTAGTATATAAAAAATATTAAAATAACGAGATTTTTGTGAAAAAATTTGGAAATTTTGAAAGTATGCTGTCTTTTTAAGGGTGAAGGGAGTGAGATACGGAAAAATTTCACGAGACTAAACTTGTAGAGCGTCTAATTCCTGACCATGAATTTTTCCTCAGATTCGAGATAGGGCCTCTCGTTCAAAAGTTACATTGTATATAGGCCTATTACGATTTTTCTAGTTGGCCAAAAGCCACTACTTATTTATCACAAAACTGGGAAAAAGTGAAAAATGTATTTTGAGAGTAAACGAAAAGAGATACGGCAAAGTATGTCAAAATCAAAATTGTAGATATTAAAAAGACCTGTAAAAATTGTCATTTAAAGATTTTTGTAGGACAAACCATTTAGTCGCTAGGCCCCAAAATCTAAATATAAATTTCACAAAAATCAGTTTGGAGGGTTAACGGTGTGATGTACGACAAAAAGTCAAAGGACCAAAATTGTAGATCATCCAATTCCCTATCGTAATGCTGCTCTCATATTTCAGATAAGACTAACCGTTAGGCCACCAGAGCTGAAATACTAAAATTACGATTTCTCTAGTGGACCAGAACCGGTATTTTCCCACTACTTACGTTCACAAAATCCGGAAAAGTGAAAAATGTATTTTTTAAGTAAACGAGAAGAGATACATTTGGCAGCTAAAGCTGAAATACTAAAATTACGATTTCTCTAGTGTCCCAGAACCGGTATTATCCCACTACTTATGTTCACAAAATCCGAAAAAAGTGAAAAATGAATTTTGTGAGTAAACGAGTAGAGATACGGCAAAACATCTGCCGTATCTCTACTCGGTAGAGATACGGCAGTATCTCTACCGAGGAGATAAATTGTAGATATTAAAAGGATCTATCGAAATAAACCTTAAACAAGTTTTTACGACCATCGGTTTAGTCACTAGAGCCCGAAAACCAAAAACGGCATTTCATTAAAAACGCTCTGGAGGCTTAACGGTGTGAGATACGATAAAAAGTCAAATGACCGAAATTGTAGGAAATTAAATTCCCTATCGTAGTATTGTTCTCAGATTTTAGATAGGACGAAGCGTTTGGCCGCTAGAGCCAAAAAAGTAAAATTACAATTTCAGAAATCCGCCATTTTGAATTTTTTTTAGTAGGTTAAAACTAAAAATTTGCAAGTTTAAGATTTTACACTTAGCATTGACCGTTCAGGCTAGACGTATGCCAAATTTAAAGTCTCTAGCTTTAATGGTTACGTCAGAAGTTCGTATCCCATATAAGTGAGTGAGTGAGTGAGTGAGTCAGTTACACATGGGGCTGTATATATTATAGACTCGCCTGCGGCTCGATGGGGGCTTTGCCCCCATGCCCCTTTAGAGGGTTGCCCCAAATTTGTTAATTGCTCTAAGTCTCAAGTACCGACAGGCTAGACCCCCCCTCAAAGGGTTGCCCTAAATTCGTAAATTAATAAAAAGTTGAGTTTAAAATACGTTAGTTCCACGAAAGAACTGCACAGTCAAGACAGTAACAAAACCGTCAAATACACAACGTTGGTCTAAATTTAAGTTAACAAAATCGTTATTTTTAACATTGGTCTTATAGGTTGCTATTTTGGTAACGAAAAACAACTAAAAGTAAACAAAAATAAAGGAACATAAATTTTAAGCAGTTTTTTAACTGCTGTTAGCTGTGAAGAGTCTGGTGTAGATTTAATAGCTTGATTACCATGACACTATAACAAAAGTCAATTAAAACCAACGAGCAAGGCTCGGTTAACCTGGTACTAAATAGAGATACAATTATGGGAAAATTGACATAATCCAATGCCTCACCCGTCTCAAATAAAAACTTGTAAATTTCAGGAGATAGAAGAAAAACGTTTAAATCACTGAAATAGCGTATAACATCCAAATCAATGAGCGAAAACAAGAATTAAAAAAACATGAAAACAAAATAATAGGAAAGAATAAAAACGGGGTTGATCCGCAAAAAAACCCTACTATTACAAACTACTAATTATAAGAATATAAAATCGAGACCTGTGAAATAATAATTTATTCATAAAAACCTGTTTGTTTAGTTCAATAGTCATTTAAAAATTTTCAAAAACATATTTTAAGTGTGTATTAAAATATAATGTAAAACACTGAATATAAATAAAACAGAAAGATAATAATTACCTGTCTATTAATTATCATACAAAGTAATAGAAGTTAAGGTCACGGCACGAGCAACACAGTAAATTCATTGAATGCGAAATTCGGCCGAAAGCTTAACTTGGGGTGAATTTGAATTAGTAATCTGGAATGAGGTGAAAATGAAACGAGAACCTAACATTTAAATGTGTTCATTTTGTTCAATACTTATTTAAACATTCTCAAAAACATATTTATAAGAGTGAAAAAATATCTAATATAAGACACTGAATACAAATCAAAGAAAAAGATAATAAATATCTGTCTATTAATTACTGTACAAAGTAATCGAAGTATGTTACGTTAAGATCACAGCTCAAGCTTCACAGCAAAATTCATAACGTTAAGATCACGGCACGAGCTACATAGAAAATTCATTGAATGCGTAATTCGGCTGAGGGGTTCTCATGGGGTGAATTTGAATAAGTAATCTAAAATAAATTGAAATTAAACGAAAACCTAACATTTAAATCTATTACTTTTGTTCAACACTTATTTAAACATTCTCAAAAACAAATTTTAAGTGTGAAAAATTCAAATATAAGACACTGAATATAAATCAAACAGAAAGATAATAATAAACTGTCTATTAAGTATTGTACAAAGTAATCGAAGTATGTTACGTTAAGATCACGGCTCAAGCTTCACAGAAAATCTATTCAATGCGAAGTTCGGCGGAGAATAATCCCGTGTGAATTTGAATAAGTAATCTAAAATAAATTGAAACAAAACGAGAACCTACATTTAAATATGTTAGTTCAGCTAAACAGTTATTTAAAAATTCCCTAAAACATACGATATTTATGATGTGTGTAATATATAAAGGAAACGAGCTTTCAATGCAGCATAATCTCATTGCTATTTTGAAGTCAAATGGATAACGGTTTGTTATATATGAGGGATACTAACGTTGCCAACAGCAAGGAAGCAGGTGTAGTTAAAAGACATGATTTAAATACAAGCGAGAACTAAGCGACTATTCACCCGCCATGGGAAATTAATTCATAGTAGGAGAAGAAAATTCACCTTTGGTAAACATTTAAGATAGCGCATATGCTGCATAAGCTACAAATTAGGGAATTATCACTGTATATATTATCTAGTATAACCCTGGGTCCCTGGTAAAATAACCCGCTCTCAATACAAAATAACGCCGTAGTTTACAATATATATTAGAGTCTATCCATCGAAGGATACAATGAGTATATCAAACACGGGTGTAGTTGAAAGAGATCATTTAAACGCGAGCGAGAACTAAACCTGAAGAGTGATCTACGATACCACGCGGTGATATACGCTGATACGGCTGAACTACGTTACCGACAAATCTATATTTATTACCTTTTTTATAGTTTAAAAGTAAAAAAGTTGTAGTTTTATGATTTTTCCTAAATTGAAACATCTCAATGAATGTCCATGCCAAATTTCAAGTCTCTATCTTAAACGGTCGCTTCAGGAATTTAAGATCATCAGTGAGTCAGTCAGTTACACATGGGGCTGTATATATTATGGACTCGCCTACGGCTCGATGGGGGCTCCGCCCCCATGCCCCCTAGTTCATCCCCCTAATTCATTAACGTCTCATGGGTTGAAAAAATACAGATCAAAGTTCAAATTTTGTCTCAACGTAGGGTTTGGTCCTTAGGCTAACAAAATCCCTAAGGTTAATCTAGGGAGAATTGTTGGCAGGATTCCTAGCTATAGGTGTAACAAATACGATAATTACTAAATTATGACAATGACTAAACTGGTATTAAAATTGACTTCTGGCTTTTACTATAGTATGACCTAGTTAAAGTTAAAATATGTACTAAATTTCAAACATATAAGTACCATAATAGTAAATTTAAAGTTTTAGGATAGCACCATTTTCGGTGAAAGAACTTTACAATTTAGAAAGTACGCCCCTATTAACGGGTGAAGGGGTGAGGTACAGCTAAATTTCATAAGACTAAATTTTCAGAGTGTCTAAAATAAAACGTAACTTTGTCAAAACATGTATCGATATTGCAGTATATTTGGCAGATTGACGTAAATTACTAACACTTTACATGAAAAAAACTTCAAGTTTTTACGATGTTTTTGGACTTAACTTTGAATGAAATCGGAAAATAGCTGATACTATTGAGAGAACGGTTGAGGTCATAATATGTACTGAATTTCAAGCATCTATGTGCCAGTATGGTATAAAAAAACTTATTAAATCAACAAGACTTTTGTGAAAAGATTTCAAAATTTTGAAAGTACGCCCATTTTAAAGGGTGAAGGGGGTGAGATACGCCAAAGTTTCACGGGACCAAACTTGTAGAGCGAATAGAATAGAAGGTAATTATGTCAAAACTCAAATTGATATTGCAGTATATTTGGCAGATTAAAGTAAATTACAAACACTATACATGAAAAATGTTGAGGATTTCTTGTTTTTTAAAACCTTTTTAGGCCTCAAATTTGATGGAAATTGCCCACTGGCTTTTACTATAGTTAGATTTAGTTAAGGTCATATGTACTAAAGTTCAGGCACATATCTGCCATAATAGTAAATAAACAATATTAAAATAGCATATTTTTTGGAAATGAATTTAGAAATTTTGAAAGGACACCCCTTTTAAGGGTAAAGGGAGTGAGATATTGCAAAACTACACCGGAATAACTTATATAGAGCGTCTGATTTGTCCGCTCTGACGCCATGAATTTTCCCTCAGATTTTAGGTAGGACCTCTCGTTCAAAAGTTACGACCTGCAATGTCGTGGTTTTACAATTATTTTGGACTGAAATTAGATTAAAACTGGCCAATGGCTGCTACTATAGTATGACCTAGGCAAGGTCATAATATGTACAAAATTTTAGACATCCATGTGCCACAATAGTGAATAAAAATATTGAAATAACTTAATTATTGTGAAAGAATTGTAAAAAATTGAAAGTACACCCCTTGTAAGGGTGAAGGGGGTGTAATATGGAAAATGTGTGAGGACCAAATATGTAGACCGTCTAAAATATAATACAATAATTGAAAACGTACATCGATATAGTACTATATTTACCAGATTTTAGTCAATTACAAACACACTATACGTTAAAAATGTTAAGGATTTCGTGTTATTACGAGTTTTTTGGTCGAAAATTAGGTTGAAATCGGCCTATGAATGCTATTATAGTTAAACCTATATAAAGTCATAATATTTACTAAATTTCAGACATCCATTTGCCTTAATAGTAAATAAAAAATATTAAAATAGCGCAATTTTTGTGGACGAATTTTAATATTTTGAAATTACGTCCACTTTTAAGGGTAAAGGGGATGAGATACGGGAAAATGTCAAGGCACCAAACTTGTAGACCATCTAAAATACAGTACAATAATTGAAAAATATTTATCAATGTAGCACCATATTTACCAGATTTAAGTAAATTACAAACACTTTACATGGCAACATTTTAAAGATTTCGTGTTTTTACGATTTTTTTTAGCTAAACTTAGATTGAAATTGGCCAATGAATGCTACAATAGAAAGGCTACTATTGAGGCATTTTATGTACTAAATTTCAGATATCTATTTGCCATAATGGTAAATAAAAAAAATTAAAATAGCGCAATTTTTGTGAAGAAATTTTGAAATTTTGGAAGTACGCCCCTTTTTAAGGGTGAAGGGAGTGAGATACAGTAAAATGTCATATGACCTAACTTGTAGAGAATTTGATTCCCAACTAACGATTTTCCCTCAGATTTCAGGTAGGAACTCTCGTTCAAAAGTTACAGAGAAAATAGAAAACCCTTACATATTCAAATTTTTTATTTCTACCCTTTTAATTTTTTTGGAGGGGTTGAAATGGATAACTCTAGATACGATAAAAAGTCAAAGGACCAAAATTGTAGAAAATTAAATTCCCTATCGTAGTATTGTTCTCAGATTTTAGATAGGACGAAGCGTTTGGCCGCTAGAGCCAAAAAAGTAAAATTACAATTTCGGAAATCCGCCATTTTGAATTTTTTTTAGTAGGTTAAAACTAAAAATTTGCAAGTTTAAGATTTTACATTTAACATTGACCGTTCAGGCTAGACGTATGCCAAATTTCAAGTCACTAGCTTAAATAGTTACGTCATAAATTCGTATCCCATATAAGTGAGTCAGTCAGTCAGTCAGTTACACATAGGGCTGTATAGTTTATTAGACTCGCCTACGGCTCGATGGGGGCTCCGCCCCCATGCCCCCTTAGGGGTGTCCCTAAATTCGTAAATTAATAAAAAGTCAAGTATGAAATTGGTTAGTTCCACAGGAAGAACTGAACAGCCAAGACAGTAACAAAACCGTTTAATACACACAATTCACAATCGATAGTTAAAAAAGCTTTGAAAATCTGCTATGAATCGGTTTTAATAACTCTTCGTAGTTGAAATTTGTTAAAATATATTGAGTGTGATATAATAATTATTTATTCTGGGTGTTATGCTGAATGGAGGGTCCACTTCCTAATTTGTTGCCCCAATTCCGTAATTTCTGTAAAAACTTGATGCAGTGAACGGGCTTGTTGAGGGTTATTAACTCCAATGTGTTGGCTGAATTAGTTTGAAAATAAAAAAGTCGAGTGTTAAACAGGTTAGCTTTACCAAAGAAGTGCACAAACAAGACAGTAACAAAAGGCTAATGCACACTTCTCACAATCAATAATAATTAAAGCTTTTAAATTCGTCAAAAATTGTTGCAATAAATCAGTGAAAACAATAAAATAACATTAAAATGAAATAATATAAAATCTGATAAACGAGATAGAAATCACAAAAGACTCCAAAGTTTTAAAAAGATTCCCTACAATCCGAGGAAGAACTTACTAAAAGTATGTAAATTAGTAACACCAGCCCCGACAATAGCTGAATTCATATTTTTAATTGTCTCTTAAAAGAAGGTAAGGTCCCCAATTTCAAGTTTTCGGTAACTATTCTGGTCCTGCAATAAATCTGTTTTGAGAGCTAATGTGTAGATATACGGCAAAATGTTCTGAAAACTGTAAGCCATTAATAAAATATTTCAGTCATATTCAGCAACATTTTTCGATAGGATCAATCGTTTTGTCAGTAGAGTGGAAAAACTGAAAACGCTATTGCACAAAAATTAGTCTGGAGATTTACGCAATTGGTGCGATGTACGACAAAGTCACAGGACCAAAATCGTAGTTCATCCAATTCAGTACCGTAGTAGTCTCAAATCTATGAAAGGCCTAACCGTTTAGCCGCTAGAGTTGAAATATACTAAAATTACGATTTCTCTAGTTGGTCAAAAGCCACTGCTTATTTATCACAAAACTGGGAAAAAGTGAAAAATTATTTTGAGAGTAAACGGAAAGAGATACGGCAAAGTTTGTTAGAATCAAAATTGTAGATATTAAAAAGACCTATAAAAGTTGTCATTTAAACATTTTTGTAGGACAAACCATTTAGTCGCTAGGGCCCTAAATCTAAATATAAATTTCAGAAAAATCAGTTTGGAGGGTTAACGGTGCGATGTACGACAAAAAGTCAAAGGACCACAATTGTAGATCATCCAATTCCCTATCGTTATATGCTCTCATATTTCAGATAAGACTAACTGTTAGGCCGCTAGAGCTGAAAAACTAAAATTACGATTTCTCTAGCGGACCAGAACCGGTATTTTCCCCCTACTTACGTTAACAAAATCCAGAAAAAGTGAAAAATGAATTTTGTGAGTAAACGAGTAGAGATACGGCAAAATATACAAGGGAAGAAATTGTAGATATTAAAAAGATCTATCGAAATGAACCTTAAAAAAATTTTTACGACCATCGGTTTAGTCACTAGAGCCCGAAAACCGAAAACGGCATTTCATTAAAAACGCTCTGGAGGCTTAACGGTGCGAGATACGATAAAAAGTCAAAGGACCGAAATTGTAGAAAATTTAATTCCCTATCGTAGTATTGTTCTTAAATTTTAGATAGGACAACGCGTTTGGCCGCTAGAGCCAAAAAAGTAAAATTACAATTTCGGAAATCCGCCATTTTGAATTTTTTTTAGTAGGTTAAAACTAAAAATTTGCAAGTTTAAGATTTTATCCTTAGCATTGACCATTCAGGCTAGACGTATGCCAAATTTCAAGTCTCTAGCTTAAATAGTTATGTCAGAAATTCGTATCCCATATAAGTGAGTGAGTGAGTCAGTCAGTTACACATGGGGCTGTATATATTATAGATATGGCGGCCATTTACAATTTTCAAACTTAAATATCTCAAAATCGGCAAATTTAATAAAAATTTAACGAGACTAAGGAAAGTTGGTAATTTAAATTACCTAACCAATAGTATCGTTTGTAAGGATCTGACAACAAAATAACGGAGTTACTAAGATTTTTCTCCATAAAATCATTGATTTTGTTGTCAAAATGACCTTAATTTGCATTAATTTTTATGAAAAATCAATGTTTTTATTGATAAATATCGCGAAATACCCTTTATTTGTTGTCAGATCCCAGCAAACGTGATACCATGGGTTAAATAAATTAATAAATCAAGTTTTCGTGTCTTGTAAAATTTTTAATTAATTTACTGATTTTGCTATATTTTAGTTTGAACATTTAAAATGGTCGCCATTTAGAAAATATACTGTGGGAAAAATATTTTTCTTGGAAATGTATGATGAAGATCCATACCAAATATGAACTAAAAACAACCAGCCGTTACAGAAATATATTATCATGTGAAAAAATATGGCGGATGTGTGAGTAACTAAAGACTTCCGAACAATTTAAATGCGACATTTATGGTATACTACAAATGGTTGTTCACTTACTTTTCATACGATAAGCTTATATATAAAAACTATAGGAATAAAAATATGAAAGATGTAAAAAAATAGAAGTGGAAACTTTATTGGATTTCATTGGGTATTAAGTTTTCAGTACGATACTTTTCTAACTTCCTTCACTAATAATAGTAGTTATAAATAATATATAGCGTCGTTTTATCAAACCAATTAAGGATTAGAATAACAATCAATCAGAAATAAAAATTCATCATTCTGATACTTAGGACATTTTTTATATATATTTCCATTAGGTTACGAGAAAGTTTTTGAACAAGTTAAATGGTTTTTATCGTATTCTTTTAAATTAAATTTAGGCCTATCGGTAGTATTTTAACAATCTCTTTGCAATAACAATAAATATTTTTTCAATGTCCCGTAAAACACCTTTTACTTTCAGCTAAAATAATCCTTTGATCTCCAAATCGAACCACACTCCTCAAATTCTAACCTGAAATAAATGGAGTTGCTCTCCCAAGTGTAAACACATTTTTCACCTCAAAAAACATCTGGAATGATTTCGTCGCCCCGGCCGACCGCTTCGTCAGTGTCGCCCGCTCCTCGCAGGTGGCTGGGCGATCCAAAGCGTGCCCCCACCGGGCGCTACGGGGCCATAGAGGCGGATCACCTTTCAAAACCGTTCGCTCGGCCCCCTGATTAATTGTTTTGGGCGGAGAGCTTATCCGTCACCCTCTCCTCCGAGTCTACGGTTGCCGAATATTTTCCGAAAGACAAATCGCTATCGTTATGGAAATTTATGGAGGAATCGAATGCGGACGACGAGATTCATTAATATGGGAAACGAATCCAAGATGACGTAGAAGGATGATAGGACGACGTAATCGGTGGGGTGTAATCGGACGTGGGGTTTTCCATTGATTATGGTTTTCAGTGTTCGACATAGGGATTTGAAAATTGTTTGTAATTGAACTTGAAGTAGATTTATTTCCTAAAAATACAATACACATACAGTGCGGTAAAAACAAAACACAAGTGACTATACATTGTACGATGAAAGATTTAATCAATTTACATATATTGCGGGCAATGCCAAAACTATTCCAGATACCTTTTTGCACATATCTCCTTTAACAAAACTTGTCACCTGCTTACATACTATTTAATGAAGAAAATCAGGGTCCCTCAGGCTTGAATGCCTGAGTAGGAAACAAGATTCCAACACACAATATATACAACTTAGAATAAAAGGAATTCTAGAGCGGCTATTTCAATGAACTGAAAAATTACCTAGCGCTACACGCTAAAGGGGTAAAGTTGTATCTCTTTTTTGAGTTGAGCATCGTTGCAATAAGTAACATGGCTTTAGCAAATAAAAATTTGTTGCAATGAATGTAAACAATAATCACAGGGTCATATATTATTGATATTGAAGTATATGAAATAGTTTTACCAGATGAGACGTATGAATCCAGTTTCAAATTAACACTGCAGTAAACTTATATCAAACCTAATTGATTAAGGTTACTACAAAATTTATAAATTTTAGTTTTTTTTTTGTGGGTTTTAACGCTTCTGGCATTTTTACCATTTTCATGGGGAACTGAACGAACCTTAATACTATTACTATCTAACACCGACCATTTGATATTTAGCATAATTAATTAATAGACGCCCTAGTACAATGACAATTAGCAAACTGGGTTCATAATCAAACCTTTAAAAAAACTGTTCTCGGGATATAACCAGAAATTTTTTAATGAAATGTGAGCTCCATAAACACTCAGCTACCCAGCCAGTGTTTTAACTATGGGTTTAGTGTTTTTAAACTAAGGTTTTAATAAATGCAAAGCCATTAAAAATTCTTACAATACTGTAATAAAATTAAAGTATAATTTTGCTTCTTCAGCTAATAAAGAATAAAGTTATTCAGCTAGAATTTTAAATTATAAAACGAATTTTTTCAACATTAGCAACTTCAGTGTTTTTATAAAAACCAGTTTGTATTACAACTGTAATATTCTGTACAGGTCATCCGTACGGTGTTAAATTTTTTTTCAAATTATGGTTTTATAAATCCACGAGTTAAAATAATATACTTGTCACTTCAAGAAACCTTTCAACTATTTACCAAAAGTAGGCTATGATTATTACTATTTTGCCATTTTGGCTTAACAGCTTACCTTTATAAAATTTGGAAAACACGAAAAATATTAAAAGAATTTTCTTTACATAAATTAAACCACCGCTGAGGACTAAATCTGACATAAAATAAAACAATTCAAGTCACATTCCATCCATGTCTGTCTACTCCCACTACTCGTAACCCCGGCGTCCGCTCATGCTTCCCTGAGGGACCCCGAGAGTTGTCTATCCGACGTTTCGTCGCCAACAAGTCAACACCAGCCATCCTCAGGTGAACACGGGAGCTAAACCCTCCCTAGGGACCAACGTCCCTAGCAAACTGTGTTTTACGGCTGACAAGCTCAATATTATCTTCTGGGACCAACTCCTTCCGCCCCTTGAATATTGGAATATTCTGCGATTGTGTATTCTCAAGATGTGAGACTGAGGTCATGTTGTCAAGAACTTGTTTTACAGTTTAAGGTATTTATTTAATGCCGAAGATTTGAGAGACAAGGTTGTAAAAAGTTCCTTTTTTATATCTTTTAGTTATTAAAAACTCACATATTTTTTTATATATAGATTAAAATATAATTTTAAATAGAATAAAGGAAGTTTAGTTGTTACTGTATGACAAAAAGATAAAACACTTACTTTAAATCACTAATTTGATTCATATGAAACGTTATGTTATATTATCAATAGCTATAACGCTTACTATTGCAAATAAGTGAATTTTTGAAAACCACTCAAATACCTTGAAATAGGTTTAATAAATAGAAATCAAGTATTTTCGTCCAAAACTGAAATAAACCGTAATTTAATTGTACATTCATATTAATCTTTGTGTTCATGAAATGAGCAATGAAATTTCTGATTAACATTTTGTCCTTGTTAAATGATTTAATCCAATACATATTGCTCAAAGGCCAAATAATTTGCAATCGTAATGTATTATTAATGACTAACATTTTTTATTAGAAAATTATCAATGATTATAATGTTTACATCCTATTTAAATTATACAATCCTAATAATCAGGTTATATTTTAATAAGTAAGTACATATTAATGGAGCGTACAATATTAAATATTCGAATAATAGATTGTTCCCCTTATTTTTATCAGATTTAAAACTGTAAGGTAATTATTTAGTTGGGAGTTGCCATAGGCTCCAACCTTTTCCTAAGTCGATCAAACGTTCTTTAAGTACCTAGTTTTACAATGATATATAATTTTAAAGTCTGCAAATCCAAATTTGTTTAAACACACAGAAACTTTAATTAAAATAAAATAAGCATAGTGAATTGGACAGTCTTACTTTCGCTAATCAAGTACCACAATACTGAGAAATACTACAATTTACAATGTTTCGAAACGTTTTTCGGTTTTTTGTTACAATTTTTCTTTTGTCGCAACAAAATAGGTGGTGTTTGTACAAACACAATTCACTACTACATTTTTCTCACTTTGATTTTAGGTAGAGCACCATGAGCATAGGTAGAAATTTCTAAACGTTTTCCTCTGATTCAGATAATATTATCCCACTAAAAGGTTTTTCACATGACTCGTCACAAACACGAAAGAAGGGTTCGCTCGTAGTCGATCAGCACCGACTTACACCGCACTGATCGCACTGAAAGACGCCACTGATGAATCACCGCTCACGCACACGCCGACCGCGAAGCTGCAAGTACGTACAACAAGCTAATCGGCCGGCCGACCAAACAACGCACTGGGACCGGAGACAGCAGCGGTTGCTTATCTCCTTATCGCACATTCAGCCTATTTATCATACACACCAGTTGTATACTGTTAAAAAGTTTTATATCGTAATTCCAGGTATTAAAATGCATATTATAAAAAATATTATATTGTAGGCCCTATGTTTATGCTTTTCTACACATTTCACAGACCGATTTCAATACATGGTAAACCTACACATTTCATATACAAAAATTTGTTTGCATGATCAGTTTCTAACTTATTTGTTATAAAACACATTATTTGGAACGTTTAATCAAGGTAGGAAAAGTTAGAGCCTGGCGACGCTTAAATAATAGTTACCGAATAATTAATCAAATACTCTCCACCAGAATATTTCATCACCGCAGATTTCGTCAGTATCCACATATCGTGCCTAACATCATTGGAAGTGTACACCGGCGCGCCGTAACGCCTGATCAGGTCGAGTTATGTCCGCCGTCCCGTATCTGGTCACGCAGGATCGGGACGGAGGATCCGAGATCGATGGAGGGCCCCCGAGATAACCGCTCCTCCCCTCTTATCAGATGGGCCGCCGCAGGCTCCTCCTTATCCGAACATCTCCTATCAGACTCCTCTTTTTATTCGATGTGCGCTTTTGTACGTTATGTATTCACCCGGGGGCGTCCTCTTTTGAGACGCGAATGAGGTTTTTACCGTTGAGTTTGCATTGGATTTAAATATAGTTTTGTATATAATACAAAGAAAAAGAGCGGTATTGATTTTGTTATACTTCATCCCAAAATATAGATATTTTAAATTTTTCATGTACAATATTGAGTATAGCAGATCCCATTGTGTTATTGATTAAACAAGCTCTTTAGAACTTTTTGCACTGGAAATCAATATATCTCTCCTTCAATGGTTAAAAATAATTCAACTTGATAATAAAAAATGTACACACTATAAAATGCAAATATTTTAATTTATAATATAAGTTGTCTTAATGGTGCACTCAATTAGTGACACAACTTCATGTCCAAATCACTCTTCATTAGCCGACTTTACAGTGTCTGAGTAGTTTAGTTTGAATATTTAAATCGGAAGTTTTGAATATTGCCAGTAAGGGCACGTTGATAATGAAACTTTGGTTCAACATATGAGCGGATATTCTGTAGGATATCGGTTTTGGGTGAAACACGCTATGGATCGAACTTCATTGCATACTTGCATTTTAATTTAATTTTAAACCATGGAATATCAACAAATACTAATGCACCCTGTTAACGCCGGCGATAGAGGTTGAGGAGTGGGTCTATTGTTTAGGCCATCACCCTCGAGTCAACCCTTCAATCATCCGTTCTCTGCCACACGTTACACATCGGCGTCTGACAATTACGGTACATTTTTTAACTGAATACAAGGCTTGGAATTTCATTCAAATCATATTCATACTTCATTGTATTCCATTCGCTACATACTTTTCATTATTTGTACATCATTTACATCTAGTTACAGTGAATAAACTCCGTTTTTATTTGCCAAGTGTACCAATAATTTTCTAATTATTTTACTTTAATTTTCTTAATCTACGATCACGTATGTCACGAAGCAACCACACGTATAGGTTAAAAATTACCATACCCGTTAAATTTTAATAGTTATTATAAAAGGTATAATGAATGAGTTTTTTATATGTTAGGAAAGTAGTAATACAAATGAACATTTCGCGAAAATGGAATAAAATGAAAAGTGGTCTCATGTGTTTGGTACAAAGTGTGAACTACAGATTACTTCTCTGTGTTGTACAGTTTAAATTTAATTTCATTATGTAAGTAAAATAAAATTGTAAAATCAAAACGTCCATAAATCTGCAAGGCTTGCAAAATATTCATTTGAAACTAGACTACTCAAGATTGACTTTCAATCCATCAAGTTAAATGTACAATTATCTGATGCTAGGCCTACTATTGTCTAGAGAAAACAGACCTAAACGTGTTACCTGCTCACTCCACTGATACCCTTACAAATTAGCATACAAGCACACACAGCCTTATGCTCAACGGATTCCTTTAACTAGCCCAGTGTCAAGGTGTGTTCACAGTACTCCCCGGGTACGTTGGTGAACCGGTGTATCGCACCAGCTAGCGCTTTGGAGACCGCTCATGTCTACGCTCCCGCTCCTCGTGTTCTATTATCCCCGGTACGCTGGGTTTGCAAGCGATCAATGTAACGCTGCTCTTGTAATTAAATCCTTTGTACCGTTAGATAACCTAACAGCTTCCTTTGTGACGCGTTTCTCTCTAATTGAAAATATTAAGTTTTACTTGTTTGTCGCAGTTTTTAATGAAATGCTTTGTGTTCACACGTGAAGTTTTACATGTCGGGTGGGCACAAAATGTGTGGTTCGTTTTAGTCTGAATACTTTGAGAAAGTTAATTCTTCACATGTGTTGACTTTAGAGCGAATAATTAATGGAAAAATACCTTACCTTGTTAATATTCTAAGTAATAACTTAGTTGTTAATTTTTGGGTTATTTGGTTTTGTTCAATATTTTTAACTCTCTATTTTCCCTTCTTTGAAAAATCACCCATCTTTCCTTCCACTCTGCTGGGTCCAAAATATGAAAAATTATGCCCACCCTTACGTTTAACGAGGAGTTAACTTTTACAGTCTCCCGAGTTTTACTGTCCAACCCCGTTGTCTTTATCGTCGATGAAATCTCTACGAAATGCCACCGCCTGGATGATCGCGTATCAGTCGATAATCCGAACCCGGACTATCCGAACGAGTCCCTTCCTAGGAAATAATCCGATTTTCTTATGCTCCCTATAGTGAAATCCAACAATGACATATAGTTTAAAAAATGGAAGAGATCTCCAAAATCAGTGAGTTATTTTCTACATATTGTAAAGTGATATTGGCCACTACCAAAACCTGACTCTTCTAAAAAGTCTCCCACCCACCACAAGTAATCCGACCGTCACCAGAATGTCTCCCGCCCCCCTAATAACACCGTTCCGTTTCCAAGTAAAGAGGAAATTCCAAATTTATATTCGTAAGGCGCATGAGGGGGCGGTTACGTCAATCTTTAGTATCTTTTAATTATCGGCCCTATAATTATATTTGCTGGATGGGCGTGCACCACTCCGCCGCTCCTCCCACTACCACGGCTTCTCCCAGGACCCAATGTAGCCTTCCATCAGTTTTTTCTGACAAGTCTGCTCTTGCGGTGACCCCAGACTTTCACTTACATCGGTATCTGCGGAATTACTAATTAGTTTCTGTTGCGTAAGCTTTGAGTCGCGATATGTATCTGGGAAGAATCTGTCGAGGTTAGTGTAGTTGTAGATAATGAATGAGGTAAAGTTAAGAACAATCAACTATGGGTTTATGAAGTTCTCTCTCTGTTTTTCAAGACACGTTTAAGCGGAGTTCTTTATTTAATTAGAAACAATGAAGCCTAAAATGTAAAAATCACTAATTCAACAGGAACAAACAAATTCAGATAATGGCAATAAAAGCATCCTAGAATCCAGAGAAGAAGACCTAAATTCACTGTTATGTAATTGAACTTAATTATGTACTGTTACTTTGAAATCCATATCAAGTGTACCGATAGCTTCTGGTAATATTAATATCAAGTGACGTATAATGTGTATTTTTTACAGTCAATAACCCATCATCCAACATTGAAATTTACAGATTTTATTACGTAAAGAGTTATTCAAATGACTTCAGTGAATTTTAAAATTGAGACATGGTGTATGCGTAACTTTTCAGGTTTTAAAACTGTTATTATTGTAAACGGTATTATTATGTTACGTTTACGAGTTCTTTAAATATTCGCAAAATATTATATTTTTCGCAATTAATTTGACAATTATTTTTAACTCTTTTCCACATTCGTAATGTAATCTCCAAAGATTAAACCGCATTATAGAAAACCTCGAGTGAAAGGATATGAAAGATATGAAAATTCTATTTCTGATTCATCCCTAAAGTTCGCTTTGTAAAGAAAGGCTGCCCTAATATCGGAAGGTAGAAGCTAGCAAAGAGTATTTCTGTCAAGGGAGAGAATTCTTATCTTCAAGTTGT
This sequence comes from Neoaliturus tenellus, assembly GCA_030545055.2. NCBI lineage: Eukaryota > Metazoa > Arthropoda > Insecta > Hemiptera > Cicadellidae > Neoaliturus > Neoaliturus tenellus. The sequence goes on along the minus strand of CM061536.1, from coordinate 37,802,441 downwards.
AATCGAGCGAATCACGTCCCAAGAGTCCCCACAATGCTGACATCATTTCAAACAATTCGCCCGACTGGTCCACTTGAGCTTTAACAGTCGCTCTTCCTCGCGAAATAAAAACTTTTACAATTTATCAAGAAGACTAATTTTCATCCCTGTTCCACCGGCAGCGTAATGGTGGCAATATTTTTTATTAATAAAGTAAGTTTTAT